>UESW01003962.1:571746-832350 GCA_900491605.1 Calamus simplicifolius
TCATCATCATCATCATCATCAGTATGATTGAATGCTAAAGATCTATAAGTCTATGATTTTTGCTAATATGTAGTTTAGAGTGATATAATATCAAAATAAATATATGAAATTAAAATAGGATTCTAACCTATGTACTTTCAACATGAATATGTTTCATAGAGCTATAGATGGTTGTAGGTGCAAGTTCACACTTACTGAATGATCAAGTCATGTTTTTTAGATGTCTAAGTTTAGAAACCTAAAAATACATATAAATAATTTCTATATATTAAGATATAGCAATGAGACCTCACAAATATTTAATCTTATGTTGGTGTTTTTTTTCCCTCCCTTGGTTAGGATTAAACTAACTACATTATTATTAATCATCAAGAAATCTTTATATATATTTATATGTATATCATAAATTCTTATTTTGCCTATTTCAAAGCAACAATTTCATAAAAATAAGTAGTCTAAGATATTGGGGCAAAAATAATAATAAAATTTATCAAAATATTAAGATAATTTTTAAAAATATATTTAAATATTCATATTTTTTTGTTGCTGATAATACCTTTGTCATATAACTATCTTAAATTTAGACTCATTTGTGTTCAGAATGATTAGTTAAGGGATGGAGATATATTGGTGAAAGATGGTTTAGTGTATTCAAATAATTAACTATTCTTATTAGTTGAGGCAAATAAAATAATTTTTTACTTAAAAAAATTATATTCTTTATCGGTTTCGATGTTACTTGTTTCATTCTAATTATTAAAGTTGAAGTAATATTTACCATTGCTTATCATCCTACACTTATATATTTTAAAATACAAATGAGGTTATTTTTAATTTTCAAAAAAATATTTTTGGTAAAATAAAATTTATTTTTTTTTTCACAATTTAAATATTTTTATCAGTTTTCATTAACAATTTTAAGTATTAAATTGATAATCAAGAAGAATAATAGTACCCCTCTTTCTTAAAAAAAAAAACTTATAAAATCAATTACATGATTGTCGTTACATTTTTAGCAAGTCATTTTTCCTCCTTTAATATGCCTAGAAATCAAATAATATATATTATCTTCATGGATTAATATCAGTCCATAGCCATTAGTTGTTTAAGGTGTCTATAATATGTGAATATATATATAAACATAAGAGTCAAAATTTAGACAATAGCTTATGTTTAACTCAAAATCATTCTCAAGTTTGTTTGGTAACAAACAAGCTAAGCTAGGGCTAGGATTATATCATTAATTGAATTATTTTTATAATTACTTTATTATAAATTAATTTAATTTATATAAAGAGGTTTAAATGTAACTAGACTCAACTCAACTCATCTAAGCTCATCTAAGCCTTGAGTTGAGTTGAGTTGAGTTGAGTCTAGTTACATTTTAACCTCTTTATATAAATTAAATTAATTTATAATAAAAATTTATAAAAATAATTTAATTAATATCAAATTCTCAGCCCTAGCTTAGCTTGTTTGCTACCAAATAAACTTGAGAATGATTGGTATTCCTCATCTTAATTGTTTAAGATCAGCTAAGATGTAGCTAAAATAATCAGCTCAAAGTATCTAAGGCCTTGTTTAGCATTGTTTTTAGAAGGATAAAAACCACTTTTGAAAGAGCTGAAAAATTTGTCAACCATTTGGAGCTTTTAAGTAAAAGCTCACATGTCGAGAAACTATTTTCAACAAATTTAAAGTGATGCAAAGTGAAAAATTAAAAGGTTAATTGATCGATAGAAATTGAACTTAAAGATCAAACATATAAAATTGAAGCAATTTAGATTAAAAAGTTTTCACAAAAATAAATTTTACTAATATTTCAAAAGCTATTTTTCTCAATAAATTAGTATATATATATATATATATATATATATATATATATATATATATATATATATATATCATGATCCTAACCTTAATTTGGACATTAAATCTAGTACGAAAATTTAATAGAATTAGGATTTAATAAAAAACATAAAAAAATTATACTATGAATAGGACTCCATATAGAAAAATATGATAAAATTATTCAAATATAAATATAGAAACCCAGCTAATATTTAATAATATTTTTAATTGATGTCTTCACTTGCAAATCTATTAACTCCTGTAAAATTTGACATGATTCTACTGATCATAGTATTTATTTATATATTTTGTGCTGTATCATAAAAGTTATAGATTTGAAACATGAAAAGCCACATCTAATATTATAAGATAATAATAGAATATAATGATATTACATAATAATATAATGATCATAGCTTTGGAGCAAAGGAATTTATCTTTCACATTGTAGGTAGAGGGAATCCTACAATAAAGGAGATGAACAAATTTCTTATTATAATACAGTAATATTAGAGGTTTATTATACTTTTTAAGATATATAGAAATTAGTATTTATTATATCATTTAGATTAAAATATTAAAATAAATCACTTGTAAATTAATAATACTTTATAGAATTTTGATACAAAACTGTTAAACTATCAAAAGCATTATGTTGTATTATTTTTGTCATTTCTTATCATTAAAATCACTTTTTTCAATTTGATTATGAATATATATATTAAAATTTCATAATACTTCGTGAAAGTAATTAATTAAAAACTCGATCAACACTCTACTGTTTTAAACTTTATAAGCCAAAGTTCTACTACCTACAGCAATTTAGATGGCACATAATTAGAAGTTTCAAAAGGTTTCAAGTTATCACTATGTGATAGGTCATATTGGCTCATATTTAGTCTAATATCAATTATGTAGTGGATACATTTTGGACTTTTATTACAAGTAGGAATTCAAATAATACTTATTGGCTAGCTTTTTTTTCTCTCTCTAGAGGATAAGATCTTAAGTTTTTATAAAAGATATTAGAGGAAACCCGTTTCAATTCTATGTGGATGAAGGAATGCTATAAAAAGGTCTCTGTAATTAGATTTATTAAATTTGGATTTATATTCTTAGCTTAATAATGCTAAAGCTTAAATAGATAGAGTTCAATTAATATCTTTCGGCTAACTTTTTTGGATGAAGTTTTGCATTGTTACATGCTAGATCTCTTAAACAAGCCGAATGCGAACAATTAAATTCTTCTCAAAACTAAAAAAGTTGGCTTAAACCTAGCTAATTTTCACCTTTGGTAGGGCTAATCTAAATTATTATTCTTTTTCCCTATAATACTTGGTACAACAAGCCAAGCCTCTCTAAAAGCATATACTCTTCTATGATCAATAACATAACATGAGGATCAAAATAAAAAAGTAAAGAAAAAGGAGAAAAATAATAAGGGTACTAAAAATATCAAACTCCTTTTGTCTGAGGTTACAAGGAGTAACTGGTCTAAGAAGGATTGTTTATTTCACATGTACTTAGGGTGATTCCATCTAGGCACCAAGAAGAAAACAATTAAATATATAACAGCATCAAGTCAAGATCTAACCACTCTTTTCCTTCATCTCTAGCCGGCACCGCCTTCTCTCCATCTTAAGAGAGAACTGGTAGCCATTCCTCATCCCTTCTCCCTGTCCTTCTACAAGCACTCATCCAATTGTTCTTTATTTTCTTATAGGAAGCAAGTACTTATTAAATTTAAGCATCAAAGATGCTCTTTTAAGGTGCATGTATGTCCCAATATATCCACATGAATCTTTCCTCTCCATAGGGTTGGATTCCATGGTCTTCAATCATTGAAATGAATACCAACCCATGTGCCCCTACTGCTTTAATACTATTGGAAGGTGGGGAAGGAAGGAGAGAACCAGCAGAGCTCAGAAGAACCAAAGGTTGGTGGACGCTGGCCACAGCCAAAGTGGGTGGGATGTTCTTTGAAAAACATATGGATGAAGGATGGCCATTGGGTGGTGGGTTCTTTCCTATTTACCACAGAGATGTGAATCAGAGGGAGTCACTGAAAACCATGAAGCCTCTGCCCAATAAAAGCTGTGGCAGAGAGAATCATGAGTGTCAGCAGTTTAAATGATTAGAGAGTGAGTTGGTTTCAGACCATTGTTTTCTTATCTGCTGTTGCTTCTGAGACGTGTTAAAGCTCTCTCTTTCTTGGCCAAATTTGGGGCTGTCCATTGGGTTTTTCATTTAAGGGGGCCAAGAACGCTATAAAATGACTTTGAAGTTTGAACTGTACCTGTAATCTGGAAGGGCAAGTAACATTGGCCTGAAAACTAGTGGCATATATGACTGAAGCTGGGACAATGGAGGTCTGACATACTAATTTTTAATATCATTATTAGACAAATATAATACTTAGCTTTAAGATCTAAAGCATGCATTAGATAAAGTATTGACAGAGTTTTATACCCAAGGCTGCTTCTTCCATTCATCCAAGGTCCTGCTCCCCAAAAATTTAAAAAGAAAAAAAAAAGAAAAAAAAGAAAGAAGAAACCTGTCCCATCTCTGTTTGGAACCAAGAGTTATATTGGTTCAAATGTTGCATATCCATTTAGTGATTTGAATCTTGTTTGTGTTTGAAACCAATGGGGTGAGCTTGGCTTCCCAAAGGGTTTACCTGACGCAACCTAATTTACATTCAAAGTATAAGATCACAAAATGTTACTATGACCAATTTTAATCTACGTTGTATTTGTTGCGACTAGATCTATGAGTTTTTTTTTTTTTTTTTTTTCATTTTTCCTAGCCTTGAACACCATATTGATATCTTTAACCTTCAGCAGCCTCAATGCTTCATTTTGATTAAACCGTTGGCTGAACAAATTGTCCCCAAAAATCCACATTGATTTCTACGCACCAGTCCATCTTCTTGTACTCTTGGTTAGATATTTTATATTGTTTATATTTATAAATTTCAAACAATTTGTTCTTAATTTTTCCATGCAAGAAGGATTATTTTGAACTAAAGCGATGGTTTTATTTTCTTCAACTTGGAAGGGCCCCCAATAAATCATGACATATTCATTAATGTAGAATAAGGTCGACTAGATTATGCCTCTCTTTCTTTTGTCTAATCCTTTGTTTTGTTTTCTTTTACTTTAAAAGTAGGATAAAAGATAGCAAAATGGGTGGATAGGATTCTCAGTCCCACCAAAAAAACTAACCTCATTGGCTATGTACATGATTTTGAGCTGGTGGTTTGTTTGGTCTACTGATTTGTAGGTCCCATCTATGGAGCTCATGACATCAAATTTTGTGAATGCTCCTTGCTTTAAAGGTCACTTAAAAAAGCAGCACAACAATTTAAAGCTCGATCACCTTAGTTTGGCCTTCCCTCTCTGTTGAACATATTTGATTTTTGTCCTTTTTCTCTTGTGAAAAAATTATAACACTTAACCCGACCAATGCCAATCTCCATGCAAGAGATGACAAGTATCAGGTTGTTTGTGGTGGCGATTATCTGAAATTAGATCAATATCCATATCTTTTGTCTACACTTGCCATGAGGTGGGACATTGTGATTTGGATTGCTTCACAAGTAAAACAAAAATTTGTAGCTAACATCATGCACATGGCATGGTTTGATGTGATCCATGTTTCTTTGTTTTCACCACTAACTCCTAAATCTATCTTTGGACAAGAGACATCTCTTTCAAACCAAAGCTATAGCATATTGAAAATGGTTAATTTTGTAATTTTATTATAATATAAAACATATATGTCCATTTGTATTACCTTTTAGTAAAAAAAAATAAAAAATCTTGGCTATGCTATCTCAACCAATATAAATATGATAAATTCTAAAATATTAACCAAAACAACATCTATGTATCTATAGGCATGACTAACATTTTTCATTCATTTATTTATTTTACTAAATAAAATTTTAATTAATAAAATTTAAAATAGTTGCTAATCCTAGGTTTATTATAGTATCTCTAAAGAAATTTGATTTTCTTTCTAATTTTTCTTACTTATCACATCAACTCAACCAAACCTACATCTTATTAGTCTTGATCCTGGATTAGGGGAAGAAGAAAATAATTTTTTCAAAGTACTCAACTCGAACATCTAAAAAAAACTAAATTGATCAAAAATTTTGAAAACAAGGTTCTTAGTTCCTTTTCATTAGTTCATCATAAACTATTAATTCGGAGTAAAATTTAAGTTTCTAGAATTGGTTTGAGTCCCTTTCTAATTAGATTGAAAGTAGATAAATTTTTCATTTATATTAACTAATTGGTGCAAAATAATAGTACAAGGTCTTTATTTGTACTAGAGAAATTCTTTCTTTTAGAATTTTGATTGAATTTCTTTTTTAGTTAGCAAAAAAAAAGATGTTCTAAAATAGTAAGTGCTTTATATGAAAATAAAATTTATTTTGCATATATTTTGAATGTTACATTAACTTCATCTTCTATCACTTTTTTAAGAAAAACTTAGGTAGTGTTTGATAGAAAAAATATTATTTATGGATAAGTGTAGGGATAGAGTTTATTCCCTGGCTATCCCTAAGGATATCCCTTGGCTAACTCTCATCGATCATATCAAATGCAAAAAGGTAAATCCATAGGATAACTTTTTTTTACTTTTATTTGGAGGGATAACCAACTATTCCTGTATTTTCTAGGGAATAAATTAAGGGGATAACCTATGACCATGGGTTATCCCTCTGGTTAACTTTATTCTCAGCTATCTTTTATAGTTATGGCTTTTGGGAATAAGAAAGGATATCCCCTGAATATCTCCTCTTATTCCCTATTTTAAACACTACCTTAAGAAATTATAACTTTTTAAAATTTTGATTTCGATTAAATTTTGAGAAGCAGATGTTGCTCTCAAACTCCAAAGGCCTGATACATAGTGGGTCAAATAAATTCTTGGATCTATCAAATGAGATAATGATTTACTTAGGCAGTGTTTGATCCAAGAGAGGATGAACTTATTCTCTAGGGAACCCAGGAATAACTAGAGTTATCCCTTGAAGTTAAAAAGATGCTTATTTTCTTAGCTATTCCTTGAATAAATACTATCATGTATACTTATTTAGAGATGGCTTTTGAAAAGTTAAACACAACCTTACTTCTTTACTAAGGTAAAGCTTGTTTATAGCCAACCCATGTGTGCACACAATGAGCAGCACACTGTTTTGGTCTCCTTGTCCATTTGTCATCTACATTGCTTATTTTATTTTCCAAACTTTCTAACAGTATATCCATATATTAACATTAAAAGACCAGATATATTGTACTTTTCTTTTTAAAATATCAATTATTCCAGATAAAAGAGTAGGCTTTCTTTATCTTAGCAGCAGCCGACTTGAGCTTTTAAAAGGTCGCCGGGTGCTGTGCTGCGGTGGCTCTTGTTTTGGTCCCCACCGTCTTTGAAGGCAATAAATAATGGAATGGGACTAGAAGCTTACATCTTGAACAGTCTTGAATTTGATTACTGGTACCTAGCAAGAAGAATAGACAGAATAACGTGCTCTCAATTTTCCATTTGATTTTGGAAGTCTTGACTCCTCGATTTCTTTGGCTGAGCTCTATGCAGTATGTGCCAGTATTTTCTATGTTATTAGGACTCTGCATATTCTTAACCTGATTATTGAGGACGACTTTCTTACAGTTATCCACCGGATTCAAAATGATAGCTCCTCTCAAGCTCCAATCAATCTCCTACTCCTCAACATTTGGGCTACTCTGCGGGATGTTGACAGTGTCCAGATCCGTCATGTCTATCGTGAAGTCAATTCTGCGGTTGATTGGATAGCAATGGCTTTGGCTCATCATGTAGATTATAGGGTTTAAGAACAGGGTGATCCCTGTCCTTCTATTCTTAATCAAATATTGTATTTGAATTTATCTGGATTGACTCGCACTAGAGTAGTGTGATCGTCCGTTTGTACCAAAAAAAATATATATATATCCATTTGCCTTTTTCCCTTCTTATACGTTTGTAGGCAGCTTTCCTCGTAGCTTGAGATGTTCAAAGTGTTAGCCTTGCTGTTCTCGGCCGAGCAAGTCCTTTTCTTGTGTCTCAAAACAATAAAATTACATTTTTACTATTATATTTTTGGCTATTCATAGATGATGCCATAACTATGAAAATATTAAGAGCACAAGAGCATTGATAAAAATATAAGAGCACTGAATGAGTGGGATTAAATGGTTGGATTGAAGCTATGTTGCCAAAAGAAAAAGTAGGAAAAACTGAACCCATGAAAATATGCTTGGTTATGGTTAGGGTTAGGCCTTCAAGTGGCATAATCCAAGACATGGATTTGATCTGAATTTTTTTTCACTTTGTAATCTTAGATTTCGACTCGATCTATTAGCTAATTGAATTAGTCCTAAATTTTTAGATTATTAGATCATTTAAGCCAAACAAAATTAAGCATAGTCTTTAACCCATTTCATTGTATAGGGGTGCAGATTGGATCGAGCTGGATTAAAGGACTACCAAACTATATTATACTAAATGATTTAAGATAAATCATACTAAATCGATCCGAAATCAGTATAATTCTATGATTAAATTGAATCATTTTGTGTCTTTTTAAATTACTTTAAACTACATCAAACTATCCCAAGTGATGTTGAATCATTCGATTCAATTATGTATGAAGGAGTTCATGGTTGAAATTTTCGATTCGTTTAACCAATACATCATTAATTTGATATGATATATTTTGTATCAAGTTGCATTGATAAATCATCAGTTTATCATAATACATTCTCTCCTCCCCCATATTTAAACCAATTCTCTAAGTACAAAATGAATATAAGGTCACCTCACAAGAAAGAGAGGGAAGGTATACAAAATGATACAACATCTAACACAAAAGAGAAGGCTAGTATTTTAATCTGAAAAGTCTATCAGTCTCACCATCCAAGCATACACGTTTATGACACCGAATCCACCAACCATACCAAACGCCACCATCAGTGTTATGTGGTTGAAAACTTTTCATACCATATTTTATTTCTTGGATGGTTTAAGTTGGCCTAAAGATCCGTGCCCATAATTTTCTACTGCAACCCTCCACTTTATATTCTTAATCTTTGGAATCTAATCCTACGTGCCAACACATTAACATAAAGCAGAGTCTAATAATATTATTAAACACAACATTATTAAACACAATATGACAATAACCTTAAAGAAGACTTTCTTTGATTATATTAACTCATTGGAAGGAGAGAGTAGGGAAGGTATGCCGGGTGCGTGCCTCCCCCCAACGTCCAAAAGCAAGGCTTCTTCATCTTTTTTTTTTTTGGGTACAAACGGACGATCACACCATTCTAGTGCAAGTCAGCCCAGATAAATCAGAATGCAAAATTTGATTAAGTACAGAAGGATAGGGGTCACTCTGTGACCAAATCCTATAACCACCATGGTGAGCCACCTCCGTCGCTACCCAATCGGCCGCAGAGTTGGCTTCGCGATAAACATGACGGATTTGAACTCTATCAACATTTCGCAAGGTAGCCCATATATCAAGGATCAGAGGGTTGACAGGAGCTTGAGAAAAGTTATCCTTCTGGATCCATCGAATAACTGTAAGAGAATCACCCTCGATAATCAGATTAAGAGCATTCAGGGATCTAATAGCATAAAGAATGTCAGCCCAAGCAGCATAAAGTTCAGCAAGAGGAACTGATAGATCAAGACTACCAAAGCCATCAGCGGTCAACAAATCTCCAGCAAGCCCACAAATAAAAAACGCAGAACCGCTTCTCCATCCTTTGCGTGATAACAAAACAAAAAATTGCATCGAAGGCATTGCAGGGAAACAACGCAATCCATGGCTCCTGTGTACTTAATTAATAGATTGATGGAGAACCAAAGTGTTTCTCAAGTACTCAGCCAGCCCCATGAGGGCGCCGTCCAAGAAAGCCTTGAGGATTTGGAAGTATTAAGGACACTTGTCACCCTATCAGCTAAACAAGGGAAGGGTACGTGCCATGTTTCTTTATTAGAGTTTGTTAATAAGCGTAGATTATTGACTTCACTAAGATGCTTGGAGATTAATACCAGTACGGGCCATGAGAGAGATAAATTAATCTGGCTACAACTTTTGATGTGAAGTAGATTAATGAAATTGTGGACTGCCGTAATGTTTCTAGGTATGTGAAGGTAGGTCATATCGAAGCTCAGGAGGTCAATTATTGACTACAATACTGTAGAATGAGGGGAAAGAAATACTATGTTCATCTTTTCAATATTATCACTCGGAAGTCTTGGGGCTTCTAGAATAGTTTTACTTTCCTTGGGGCCTTAATTTGTCCTTAAAATGTATGACTTGAGATGAATGCCTTTTGAGGTAGTGTTTGATAGAAAAAATATTATTCATGAATAAGTATACAAGACAGAGTTAAATCTATATGATAACTTTTTTTTTACTCTTATTTGAAGGGATAATCAGCTATTTCTGTAATTTTTTTAGGAAATAAATTGAGGGAATAACCTATGATTAACTATGGATTATCTCTCTGAATAACTTTATTCCCATCTATCCTTTATAGTTATGACTTTTGAGAATAAAAAAAAATATTCTTTAAATATTCTCTCTTATTTCCTATTTCAAATACTATCTAAGTCTTTTTCCTCCCACTCTTTCACACTTGTTTATGTCCAAAACTATCCTTAGGTACGTTAATAAGCCAAGCATAATTCTTGTGAAACGAGGATGTAAAGGGAGGCTGAAATATTTGCAAGGAAGGTAACACCATTCAAATTTTTATGATCATTTAACTATACCTTTTATATGTTGTATATGGCATGTATAAAATGAAAGTAATTTATAAAATTTTTAATATATTTTTTATTCTTAATTCTTTATAAAATATTGCTAGTTTTTTATTAAGTAATTTTATCATCGAGAAATGATTGAAATCTTATAAAATAATTTATAATTCTCTTTTTTTTTCTTTTGTTTCTCCTCTATCTAATTGCCTTTGATTTCAATAAACTTGGTGCTGAAATGTTCTTCACTTACTACTCTCTGAATTAAAAAAAAAAAAAGGAATCACTGAAGTTTTAAATCTCAACCTCGCTTATAAAGCAAGAGGACGTCCTGCTGATCTTTCCCATTGAATGACAAGACTTCTGGAAAACCTTTTCATCTCTTTCCTTGAACACGGTGTTGCTTTCGCTTGCAAGAACAGGGAAGTCAAAGCTGAATTTTCTAGCGCCTTTTAAATTTTTTTTTTTTTTTAACTTTTCTTCTTACAGCAATATTTTTTACATGATATTATTAAATATAATATTATCAGAAACTTTTTTTTTTTGTCTTTAAAATTTATAAAATATTCTTTTACCAAGCGCGTTCTCCACTGCATCACGGCGCCGCAGTACGTGCCTCGACCGGCGGCCCATCCTTCAAATTTTTTTTTTTTCATGCATTTGTTTAAGAGAAAAAAGAGCTGGCCTTGAGTTGTTTTCGTGTTAATGGGATCGGTACCAGCTCTTCAAAACCAGCCAGCCATGGTTTCCAACCCGAAGCCAGAAAATCCAACAGCAGTTTGGGCCTCGAACAAATGGATCAACTGCAAACCTCTTGATTTCCAACAACATTAGAGAAGAATAATTCTTGCTTAATATGACTTTAAATTTCATAGGATGCCGGGCTGAACTGTCATCCCAAATGTAAGGATGAAATCTTATCACCATTATCCTAGGGTCGATATATTTTGTTTTATATATATATATATATAATCAGAATGGTCATGAAATTTAAAACCTTAAACCAATACACACTCATGTGCATGCATAAAAGCATCATGCCTAGGACTGTAATTGAGTCGAACTGCTCACGAGCTACTCGAGGGTCGGCTCGATAAAAGCTCATTTGTATTTGGCTCGTCATGTAAACGAGCCGAGCTTGAGCTTTATTTTAGAGCTCGTTTGATAAACGAGCCAAGCTTGAGCATGAAAGTAGATTTGATTAGGAGCTCACGAGACAGCTCGATTAAGAGCTTATGAGACGGCTCAATTAGAAGCTCACGAGCTGACTCAATTAGGAGCTGGCTCAATTAGGAGCTCATGAACAAGATGTCCTTTCATCTTCTCTGTCTTTTTATTTTTTCTAATTACTCTTTAGGTTTAAGAATCGAGCTTTTTTTTTTTATTCTCGAGCCGAGCTTTAAACAAGCTTAATTAATTTGAGTCGAGCTTATTGAGCTTTTTAATCGTACCAAATGAGCGAGCTTGAGTCGAGCCCAAGCTTTTTGTAATCGAGCTCGAGCCAAGCTTAAACAGGATTTTTTAAATTTAAACGAATTCGAGCTCGAGTATTTGTTAACGAGCTGAGCTTGAGCATGAAAAAGCTCAGCTCGGCTCGATTGTAGCCCTAAGATTCATGCCAGCATGGAAGCTTGCTGAGGACACACCAAGCCTATATCTTGTTGCCTTGAAACTTCCACTTCGGTACTATATTTGCCATTCAATTTGCTTTGTTGAAGCCATCTCATGCGCTTGTACTTAGTGTTGACCAAGTAAGAATTGGCACTCATTGGGTGTTTGGTACCCTTGTTTGGTCTTTCTATGATGGATATATCTTGTAGCATCAGTCCACCATTATCAAAGCATACTTTCCCAAGAAAGGATGCAATGACAAATCTTGTAATGGAGAAGATTTAATGCCTCATAATTTCCCATTGAATGGAAAGGAGTTTGTATATAAATTTTACTCGCTTTGCATTCTCAAGGCCAAGGACCTTGCATACTAATGCTCCATGAGCTGAGGTTATGGCCTTGCTAATTAAGGACCTTGCATACTGTACTAAATCTATAGATAACCAAATTACAATACTCTGATCTCCAAGAGTTAGCACCATTTTCACTCTGAAACTCCAACCAACCTCCATGTTCTTCCAATCACTCTCCCAACTCCAAATGAGTTAGCAGCTTCCACCCTTCTTGATGTGCAAAGCCAAAGCAATGCTTAATTATCAGATAAAGTAACAGTCCTAAGACAATAGCATGAGGGGATCAATGGTCCTATGATCAAATTAACTTGACTCAAGCTAGTTTGAGCAATGATCAGACCCAATGGATCTGCTTCTAAAACGCAACTCTAGAATGTGCTACAAGTTCTAATTAATAAGCCATGTCTCCCTCTAGCTTATATATCTCAATCAAGAATCTTTTGATCATATCTTTGCACTAGCAGACTCACATTTATGGAGCTCCGTAAGTTGTTACCTGATAGCTATAAGTCAGTGGCACATTTTTCAAACTACAGATTCCTTCAGACAAAGGACATTCAGAGGACTGTTTGCATACCCTGTGATACTAGAGTTGTATGAAATCGAACAATCACGGGGTGTTTGGCTTTTACGTATCCTCCATGATTTATTACTTGTTTGGAAAAGCCAACCACTCAACAGTTTTCACAGAACTGGACAGAAAACTTGTCCTGGAGTTTTTGACAAGACGAGATGGTCTGTGGCTCAGCATTTACACCTCGGTACAAATGCTTGTGAGTTCAGAGTGTCCTTGGAGAAGCTTTTAGACCATGGGCTAAGGTTCTTTCATGAGGTACTTAGTTGGTACCACTGTGTTAAGCTGGACTCATCCATTAAAAAAAGCCATGAAAGATGCGTTGCTAATGACGGTTGGTCCACCTTCTGGGATGGGACTTTTCAGGCAGCCACTGCAGTGAGGTCTTACCTCACCATTTGCTGCTGAGTTCCAAAAAGGAGATATATCTTGTTTAGTTGAGTTGAAAGGAAAGCACTTGGCCTGGAGTGGATTCCTTAGGGATGGAAGTTTTATGGCTGAAGAGATGAGTACATGCAATGTATTGATAATGATACTACGTAGAGATAATGATACTACGAAGTTAGCTGAGCATTGGTTATAATAAGCATTTACAAATCACTGCAGTGAGGTCTTACCTCACCATTTGCTGCCGAGTTCCAAAAGGGAGATATATCTTGTTTAGTTGAGTTGAAAGGAAAGCACTTGGCCTGGAGTGGATTCCTTAGGGATGGGAGTTTTATGGCTGAAGAGATGAGTACATGCAATGTATTGATAATGATACTACGTAGAGATAATGATACTACGAAGTTAGCTGAGCATTGGTTATAATAAGCATTTACAAATCACTGCAGTGAGGTCTTACCTCACCATTTGCTGCTGAGTTCCAAAAAGGAGATGTATCTTGTTTAGTTGAGTTGAAAGGAAAGCACTTGGCCTGGAGTGGATTCCTTAGGGATGGAAGTTTTATGGCTGAAGAGATGAGTACATGCAATGTATTGATAATGATACTACGTAGAGATAATGATACTACGAAGTTAGCTGAGCATTGGTTATGATAAGCATTTACAAATGCATGCCAAAAAAAAAAAAAACAAGTGTGGAAAACATGCTACAAAGAAAAGTCAACCATAAGAAAAGAAGATAATCTGTACTTGATATTTGGCATATTTTTCGAGAATAAATCATGATCTTGTAAAATAATGAATAGTCTGCTGAATGATTTGACATGACTTCTAGATGATGATGATAATAAAAAAAAAGAAATCATGAAAAGTTCCATACTTTTTTTAAGTGATTAATAATATTTCAGACTGCAATGCAGCATAAACTCTGGAGAGACACCAGAAAATATACAGTTTGAAAAATTTCCACCCTGTTGCTAGATGACAAGCTCAACACTGGGTGAAAGAAGCATCCAAGGCTTTCAGTCTTTGTGTTAAACACACAACTATCCATCATACAAAGATTTGACGACATTTGACCCACTTTAAGATTTTGAGCTCGAGAAAATAATGTCTTAGTTCTATGATTATTAACCAACATTTGACAACAATCAAGTAATTCATCCAAGGGTGAAAGTCTTTGTCCTAGTTCTATCAATCAACATAGATTACTCTTTAGTACTTAATGAATTACTTGATTGTCTCCTATCTAAGGCCGGATTTGTGCATCCATTTGCTTCTGCCTTTTTCTTTTTGTTTTTACATATTAATTGCTGATTGATTGTACAAGCAAAGTCCATCAAGCACAAAATGTGGAATATATAAGGATATTTTTTTGGCATAAACTACTTTTATATGGTTCCAATTAATGCATCATGGGACTAAAGTGTAAGTTCTTCATAATTCAGGCAATTAAGAGCCAATGCTAACAAGTTTTCGGCCTTCTTCAATGTGATTTTAATATGAAAATTATGTTGCAATCTCCCGCAAATTCCAACTTTTTACCAGCTAATTTAATAAAAAAAGCTTGGTAAGCCCTTTTTTGGGTAAGAAAAATCCTTTAAAACTTATTAAAATACTCTATCATCAGGAGCTATCTCAGCAGATATTGAGACCTAGAGAAGTGGCTGCATCACCCTTGGAGAGGTAGCTGAATAAATTTGCAAGTTAAAGAGACTAACACAATAAAGAGAGTCAAAAAGTCTTATAATTTCCACAATACAGGACAGATGCACAATGAGCACATGGCAGCTCATAGTTATAGAGTACTTCACATACTACATGGAAGTTCAGCAAATGATACCAAAAAAACCTAGTAGTTCAATTGGTTCCCCATATTTACATGATTCAATGTTTCATTAGCTTTTGTAGTTTTGTTACATAGCTTGTGAATCGCTTCAAGCCCACCTGATGGTCTAGTTAGCCTTTAGTGGGCTGAAATCACGTATCCTAAAAACATGAGTGAAAGTTAATTAGTAGTAGATAAACCTAAGTTATAAGTACAAATTTTTTTTTTCCCATCAGATGTAAGTCTATTTATTGGGATATTATAATTTTTTCCTTTATAGCTAGTCAGATTCTACCCTAAGCCTAATCATTGGTGCTGCAAAGGTATCTCATGCTATAGCCGGATTCTACTAACATTCTATGGATAATCCTTTCCTTCTGTCCATAAACTTCCGCACACTTGAATCGGTTCTAATATCATTAGCAACATTTTAAGGCTATTTGCTAGTCTAATTAACATGTTAAGGACTGGATCCACGTAACCTTAAAAACTCGAATGTAAGTTAATTGGTAGCGGTGAACTTGAATTATAAAGTGCTTTATATTTTTCTTTTTCATTCGATGTAAAGCTTGATTTTTGGGATATTACAGCTTGCTTGCAAAATTTTTTTCAAGATAAGGATCCAGCAATTGGTAACACATTAAGCTAACATGGAAACATAGGAAGCTAGTTTCATTAAGAACGATGGAGTCTTTAAAGAAGAATTTTGATGAAGCTAGCTTAATATTAGCTGATATCTCAAAATGAAAAAAACAATGCAGTCTGTTGGGCTTTCAAGTCTTCCAGTCATTTGCAATTTTGTGGATTATGAGCAAATCGTTTTTTATGGTTCAATCACTATAACAGGATCATACATCATGTTTGGGCACTTTGCAATAGTTAGCATTAGATTAAGCAATCATATTCGAGCTTGATTGGGGCATATTTCTCCATCTTTATTTCTAAATTTGCCAGCCATATATACCAACTTCTTTTCATAAGACTAAAACAAATGGTAGACCAGAGGCATGCAAGGCTATTTAGAATTGCATTTTTCTTGGGCTTTATTGAAAATATGAGCTGTAATCTCCTAATATATGATAAAATCAGGAACCTAAGAAATCTCGCATGAACCTATCATCAATAAACACATTAAAAAAATATTAGAAAAATATGCACACATATACGCAAAGATGGATTGACAATATCGACATATTGACATAGATTTCAGGACTAACTAGTTGATCACATACTCATCCAATTTCCTAGCTTCTTTCCAAAAAGAAAAAATAAGTATGTTCATTCCTTATAACTCAACTCAACTCAACTCAACTCATCTAAGCCTTTTCCCAACTATATGGGGTTGGCTACACGAATCTGCTTCCTCCACTCTGCTCTATTCATGATTAAATCGATATTCAAATTATAAATAGTTATATATTTTTTTATTTTTGTTATGTTAGTTTAGGTCTATCTCTACCTCTATCCTTATCTTGGATTGTTAAAAGATGACTCTTTCTAACTGGAGCATCTAGAGGTCTTCGTTGTATATGTCCAAACCACCGTAATCGATTTTCTCTTATTTTATCTTCAATTGGATCTACTTCTATCATTTCTTTTATATGTTTTTTCTAATTCTATCTTTTAAAGTTTTACCACATATCTATCTTAACATGCACATTTCTATTATACTTAATTTATTCACATGTTGTTTCAGTATTGTCCAACATTCTGTTCCATATAGTATAGCTTTTCTAATAGCGATTTTATAGAATTTTTTTTTAATTTTAATAGGATGCGCTGATCATACATTACTCTCGAAGCACTCATCCACTTAATCCATTCTGCTTTAACTCTATGATTCACATCTTACCTATTTCACCTTCTTGCTGAATAATTGATCCCAAATACCTAATTGGTCACTCAATGGTGTTCATTCCCTATGACTTCATTAATAATATTTCTTGAGCATGCCAAACTTTTGTTTATTGCAAGAAAAATCAAAGAAGTTCTCGTTTTACAACTAACACAACTTTTCTAACGTGATCAGCTACTAGAATTATATACATCAGTCACTGATAGCTTGCCTACTCCAATTGGAAAAATTGATTGGCCTTTTGCCCACCAAGTGGAGATTTTGAACCACTATATCTTCCAATTAATACGTGCCCAGATAAAGACATGAGAGCATCGACAACCTCATATCTTCCAATTCGTGGTTCAAGATCTCAAATGCAAACAAAGAGCATCTTCCATAGTTCAGTAGGAATTTTTTGTACCACAAATAATGATCAACCTTCCCAAACGTACAAAACTTTCAAACTTTTGAAACTTATGGGCATTGCCTTATCTTATAAGTAACAGACCTTGCAGATTTCAAGATCTGTCACCTTGTCTCGGTCTTGTTCCAGGACAAATTAAAAGCAGTGAGAAAACCACGAAATCCAACAATAAGTATCTTGATGTAAGGCTCCACCATGTGGTAAAAGATGTTATTATTTCTTCATTTAAAATTGCTAGGCAATTATGATCAAGGACCACAATATAGATAAGTGGACATGAGTCAAAGTTTCTGACATTTTGAGATTTGGGGGGGTCATGAGCATCCTACACAGTGACCTAGAAATCTGTGAAAGGCCAGCTGAGGTCTTGAGGTATTTTCACAAATTTGCCAGCAAAAGACTTTCTACATGGTATGCAAGGAAGATGCATTACCATTGGCCATATCTTGCATAATTTACATACTGTCATGCACATAACAACTAGTACAACACATGTTGATTATGAATTCACTATGTGTGAAACTTCGATGAAACTAAGATTGAAATATGTCAATTACTAGGTAAGATCATGTAGCCTTTAAACTGACATGAGATGCCTTCTTTAGCCAATATACCAGGGTGAATAATTCCCTTCATCCCTGAGGTGAAACTGGGATCACTAATTGGATCTCAAGTTCATTTCATGAGGCCAATATAGTCTTGATCAAATTTGAATCACCAGAACATAAATTATATCCACCATTGCATGCGCATCAGCTTGAACTAAAAAGTCTGCTATTGCATTAGAAGCCTCCAGCAGTTCAAAAGTGCGATTCAGCAATGATTCATCAAAAGGCTATGTCTTCAGCTTCTTCTCTCTCTGGCATAATGACAGCAGAAAAGGACTAAAAGATACACAATGGCTGAATAAGGGCATGCCAAATTTGACATATTGGTCAACATTCCTCATCAATTTGACATGAATTATTATGAACCATAGAAACCAACACCCATCCAACAAAGAAGTTGAATGCTCCTACCATGTCCTTACTTATGTTGCAAATGATACTCTACACTAAACCAATATCTTTCTACTCTTGGATCATATAATATTTAAGAGAAACCAATGTCAAACTAGTTTAGTATATAAACATCTCTGGAGTAACCAAGATTTTCTTCTCATGTAGACGCAAAATAAATAATATTTTAGTTCACTTCAAAGAACTACATACTGTTGTTTATTTATATCCCTTGACAAGCTACCCTTCCAAAAATTTGGGTCCATAGCTCAGTGGGTTCTTGGTTGATAGAGTATTTGCAAACTGGAGATCATGGAAGCAGTCATAGGGTATTGTGAAGTCACTGTGAAAACATCTGCCTGAATTATTTGCATGGAAACATCTCAGAAATTCATAAAAGATGTTCATAACTTGCTATAAACAACAGCATACTTTCCACAAAATTCAACTTAAACCAGTTCGATTGTAGAAAAGCTACCTGATATGAGATTCGTATTTGGAGATAATATAGTCTTACTTTGAAGAGCACTGTGACACTACAACTTAAGTTATTGTCCCTTCATCTATTTGGTTAGTTGTAGTGCTCATTGTTATACTGGCAAACTGAAAATGCAAGAGAAAGAGAGGGAGATGGATGAGAAGTTGGAAGAAATGCTTAGAATTTGCTAGAAGTTCAACTTATAATAGACTAAAATTTAAATAAAGTAAGTTGAGAACCATGCTTAGACTGAAGCACATTAGGCACTATCCTAAGAACTAGTTTTCACCCTTTTATATACATTGTAGGTGACCTATCCCTAAATTATAATGATCTGACTCAATAAACCTCCTACTACGAGCATGATTACAAAGTGGTGTAGCCCAATAATTCCTTCATATGCTCAAAGATAAAGCTAGAAGTAACAAAAAAATAAAATAAATAAAATAATAGTAAAAAAGAATGAGAGACTCTTTTTTTTTAGCAGAGCCGGCAAGACTTTCTTCTTAAGAGGATTTCAAAAAGTCAAAGTAGAGCCCTAGCAAGATAGAGAAATAGAGCATAAACTATTCGATTTGAATTGCCTATAACTCTGAACTTTGAGCCTATTTATAGGCTCGATTTAGGTAACTCCTAATGACTCTAAATTTATGGATTTAAAGCTCATTAATCGTTAAAATTTTAATTATCATTATTTTTTCAAATGCCAAGCATTTTTATGCCAATGTTCGCACTTGCTACACGGGAATGCTTGTGTGACAAGTGCAAGCATTCAAACCCCCTAGCATTCCTCTTTTCTTTTTTTTAAAAAAAAATCAAAAAATTGAGCATTTTGCATGAACACTTGTAACAAGCACCATGCAAGGGTGGTCATCATTAAAGGATTAAATTTGATGCTCCTCAATTACAAGAATCATGCCATTACAATTTCATCAAATTAGATTTAATGCTCCTCAATCATTAGAATCATGCTATCTCAATTTCATGGGATTGGATTTAATTAAATCTTCATTATAGGATTGGATTTAATTAAATACACATTCGTCCCCCTCAAGTTGAGGTGGAAAAGAGATTGAACACACAACTTTCTATGTAGGAGTTGAAATCGATCGTAAGTGGATGGTTTGGTGAATAAATTAGTCAGTTGTTTAGATGATGAAACAAATTTTGTGATTACTACACCTTAAGCTACCTTTTTACAGATGAAATAATCTATCTTAATGTGTTTTGAATGAGCCTGAAATACAAAATTAATCAATATGTAATGCACTAAGATTTTCACAAAAGCATCAAGGGTTGAGACAAATAGATATCAGGCTAATGCATGATATTGAGCTTCTGCACTGGATATTGCCATAGTAGGCTGCTTTTTTGTAGCCTAAGAAATTAAGTTAGAGAGTAGAAAAACTCTATAACCAATGACTGAATGATGGGTTACTAGACAAGCAACATAATTTTAATCTGAATGAGCATATCGATCAAGATGAGAATATTTTAATAAATATGACTAAAGTCAAGTATGCCGCGATTGTACCATGCACTTAATAAGCTGTACATGACCAATTATGGGAGCATGCACATACTAACAAATTGTATTAAATAAGAAAGAAAGGTCAGGCATTGTAAGATATTGCTCCATCCAAGCTTTAATATAAAGTGAGATCAAGAAAAAGCTCAATATGTGTCAAAGCAGTGGACTTAGAAATCATAGGGGGAGAGATGGGTGGGCTTATACTTTCCCATCTATGCATGATCCAAAACCAATTGAGATAATTATGTTGAGATAAGAAAAGGACATTATAAGTATGAAGCACCTTTATGTCGAAGAAATAAAATAAAACTACAAGATCCTTTATGGCAAACTCAAACTAATTTTTTTGTATAAGTTCATAAAGAAAAGAGATATTACTTTTAGTAAACACAATATCATCAATGTAGAGAAGAAGTAGAAGAATACCTTATGCATGATGTTAAACCAATAAAGAAAGAACAAAGGTACTACACAAGAAACCAAACTCAAGAAGGTATGCGCTAAAGTGATCAGAATAAGCATGGGGTGCTTGTTTAAGTCCATATAGAGTAGCTCTAGATAATTAGCTGATATAAGGGGGATAATTTAGACCAGTGAACCCTAGTGGTTGCTCTATATACACTAGCTCCTTGAGATGTCTATGAAGGAAAGTGTTCTTTACATCAAGTTGTTTAAGAGGCCATCGCTTAGTAAGAGCAAGAGTAAGAACAACTCACATAGTTTGTGGCTTGATGATAGGGCTAAATATCCTTTTAAAATCAATTCCAAGAATTTGCTTATATCCCTTGACCACTAATCTTGCCCTTAAATACTCAAGTCTTCTCGAGGCACTTTGATCCTATAACATTCATAGATGAATCTTGAGGCACTAATGTTCATGTGCAATTGTTATTAAGTGCTTGAAACTTATCCTTCATGGCAATAACCTAGCTTGGGTTTTGACATGACTTGTTTAAGTGTTTTAGGTTCATGAAGAATGGTGGAGCTTGCTATAATTTGGACAAGTCCCACCTTTGTTTGCTCATGAGTCTTCATAGGATGGGAGTTTAAAGAGAGATGCTGACTTGGATCCAAAGTGTGAGAAGGTGGCTTGGGCCCTGAGTAAATTAAGTCCTCAAGCTAAGTGTAAGGCTGAGTTCTACAAGATTGGGTTGGATTCACCATATTGTTCTCAACACTATAGGGGTTGGATCACCATGAGAAGAATTAGCATATGAGGATACATTTAAAGATGAACCCTCGAGTTTATAATTGAATGACACTCTATGTTATATAGAAGTAGGTTGTGAGTCACGAGTTGGCTTTTGCTTCTTATATAGTTGACACATCATATGAGGAATTATTATAGCATAATAAACTTAGGACATGAGCAGGAGGCATGACATAAGAAGGATTATCAATAGAGTCAGCAAATGGTGATATTCTCTTCCAACCAAGCTATTTTGTTCTATAGTTTTTAGAGTCTAACAATTCAATGGTTTGCTAAAATTTTTTAAAATTTTATCTTATTAAATTCATCATCACTATCACTTTGAAATATCTTGACTTTATAATCAAATTGCAGCTCTATCATTTTCTTGAATTTTTGAAAACACTCCAAAAAATTAGACTTAAATTGCAAAAGAAACATGCATACATATCTGTTGAAATTATCAATGAATAATATATAATACTGAAATTTTTTAGAAGATGCAATTGGTGTAAAGCCTAATAAATCACAATGTATCTTATGCAAAAGAGTAGTACTACAATCATTAGAAGTTAGAGAAGGAATTTTGCAAAGTTTTCCTAACTGACAACTTGAGCAAATATATTGTTTCTTATTGAAATCTTTGATAGAAATGAAATTATTTTTGATAAGATAAGAAATTATTCTTTAGTAATGATGTCCAAACCACTGATGCCATACCTTCTTATATGTTATTCTATATCTATCTAAAAATAGAGCCATCTTCTTCTTCCTAAAGGAGTATAATCCATCTTCTCCTTCCCAAGGGAGTATAATCTATCTTCTCTAATTTTGATTGCTAATGTTTTTTAGGTGCCTTTCTTGATCGTAAAACTTTTCGATGAGAACAAAATGATACAAGATAAATTATCAACTAGCTGACTAACTAAGATTAAGTTTTTATAATTTTAGACACTATTAAAATACTCTTAAGATGTAGTTCACTAGAAATAGTAAAAATAGTGTTGCTACTAACATGTATAATTTTTAAGCGCATACTATTATGTACAACAATTTCATCTTCTTCTATATAAGGTTGAATATCATAAAGTTTACCTTTAATATTTGTTATATGGGATGTGGCACTAGAATCAAGAACCAAATAATGATCTTGAGAAGCCTTGAGAGGCATAGCAGCGAGATCTTGAGGAATTTTTGCATCCTGAAAAGCATGGTTGAAGCGATGGTTATATTGCAAGGCTATATAACTTAGTTTATTATATATCTGACAAATCACTGTGGCTTTTTGTTGATTATTATTTTATAATTTTTGGTTGGGATCTCCAAATTATTTCTTTATTAGACCGATTAAACTTATTTTATGAGTTTTGTGTGAATTCTCGGCCTCTTGAATTGAATTTATCGGCTCTATGAGAACAATTTTGACCCCTTCATGCTCCTCCTTGACAATGGATAATAAGGGCTTGATTGTCATTAACAAGATGACTTCTTTGATGTTTCTCATAGTTAATCATGGGATTAGCAAATTCTTCAAAAGAAGGTAAAGGAGAGCAAACTTATATGATTGTAATAAAGGTATTGCATTTGTCACTAAGGCCATTTAAGGCCTAGTGAACATTATCTTAATTTTCCATAGGTTGTTGGATGGCAACAAGTTTATGACTAATTACTTTTACCTCCTGAAGATATTCATTAAGAGAAGAAAATTCATTTCTTTGTACCTCTTGTAGCATATGTATTAAATTATGAGCCCTTTCTTTTAGATGCATTAGCATGCTACTTTTTAAGGTACTGCTATACAGTTTTAACTATGGACAGACTAATAGCAGGACTTTTTACTTTTGATGTAAGAGTTGCTAATATAAGGCTTTTGACAAGCCGATCTCTTGTTACTAGATACGAATTTAGTTTTGGTCCCTTCTTTCCATAAAAAAAAAGCTATACTAGTTTATGGAGTTTTTGACTCATATAATATATGGTCAGCCAATTAAATACTCTTAATGAGAGGCAATAATTGGTTTCTCTAAAAAAATATAATTTTGAATGATAGTTAATCACTATCCATAGCAGTAATTTGTATAATGGTTATAATAACTAATGAAAATAAAAAAGCCATTGATAGGAGACATTTGTTCACCACTCTATCACATAGTAAGGCTCTAATACCATGAAAAGATTTTGAGAACAAATTATATATATTTTTTCGAACAAATAATTTCCTTACTCGTTAAGAAGTTGCATTGCTTTTAGCTTGCATAGATTGTTACAAGTTAGAAAATCATGTATAAGGATTAGGCATAAAATCATGGTGGGATTTAGATTTGATGCTCTTTAATCACTAGAATCATGCCATCTAGATTTCATCTCCTAATTTTGTGGGATTAGATTTGATACTTCTTAATCACTAGAACCATGCCATCCCAATTTCATGAATTAGATTTGATTGAATCCTCAATAATTGATAGGGGTGAAAGTAAATCAGATAATATTTGTTTGAATTCATTTTCTATCTAAATTTATTTAGATATGGATATAAATTTTAGCATTTGACTAACATTCAAATCCATATCTATAACTATCACAAAAAAAGATGGAGATGAAAAATTATCCAATCCGTATCTATTATTCAATTCTGCTTATTATTTACTCATTTAATCTTTTATAGTATTAAGGATGACAATGAGGTGGGAAAGGGATGGAAATCCTAATTCTCATCCTCACTAAAGAAAATAATCTCTATCCCTACTCCATCCTTATAAATGAGATTTTTTTATCCCCATTCTCATCGTATGCTAAATGATAAATCTTTATCCTTAACCTGTCCCCATTCTATCCCGATTCTCACTCTACCCTGCCCCTAATGACATATATTGATTTTTAGTAAAAATTATGAAATTAATAATATGACTGTAAAAAAAATCTTGCTAAATTTATTAAGTTTAACATTTATATCTTAATTTTATATTTACCACTAAAATATTTAAAAGTTTAATGAAACTAAAAATGAAATGTCATTTAAATATATAAGTATATTATAGCAGTTAAGTACAAGGTAAATGGGGCAAAGCAGGGTAGGGCTTATTCTATCTCTACCTTGTTTCCATTAATCCCTACTTCACAAAAGATAAGAAATCTCTGCCCTGAATAGGGTAGTCCTATACAACACTTAGTTTACCCATTTATTTTATATTTATATTCATAGACATATTTTTGATATCTAATTTGCATCGATGTTCATTTACAAATATCAATACAAAATAGTGCATCCAGCTAATATCCATTTGTATATCTATATTCATAAAAAAGTTGGATATGAATTAAAATATGAGATTAATATTTGATTCATTTTCAGCCCTACACATAGAATAGTTTATGCTAAGTGTTTGTAACCATGATCTTTCTACACAACTAGGCAATCTGCTTGTCTATATAAATCCCTAGTTTAACTAAAATCAGTTTGGTTTCATCTATTTAAAATTCAATGCTTTGGTGTCCTATTAATAGCCTTTCCACCCACTTCCAATTTCCCCCCTTCATTTTTCTTATTTTTGTAGTGATTAGGCTCTTCTTGGAGAATAGTAAACTGTTCTATAATTCTCATTTTTAGATCCTCTTCCTTGTTAATTGAGGTTTTTTTTTTACATTTTATTCAGCTAGTTTGATGCTTTACGTCATTGGGCCTTCCAATCCTTTCAAGGTATGGGATAACCTTTTCTCAATCCTAGTTTATTGGACCTCAAAGCTTTTGCTATTTAAATACCATTTATGGCCTCCTCTTCAAGTCTTGCAAAATCTACTCTCACTGATACTGAACACGTCGTTGCTTAATTAATACTCCTGCTATCAAGCACACATCAATGCAAAATTTAAGAATACTCTCATTACTTGTATAAACCTTTGGAAAAAGAATACATACCTATAAATGTGCAAGAAGATTGTGTGTGTACATGCTTGGCTTTGCTTGAAATCATCATTATCCTGTACACATCAATCTCCTAGATATCTTTGACAATACAATGTTAGTAGATTTCTAGTCCATTATGTCAAAAGATAATGTATCTAGAAACTTATTCTTCTTCCTTTCCTTTTATTTTTTAATTTTTTATTATTATTATTTTTTTTGCAATTACCACAAGAAAGTTGACAAGTTTTTTGAAGCAAATTATCTCCTTTCAGAATTCTGCTAATTTCATCAAATAGCCATCAATATAGTAAATTAATCTGCTTCTTATTCCTTAGCATGGCTCTAAAGAAAATGGAAAGAACTTTGTGCACCACACGCAGTATAGGTCATGCATATCGTGCATGGTGATTGGCCATACACGTATATGGCTATGCATGCCAATGATAATTTTATCTTTTTACGTACCGCATGCATGGCCTGGATGTCTGTGGTGAAAAAGGACTTTTTCTCATACGGTATAGAGGACTTTTCCAAAGAAAATTTACAAGAGGATGAAATCAAGAAGGTTTTAGATGGACAAAGGACAGAAAAGTCTTTGTGCACTAGAAGGATAGAAAAGTGTTTGTGCACCAGCCTTCGATGCACAAAGCGCACACCGATCGCACGGATTGGCCGCACGGCCATGCCACCGCTCGTGCGATGCGCGTCATGGTTTCTTAGACTATGGTATGAATGATGGCATGAATGTGTGGCCAATCCGCCGGTGTGTGCTTTTTGCACCGGTGCACAAAATCTTTTCCATGAAGGACAAATCCCCTCCATTATACAAACAACCCAAATGCAGCCCACTTGCCTGCCCACTTGTCACGGGTCTAACCTTTTTTACTGGGCCAAACCCATGCAGTGCCTTTTCTCGCCTACACAATGAAGCCAATGATCAACTGCTTGCCAACAATGGAAACCAATGCTGCAACCAAGGCAAAACAAGCCAAAATGCATAGAAATAAGCAAGGCAATACAATCAAGGCTACAACTATAAAATTGAAGTTTTTGTTGATGAATGAATGGTTACAAGCCAATACGTTTAAACTACAATTATAAAAAGAGCTCCAAAGGTCTTTTAGAGGCTAATCTACAAGCTTTTCAGTAAGGCTTTGTCGGCCGAGTCACTGCTCTTCAATAATAATAATGTGAGAAGAAAGAGCTCCCCTTCCCACCCTTGAGCACCTTCCTTTCTCGCTCCAACCTCCCTAATTTGGTAACTAGGCTGTGTTCTAGCGAATTCACATTCAAAAATGTATTTGTGATCAAAAATAAATAATTTTATTATTAAAGAATATATTTGTCATTAAACGATTAATTGATGGGTCATAGATGAAGTTTATATGATACAATAGCTCAAATTTGATGATGAATATATTTCATCATTAGATGCTATGATAATTTAGTGGTGAATCAAATTACATCACTAATTATTAAATTTAGTAACAAACAAATTTTATCACAAAAAATATTGAATTAATAATGAATATATAACAACAATAACGCTTTAATTTCAAAATTAATAACATAAAAAATTGACCATACAAGTCAAATCCGTTATATTATGTATCAAACTGTGCATATGGAACTGGCATAATATTGATAGCTGCTATCTTTACATTCACCTTCGTTCCAAATAATACCTTTTGAGCTAAATATGTGTTAAGCTTCATCTCTAAGTCACTGTCGTTTTTAATTTTAAATGACATGCATTCTTTTTAGCTTACGTGAATTGTCTCCGTACCTTCACCGGCTTCTCCTGGAATTCGGACCTCGGCAAGCAGTCATCAGGCCTATATACATTTGTAAAAGTCCACACGAAGCTATCTACTATTTGTCTCAAACTTACACTTTGCGGTGCCTCCCAATAGTTTTATAACCAGTTAAGAATGATGAATAAATATTAATTAATTTTTTTTGAGCTACGATGATTTAAATTAGAATAATATTATACTTTTTACTTTTTTATAACAAAATAGATTTATGGATACTATGGATTTCAAGTTCGAATCATTATAATATGGTATCAAAGCCACGCATCAACTAGATAAAGTGCTACATCCATAGAATGGAAGCCACTTTTGAACCTGTAAGAGGGATAGATTGTGATACGCTATATCCATGGGACAAGAGTCATTACATTCATGGAATAAGAGCCACCTCTTGAATCTAAATATGTAAAAGGATAGATTGTGAACTTGAGGCTTAGTGTCATTTTATTTTCTTATTTTTAAAATAAAGCATGAAATCAAATGTAATAAAATATGTTTAGCTATGTTTTTTAATTAACTTTTATTATTATAAAAAAAATCAAAGTAAATTTTCTTCACTTTCATTTTTTAAAAATAACTTTTTCAAGAAATTAATATATTTTTTTAAAAATAATATTTATTACAATTAGTTTGAATGAATTTGCACTTTTGATTGAGCATCTAAATTCATCCTAATACAAAATTTAGATTCTAATTAGAATTAAAATTAAATTTTAATTTCTCTCAAATAAATATTTAAAATCGAATCAACAAGAGCCCGATTTGAATCATTTTTGCGAACCAAATAGACTCTAAATGCCTTCTGATATTTAAAAAATAAAATACACTTTTGTTATTAAAATTATAATAAAAGAAAAATTGATAGTGACCTAAACATGTTTTTTTATTAAAATTATAAATAAAAAATAAAAATTAAATTTTTATTTCTAACCTTTTTTTTTAATAGAAAGTGATTGTGATACCAAAAATATCCTGATTAATGGCTTCTAGCCTCCTTGAACAGCAAAATTTGCCAATTGGTCATCAATCTGCCTTTATTTTTTTTTTTTTTTTCTTTTTCTTTTTTTAATACAGAAAAATAAAATGCCTCAATAAATCAATCTCGAAGAAAAGAGAGACCATGATATTATTTTATTTTATTTTATTAAGCCTCGATTGGCCTTTGGGCTTGAGAAAGAATCAGGGCCGGCCTGCTTCGAACCCTAAACGTGAAGGAATTAGGCACAAAGCTTCGTATTCCGAGGAAGAAGGACACGTGCCATTTAACCTGAACTGGCTGCGAAAGCGGCCACATTGGAACTCATTGCGTTCCTCCGTCCGTCCCCTTCTCCAGCACCGCGCTCGAGGCCGCCGCCGCCGCCCCCCACTTCCATCCGTTCGCCGAACCATTTCAGATTCCTTGGCCGCGTCGGAGCGAAGACAAGAGAAGGGAGGGGAGATGGGGCGGAGGATACTGAACGATGCCCTTCGAACCATCGTGAACGCGGAGAGGAGGGGGAAGGCCACCGCCAATCTCCAGCCCATCTCCACCGTCATGACTTCCTTCCTTAAAATCATGAAAGATCGAGGTTTCACTCTCACCTTTACCCCCCTTTTTCGTCTTTTCTTTATACTTTCGCTCGTTGATTCATTTCTAAATTTAGAGTGCATCTGAGGAATTGGGTGGCGGTTGGAGAAACACCTTCTTCCCATTATCAATTATTATTATTATTATTTTCATTGAAATCTATTTCTCCAGGCCTTTGTCTCTTGCAATCTAACAGAGGCAAATATCTTCTTGCCCAACTAGAGTTTGGCTATCCTAGCTTGTTGTTGAGGGATTTTTGAGACCATATACGGACATTTTTAGAACTATTTGTGATGAATTTTTTTTTTCCTGGTTGGTCACCTTTCCTTTTCCATATGTGATTTTTTTCATCAAGCTTGACCTGTTGCTGAGAGAAATTGGTGATTGTTCAAAAAGTTATTCTTTTTGTTTGCCCCATTATGATAGTTTTTTTTTTTTTTTTTTCGCTTGTCTTTGTTCCATACTGCAGTTTGCTTTTAGTCTATGTGTTTGAACCAAGACCATCAAGCGATGGCCGTAAAAGTGGAATTAAGCTTGAAATGATTTAGTAATTGAAAGAAAACCCCACTAATTAAAAAAAAAGCAGAAGAAAATGTTTTTCTGACTTTGAATTAGCAAAGTGCTTGTTTGTTAGTCATAGAGAGAGATGTCTAGGGTGTTGATGTCTGTCAATGGCAAAATTAGATCCTAAGCTGGATTTCTGTTCTGTTTTCTGTCTTAATTAAGTGTCCGATTTTTCTTTATATGCTGGATGTTATTATATATCTCTTATTGTGGTAAGCTTCTCATCTCTCCTCTTCTTGTTCTTCTCTTTCTTTTTAATTCCTTTATTCTTCTTACTTTATTGCATAAATACTTGCAATCTACATGAAGTCCCATTTAACCTTGGTTTTAGCAAATATGACATAATTCCCTACAATTTGTCTGCTTTAAACATCATTTTGATATTAGAGAAAAGGTCTCTGTTCTTCAGTGATAAATATATTAGAGATATTAAGTGTAGTAGTGTTATAGCAGATGCATATTTAATATGTTTCCTATATGCAATTTTTTCCCTTATGAAATGAATGAATGATAGCCTATTCATGGGTTTTCTCAGTTGATTTTTTTAGCACATTGTCTTTAGTATTCACCCGTACTGGCCGTATCATACCATACCGGTAAAGTATTGGCACGGTATCAAATTTTGATCTGCTATTAACCGAATGGGTGCGAACCAAGCTGAATTGCTCGGTACCATCTTGTATTGCCCAATATCAAGTGGTATTATAGTTAAAAAGTGAGAAAATTATTGACACTTTATCTTGAAACAGAGTGTATACCGTACCGAATCGGTAATGTACCAGTACAGGTCTCAATACCAGTTTTATAGACCTTCCTTGTAACAAAATAATGTTGCAGTTCAACAATTGCTATGCTACATAGTTTTGGAGTAAAATTTGTCATCCCTAGCCTCTATGGAGACTTGGGCCTAGTTCGGGAGATCCATGGTTAATGTTCAGATTGATTTGTAGTCAGCTTCTCCATGTTGATACTTCGACCAAAGTAAATGCTGTGTATCACCATGAACCGATATCAAACAATGTATCATCGGCCTCTAGGAGGTTTGTCATTTATTGATCATAAAGCTCTTTCTTGCTTCTCTTTGTATTTATCTTTAGTGATTGTAAGTGTTGTTGGTATATATGTATGTATGCATATGCGCCCTTGTGCATGTACGTGCATATGCATGCATGTATGTTGTATGTGTGTGTTTGGGGTTTAGAGTTGGTATGTATGTATGTATTTATGTATGCATGTGTGTATGTATACTTGTATGTATGACATGCATTCATGTATGTCTGCATGTATGTATTTATGCATGCATGCATGTGGTATTGGGAGGGAGGGGGTGTTCAAACTCATGTTTCTATCACTAGAATGTTGCTGGAGCACCCATTTTTAAAAACACACCATTATTTATAGGATTTTATATTTCTTGGTTATTTGGTCTCTTGATATCTCAACGGCTTATACCCATGATTTCATCACTGGAATGTTGCTGGAGTACCCTTTTTAAAAAAACTCACCTCATTCCCATGATTCCTATGACTTTATTTGTCAAGGTTATTTGATCTCTTGATGTGATCCCATTAAGTAACTGCATACTAGAAATTCTGTTCACTCGTTTCTAAGTTTCAGCTTTGAGTGCTAGTTGGATTAACTTCTTGAGCACTTATCAGACAGGTTAAGTTTTCTTGTTCTAAACCTTATCCTAGTCACCACATGTCATTGTCTGCCCAACTTTAGCAAATATGGTTCTATTCCATGAGTCATGCCTTTTATTTTATTATAATGACACTAAATATCATATTTTGTGTTTTAACCACAGTTTGGAGCATACAATCTCTCATTTTATATTATTTGATCTGTTAACTACATTATTTTTTCTGTTTTTGGTCTTCAATTTTTTGTCAGTTCTTCCTTTTGGCTCCTCAATTTTTAGTGTCTTTTCATATTTTTTGTGTTTATTCATATTTTAGCCCAATTTAAAAATGAAAGATTTTTCCTCATCATTAATGTCTTTTATCTTCTTATCATCTCTAATTCACTATTCTGGATGCTGCTACCTCATTAATTTGTTGGATCCAATGTAAGGCCTACATTATTCAACTTTTTATTTTTTATTTTGTTTGTTATTTCACATGTTCAATTCATCTGAATTATGGCTACTTCAGTAGAGTGTTTATTTGTCTTTCTTGTAGGATCATCTTGACAAAAATCCAATTAAGTATGATTGCTCCATCCTGTTCCATTCTAGGTTATTTCCAATTCAAACTTCTTGTTAGATCCATCCTTAGGCTAACAACGTTTGCTTGTCCAATGTGTCATTGTTTGTTGTCTTGCATCTCAAATTCTTTCCAGCCCATTTCGTGACTTCCTACCATTGCTTCATGGTTAGATCGATCTGTCTTGCCCATCTTCTTCTTTGGAGAAATTAATGCTTTCATTAGAGTTGCTTTTCAATTTGGTAGAATTGCAAGTAGTGATTTGACCATTTAAGTCATTGATGTAGACAGTAATGGCTCTATAATATTCAACCAATGAAGAACTTTTGGTGTCACAATCGTCTTTCTCATTTGGGTTCTGAGTGACATCCCTTGCTAGGGTTACAACCTACCCCTTGTTTATGCTTCAGTAGGGCAGCTAAAATTTCCTCCACAAGTAACTTGCATAATTGTATTTTGATCCACTATATTTTTGGCTGTCAAATTGCTTCTCTTGCTTAGATTCTAATATCTTTGACATATCATTCAGATGTTATGGTGCCATCCTCTGTTTGGCCTCCTAGTAGAACATTTGGTTGTTTATTTCACTTAACATTTTACTTCATTTTCTCAAGTCGCATGTGTTTTACTTATAGCCATTCCTTGTAACCTTAATTTAGTCAACTTTGCTTCTATGGCTAATATGTACCTAAAAAACCGGAGCATTTTTATCTGTTTGGTCCTCAAGATGATGCATGTTCAGTCTATTATAGCTGTCTGTTGTCTCTAATCTTAATATTCATAACTAACAACTCATACTCCATGTGCATGAATATGTTCAATGGTATTTTTGTTTGGATTACGCCATTGTATTGAAATGCTTGCCCTGAGAATTAGTTATTAGTCCTGCCATGAATGACTGCTGTTGGTGTGTTAATTTGCCTTCACAACGCTTGCCTACATATTATTAGCAATGTCCACTTATGATTTTGAATTAATGCTTTGGAATGGCTAATCTATCTAGCGGCTGGCTTAATTCAAGTTTTTTTAGATTTGCAAGCCTTTTTGGTATCGTATCTACTTGTAATCCTGGTAAAATATTGTTCGGTTCAAGGAGTTCACTGTGTCATCTAATATATTGCTTGATGCATTGCTAATTCCACATGAAATTATTTTGTTTTGATACATGCTTCATGGCATTCATTTCCACATCATTCCTACTAGATTAATGACTTAGTGTTACAGGAAGTATGACTCTAAACTGAGTGGATGGAGAAAAATGATTCATATAGCTGACTCTAGCTAGTTTAGGATTAAGGTTGTTATTGTTGTTGTATTATCAATGACTGATTCTTGTGCCACCGCCACATGTTTGATTTGATTTGTTTGTCATTGGCTGTTGCAACTTTGATTCTGGTTGCTCTAGTACTTCCATTACTCTCACTTCTTATCATGGCTGTCCATTCTGTGATCAACTCTTTGTCAGTCTCAGTCACTCTCTTTCTTTTGTTTCTTAGATCCTTTCATGCCTCAAGTCCATAATCTACCGTGCCTTGCAGTTTCGTTCCTACTTCCCATGGTAAATTCTTGGTGTAGTTATTGTGTGAGAGTATACCAAGCCTTATGGAAGTATATAAACATTAGAAAAATAATATATTTTAATATGATGCCAAAATGGACTGTATGTTGCAAGATTTATTCCTGGGTTTTATACACACACAGACACGTCTTACTTCCTAAGTCTCATGACTTATGGTATCTACTTGAATATAGTATTGTAGCACATATTATGGCAATGGAGTGATTGCTGATTTACAGGATGCTTATCTACTTGAGAAGGTGAATGCTACCTAATGAAGATGGTCCCAGTTAGTAGAAAATCTCAGACTGAGATGATGCTAACTAAAGAAGAGATAATTGCACATGCTGTGAAGTTTAATTGATCACATGCCTTATAGCTAGGATTTGCTATCATCATCCATAATTTCTTAGATGGAACGGAGGGTGGTTCTCTTAGTTCTGATTTTTCAAATATTGTGGCCTATGTCTGAGCTTTTGATGAGAGCTGGCTTCGGTATGATATTTGTGAAGTTAGTTTTCCAGCCAACTAGGAAAGAACAGAGGTTGTTGCTCTGTCCTTGAATTCAATAATAAGTCCACTCTAGCAGACTGCATATGAAGATTTCATGGTGAAAATTTGACATTTTTTTTTGGTTCATAAGGGTTAAGGTCTCAAGCCCCATCCAACAAAAGGAACCTATTTTCTTCTATATTTGATGTTGTTTAGCTTTAGTTAGTGCAAAGAATTTAACATTTTTTGCCATTCTTAGGATGGCATTTATTTTAGGAGAATTCTGTGATTCTTTAGGTTTTTGTTTCATAATTTCCTTATGAGGTAAGCTGGTAAATTTTTTTCTTGGTCATCAAATGTCTAAAATATATTTAGTGACTGACATTATTTGATTGAGGATAGCATTTACCTAGACTTCTTTTTTGGGGATTAGTTATTCTATTGTCTTGTGGAACTCCATGTATGGGATAATATTTGAACTGTTTCTTTGACCAAGCATCCATCACTACAGTAATATGATACTAAGCATAAAAGTGTTGTCATTTTTCCCCTTTCTTCACCCATATGCTAGTAGGCCCTTGTTTGGTTGTTCCCTGTTTGCTAAGCTTAAATAGCTATAGTTAATAATTTAATATTCTAGAACTCCATGCACCACCTCCCCTTTAAAAACAAAAAAAAAGGAACAAAAAGAAAAAGAAGAAGAACCCTCTAAAGTGTTTAACTCAAGCCTCTCTGTACTTGAAAATAGGAATTTCTCTCAAGTTTAGGGCTGATGTCAGGTTGAGCATAGAGTCTTGAATTATTTTCAAAGTTTGGTTGATCAAACTTTTATCCATTTAGCTGGTCAGATGATAATGGATGGAGCTTTCAGCATAAGTTTCAAATAAGAATTGTGTATAAAGTAATTTTGAACTTCATGTATTACTCCCCATCCTTGTGTTAAAAATGTCCACATAAATCCCCTTGACTTCTCTCTTTCTTACTTTTCCACATTCTTTCTACTATAAACGTGAGCTGCATCAAATTTATAATTGACTGAATTTGTCAGGCCTTTTTCACCTACTTCCAGCAGTTGGATTATTCTGCACCAGATTGATCAGCTTTCAGAATGACTGGATTCAAAGGTTTGGAGGAAGGTTTCTTAAGTCAACATGTTGAGTTGGTATTAGCTTCCTACAATAAACAAGATTGCTGATCTAAGTTAAATGTGTCTGTCAAAGACATGAATCTGGATTGCACTCAGGAAATGTGCACGAGGGATATGCATATGCAGAATAGTTGCTTAATTTTTTCAGGACCACTGTCTGGATATCAAAGAAAGAGAGCTTATTTAGTTGGAAGACCTTGACAGTTTGCTCCATACAATGGTGCAAAGAGTAAACGATGGTATAAACTGAAATTGAAGTCTTAATGTTCTGGTTTCTGAGAATAGTCAGTATTGTTATGACTTGCCACCCTGTATAGTCGGACAGTGCAGTGATCATGGTTATGGTAGACGATCTTTAACTTGTTGGTTCACTGTTGTGACTATCAAGCATTGGCAGGAAATAAACATTCTCATCTAGCTCAGTGAGGTAAAGGCAAACTTAGCTGTTATGCCATGTTAGAAAGTTTAATTCCATAGTTTAAAACAGTTATATATATATCTTATTTGATAATTAGTTAGACCACAAAAAACTATTGATGTGAACGGATTTGTGCTGGGATAATATTCTGCAAGTCAGATTCTGGTTTTGAAAGAACTGAGCAAAATGCTAAATGAATCACATCGATCTTATTTTTTACTTGATCCGCTTGATCTTGGATATTCTGTTTAATGTCAGAAGATCTGTATATCTTTGTGTAGCTTCATCAGTTCCTCTTGTCCATCAAGTGATCAATGCATCTGATTACAGAGTGCTTTTTTGTATGAATAAATAAAGTGGTCAGAGTTTTCGTTCCCATTCACAAATGTTGGGTTAAATATTAATCTTGAAGCATAGATTATATCTTAGATAGCAGTGAAAGACTGGGTCCTCAAGTTCCAAGTTCAGAAGCTAATTAAATGGTGTAGATTGTAAAGGCCTTGATCATGACTGAAGGGGTTCTAATACATAAATCAATTTCAACTGTTAGTGCTAAAGGAGAATAGATACTGACCAATATAGAAGAGGAACAAGTAGAAGATTTGAAGGTTCTCAGTATTTGGCTTCTAGCAATAATCATCATCCAATCTCATCTACTATATTTAATGAGGGAAACTTTTGTAGCCAGACTCCTATTTTGTAACTAGATGTTCTTTTTTAGCCTTTTTTTAATTGAAAGGACATTTATTAGATCCCTATATTAAAAGGAGATGAATTAGAGTCCCAATGCAAATAAAATATAGAACTAGAAAAATAGCCTGTATAACCTATCTCCTCTACCCAAGAGGGAAAGAGTCAATCACCTTTTGCCCCTCTCCCCTTTATTTCTTTTTCCTTCAAACAAGTCATGTGTATGGCATGTGCTTGATCCTGTTCAACTATAAGTTGTAAATAGAGGTTCTGTGCACTCGAAATTGCATCATTTATGAGAACAAATGTTCAAAATGATCGTCTGGTTTGTGTTAGAACCATCTATTTGAAGTTACATGTTCATCTCAGATCTACGATTTTAATTAAAAGCTTAACTGCTATATTTGTAAAATATATTTGATTACCTCTAGAGGGATGACATTAGCAAGTTTTTTAACTATTGTGGGATAGAGGTGTCCAGATTTTTTCATGAAACAAGATGCCCTGTGTCTTATTCCATCCCGATCCTTGATGCGGTCAAGCATCTCAGTGCTTACTTGGGATACTTAGTGCTTAAAAAAAAATATTTACGAAGCTTTAGTGTTTATTTAATTTTTTAAACATTGAACTTTAAAAGTTATATTTTTATGATAAATTATATCTATTTAAAATTTATACAATAATGTATTATGGTCGAGATAGGATGGTATTGGGACGGCTAAGACTGGTCCTAAAATCTCTTTGGGCGAGAAAGGACAGCTGAAACGCCTGTCCTGCCAAGACTTAAGTCACTAGTCCTTGGGAATTTGATGTTCCATACTAGAGCTATTGACTTTTCAAGGAAATATTAACCACTTTTTAGCCTTTAGATTCACATATTATTATTGTGGTTGGTTCAAGTTTAGGTCCATGCTCTCCATGTAATTAATTCAAGTTTGCATTTATAAGAATTTTATTATTGTTTTGCAGGATATCTCAAAGATTTTCAGGTCTTTGATCCTCATAGAGTAGGAAAAATCACTGTAGAATTGCAAGGCAGAGTAAAAGATTGTCGAGCTCTTACATATAGGCAGGACATCAAGGCTAAGGATATAGAAAAATATCGATTGCGCATCCTTCCAACACATCAGGTTTGTGTTATCTGTCTATTTGTCTAAGATGTCATTTATTTGTTTCATTTATTAAAGCATTCTTTTATTCTTAATTCCCAATTAATAATTGTGAGTGATATGCTAAGATTACATAATTATGTGGTGTTAGTCTATCAGTTGGGTGAGCAATGATAACATTGCTCCATTCTAACCTGGAGGTCATGCGTTTGAAACATAAAAACTATCTCTATAGATTGGATTAATGTTGCATACATATGTCCTGCCTTAGGCTCTAGTAGGAGCCTCATGCACTAGGTTGCCCTTTTCCTTATACCGTGTTAATTTACCTTAGCCTACAATTGACTAGATTTCTTCCATTTTGGTACATCTATTTTTTTGCATTAAATTAAAACTTTGCATTATTTTTTAGTGGAGGGACTATTTTGGATGCTTATTCAAATACTTTTACAATACAATAAATAAATAGGTCTAAAAAAAGGCATGAAATAAAAGTAAGGCCTTGATAAGATACAAAACAACAACAACAACAATGCCTTAATTCCGAATTAGTTAGGGTCAGCTACATGAATCTTTTTTTTTTTTTTTGCATTCAGTTTGACAAGGCCTTGATAGGGTCTTATCTCTAAATGGAGAGCTGCCTCTTGTGACTATAGGTGTATCAGAACTATTCATACCATACACATTTAACCATATCAATCTGAAAAATGAGTAGTTAACCTTCTTTTGGTCTTTCTAGATAAAGTCTCCTGTACCGGTCTCGTATACTTACCATCCCTACTTCTTGAGGGCACCAATCCTAGTCCTCCCTGCCAATGTGGTGCCCACTTAAAAGGGCCTTATGTTTTTGTTGGTAGCTTGATTGTTTGCAAAGGTGCCAATAACTCAAATCCATAGTGACAGACCTAAATCCAAAACTTATTATCCTTTCTAGAATCTCATCTATCTTAGATATGAAATAATTAAAGTATATCAGACATTTTATCGTGGCTGTCTTTCATACTGCCACTTCATTGCTTCGTAGGCTATTCACCATTCTATCCCTTATGCATGATTTTACTTCTCACCGTGGTACCTTTGCAGGCTATTTGCCATTCTGTCCCTTGTGCTTGAATTTACTTGGCTCACCATGGTACTCAACAAACTTAGTTGCATATAATTAAGTTGGTTTAGCCTATTAAGTGTTTCACTTTCATTGCCAATGCACGTTTTGAATTGTATAATTTTTAATTCATAAAAATGACAAATTATTAGAAATACACTGATTTAAAGTTCAAGTTCTTTGAAAAGTTCTATGATGTAGACAACTACATATTAAGTTTAAAACTGGTCAAAATTTATTTTTTTTAAAAAAATATTGTTGTTGGTTGTAACTAATAACATTTGAGTCTTGGATGTTTTTTCACTTTTTTTTTAATGTTTTAGATGTCTTCTTAGGCAGGGTCTAGTGTTTATATTCTTCTTGTAATTTTTGTATTGAATTTTGTGGAAAATTTGAGTGAGTCTTTGAGTTCTATTCTAAGTATTTTTTTGAGTGTTTTTTAGTTGTATCTTAGGTCCATGTTGTTGAGGATATTCGTTGAGAAATTTTTATGGTTCAAGTTTTATTTAGATATAATTTATTTTTTAAGTGATTTTTGTGGCTTTTTATTGATCCGATTCAAGAGAAAGGAAATTTTTTTCAACCCGCTCAATTTGAACCTCTCAAAAGAATAAAAGGGAACATGGGGATTGGTGAAAGTAGAGCTCTAGGTCCTCTCTTTTTTTCATATTTATTATATTTACTTTGTGATAACATTGATTGCTATGCCTCTATTATATTAGCTAGGTCTGCCCTCATAAAATTTGGGTCAATTCCTCTTATAGTTGGAAGAGATCAGAGCTTTCCTTATGGAATTAGATTTTGACTTCTACTTTGTCTTCAGCTGCTTTGCGCAATGCTTGTAGTATTGGGAGATATGCTCAGGCAAAGTCTTCCCCAAAAAAGAAACTTTTAATCTGTTTGAGCTCCAAACATTATTGTAGGTATCTTAATAGCGCATGTGTCGAACCCCTTAATGGTGGATCCATTGTGGTAGCACTTACTGAGAGTTTTGTTTTGGTTCTTGACATGCCAAAAATGGATGTTGGATGACAATGCCATGACCTTCGAAAGTTAAAGTTCATAGTCAAGTCCTGGATGTTGTGGGTCTTGTTCCCACTTGCTGTCCAAACCTATTAAGGGTTGCCAAAGTGGTCCACAATGACTTTGGTGATTGTCCAAGATTACTTACATATGATTATATGGAAGCTAGATTTGGTTATTTATCCTTCTCAGCTTATATCATGCAAGGATTGAAGGCTCCTTGTTAGGAGATAGACGAGCTTGGAAGTCCTTTAGTCTATAAATAAGGCTTTATATTGTTTTATTAGTAGATTGTGACTGGGATTAATAGAATTTTTGGCTGTTTCCCTCCTCCATCTGGTTCTCCATTTCTCTCTTTTGGGTACTAGGATTTACCCTTGGTATGACATTACTCCAAGAGTGTGTATTTGTTTTCCTTGCAGATTTTTTTTAAATGAAAATCTGTATTGTTTTCAGATTTATGCAACTTTTTAAGATCTAAAATAAATGCCCTTATCTTTACTATGTGTAGAATGATCTTTGGATCCTTTTCTAGGTCACCTTAAATATGTGGGGAGTTAGATGTAAGATTGGATCAACTCTTATAGGCCTTCTTGGTCTCGTTTGGTGGAGCATACTAAATTTTCATCGTGCATCTCAAGAATGTCTCTCAATTGCTAGGTTACATCAATTTTCAATTACCAGTTGTCTGTCTTTTGTCATATCACTTTTTGACTCAAATTTAGCTTTGGCATATGAACTTTCCTTTTGCCTCTTGGCTTTCTTATTATACTTGCAAGTTGTTTATGAAGTGCCAAAATATATCACTTATAATGTGGCTAAGAAGAGCTATCTCTAATTCCTCATCTCCTATTAACTATGTTTGATGTTATTTTTCGCTTTCTTTAGGGGCCAAAATCAGACTGCCTTAAAGGGTTGTAAACATACCAGAAGATAAGCTACATATATATTAATTTTAATAATTAAAGATGCATCTCTAATCAATTTGAACTGTTGAATGCACTAAATTAACTTTTTTCTTTATTATATCCATAATATTTAGAAGATCCATATAATTATTGACAATTATAGAGTGATGGCTGGTGCCTGCCCACTGAACATCAATCTGATGTCTCATACCCTTTTTCCCCCTTGGAGAAATGATACATCTCATTCATTTTAATGATGGCAAGTAGCGTGATGAGACCATATACGTAAGGAAAGAAGGAATCGATGTTTTAGGGCATCAATATGATGTCTCATACCCTTTTTCTGTCCTGGAGAAATGATATATCTCATTCATTTTAATGAGGGCAAGTAGAGTGATGAGACCATATACGTTAAGGAAAAGAAGGAACCGATGATTTAGGGCATAGCAAAGGTTTGGGGCATAAACATCACTGTGAAATCTAACATTTGAAGACTGTTGAATGGACATGAATATGAGAATCAAATTTGGAAACATGTCCAAGTGTCTGTTTGGCAAGAGGAAGGAAAGGAGCTACTAGGACATGTAAAAAAAGATAATTTTGCTCATTTGTATTTATTTTTTAACACTATATTAAAAACTATTAGAGTATGTTATTTGTTATGGATATTTGTTTGTATGCATGAATGAATATTTCTCAAACTTCCTAACCAGCTTAGGAACATCTCTAAGAAAAGGGATATTTTGCACAGTTGTTTTCAACATTCTTGGGCAACCTCTAAGGGAGAAGGGGTAACTTTCAACATTATTATAATGGGTTGAACTCATTATTGGAAGTGCCCTATTATCCATCTATCTTTAGAAGCTTGGGGGGGGGGGGGGGGGGGGGCAGGGGGTGTCCGAGGGAGGGAGGGAGAGAGAGAGGTATCCAAATGTTTGTTGTGCATCCAATATGTATAAATATTTGAGATGCATTCCTATAGCCAGATGCAAGCATCCATGTAACACAGCATATAATCTCCATCATTATAAAACTTGATCCAACTAAATTCTTTACTTCTCAGGCTGCCAATATGGTAGACAATTTCCCATATACATAGCTCCAAGAAGAATATATACGTCAATTTCTTTTGATTTGGAAATTAAACTAGCAATGATCCTTTGTTTTCCTTTAATGAGCTCTTAATTCGGTATATATACCCTTTTGCAGCTGGACCTTCATAGAAGCCACTTTGCTTGTGAACATGTTTACTATTTGGAAGGAACAAAATATTAGAAACAGATTAGATTAATTACTCAACACGTTTATCATTTGTAGTTGTTCATTTAGCAACACTTCATTTATCTCTAGTTAAATCACCCTATATCAGCTGTACATCTATACATGCATGTTGACTTGCAAAATATATATTTTGTCATGTAAAGAATAAATTTAGATTTTAATTTTTTTTTTCATTTATGAATATATTTGTTATTTTAATATTAATAAGAACATGATTTCAAGTCTTAATGAAACGTCCCATGGAATGCTGGGATGGGTTATCTCAAACATCGAGACCGGACTATTCTGCCATCATCCTATTATTTCAACTAGTGCGTCTCGGAATATGCTCTATTCCAAGTGTCGGGATGGAATAAGACAATGACGCATCTCGTTTTATGGAAAAACCTGCTGTCCCTTCAGATTTAAAACCTTAGATAAGTTTACATGCAACATAGTTGATCTACTGGATAAGAGTGAGATTTTGGTACTATTTTATATTCTCAAAGTTAAAAAAATGCACTTGCTGCGCTACACTCATGCTTTTATCTCAGCTATCAGGATGATAGGTGATTTTTGCTCAAGTTAATTGATTAAAATGCATCAAAGATGACATTTTCCACTCGCAGACTGGAAGTTTTAAATGCAAGCTCATTCATCTAGTTTATGAGGTCTGTTATTGCCACATGTTGTTCTGTAGTGCCTTTTGGATTAACAGATGCGCCCATGTTCTGGGTTCAGCTTATCCTAAAATTTAGATGCCGCCATCTGTGTTGTTGCTATTTTAACCAAGTTTAGAGCAAATACTTGAAATGTTGATTGCATATTCTAATCCATGTCCTTTGAACGAACTCCAAAAAAAAAAAAATTTTGCTTGTTGATAATTCTGTTGTATTTTCCCATTTAACATTAGAGAGATGATCGATAGTTTGAATTTGATTCTGCTTTGCTGCAGTGGGGATATGTCGTGATCACAACCCCAAATGGAGTTTTGGATCATGAGGAAGCTATCAGACAGAATGTAGGTGGTCAAGTTCTTGGTTATTTTCATTGACCTCTTTTGCTGTTTGTGTTTCCATGCCTTCAAAGGTAGTTGGAATCAAAAGACTGACTTCTACCACACCTTCTTTAGCGAATGTTCTCTGTTTTGGTCAGCTCTCATGTAACGTTATCCTTTTCTTTCTCATGCATGGAGCTTTTCTATCCTTCGGTGGAAACTCCAGGTATGGTAACAAATTATACATGGACAAATAGGTTTGTTAGACCAAGATTGGTGTTTAATTTGAAAGATGCCCTTACAAGCGCTCTGCAACTTGCTATCAATGGCCACCTGTCTTGCAAAATTGAACAAGTTAGCAGGAAAGTCATAATAATAATTTAGAGGCTATGGAAGAGTTCTTTCTACGTGCAAATGAATGCTAGTAATCTTTATGTGAATAAGAAAATAAAAATATAGCTAATTAATCAGTTTGAAAATTCTAAATTGACCCAAAAATCAATACAAATGTGATATAAGTTTAATCAATATTTAATTGATTCAAAATTAAATAAACACTCAAGCTTGAGAAATAACTCTACTATTATGGACTGTTAGTTCTAGAATCTGAGAAGTATCTGTCAATCTGAGTTAGATCGAGTCAGGTCTATTTTTGGCTTGAGTTGAAATCAAGTTCAAGCCAAGATGGCTAGTTCAAGATTGGCTTCTCTAGCTCAGGTCTATTTGGCTTAACTCAAAATCAATTTCAAGTCAAGATCGCTATAGCTCACGGTTGGCTTGGGCCTGAGTCAGGCTTAAGCTGTTCAAAATCATTGGCCACCTTTAACTATGATCCATAAAATATTCATTTGATGAGTTCTTTTGGCATTGAAAATATTGATATTGAATCAAATATGAAGGGGAAAAAATAATTGGCATTGAAAAGGGGAAAAAAAGTATACGTTATATACTTTACAACATTGCTTCTCACTTAATGGCCATGCAGCTATCTTTTCAAGTCCATGCAGCTATCTTCTCAAGCAAAGAGAACAAGAAAAACAGGATCAAATTCTACGTGAAATCGGTTTTATTGAGACAGACAATAGAAGCTTTTATTATTTTATTTTAATTTTTTCCTCAATTCTACTCTAATAGCTTGATGGATGTTCAACATTTGGGCTTTACGAACTTGATGCTGGATCCCCTTTGCCCCATTGGGATGGTCACTGCATTGAGGAAAGTTATGCCACATGCTTCTACTAATGGAAACGACTCCGGTGTACAAAGCTGTGCACCAGGCATGACCATTGGCCGCATGTTTATGTGATTGGGCTATGGTACATTTCGTATGCACGCTCACATGAGTGAACAACTAATACGCGTGCATTTTGTGCACCGAAAGTGATGCACAAAGACTTTTCCTTCTACTAATACTGCAAGGTGATGACATTATTAGCATCTTATGCTCGGGCTTCTAGAAATCCGGCCCTATCTATATTCTTAGGTAGACTTAATGTACCAAATATGGCCAATCATCTGCTCATAGTTTGATGGGAGCTGCAACAGTATGCTGTGATCATCGATAGGCATAGTTGATCAGCCACGTGATTAATTAGGTTTACTGAAGAATGACTCCTATTAGCTATGATCTTTTTTTATTAGGAATATTGGCTTCTGTGAGTCTGTGAATCAATCCTCTTGTATACATCCGCCCATCCTGCATCACAAAGGTAGCAACAGCTATGAGTGCAGCTATAATTAATATTTTTATTAATCTAAATTTAAGTTTTTGATTTTATTTTTTATTTGTATGTAGCTAGAATTGCATAAATAAAATAGAAGAAGGGGAGGTATTTCAGTATATAAAAAAAAAAGATAGACGGAATCAAGAAGAAGCATTTCTGGATTTCCAAACTTATAATTCTTTCTACAAAATTATTGGCTATGCATCAGCTTTTAAAAAAAAGCCAAAAGTAAACTTATATAAACAAAACTTATTGCTTTTCATTTTGAAATCGAAATTATGCATTTCTGACGTCAGACATCAAATAGAGCCAGCCGTTGTGTTGCCACTTTGCGAAGTTTCAGCCCAGATACGGCCCATTAGAAACCGTAGTCACCATTGTTTTACTTAAACGTACTCCGGCGGAATATCTGAACCTCTCGCTCGTTCCAGGTATAAATAAACCCACCCCCCCCCATGCCTCTCGAAATTTCAAATTCCAGCTAGCAGGCGATGAGGCGAAGGAGAGTGGTGGAAGAAGAGGAATTCGAAGCGGCGAGGCTCTCGTCGTCGCCACGGCCGCCGCTGGAAGTTGAGGAGGATGACGAAGAGGCGGCGCCACCGATGTGTGGGAAGGGGCACCGGTCGTCCCTGGCGATGGCGACGGTGGAGGGGGGATCATCTGCCTCGCGTGCTTCTCGGCGCTGCTGTCCGACCCCCAATCCCCCTCCTATCACGTCTCCTATGCCCTCTCCCAGCTCTCTCTCGCCATCCGGAACCCCGCCTTCCTCCTCGACCTCCGCACTTGCCACCCCCACCTTCTCGTACCCCCGCTCGTGCGAGCTCTCTCCGTCTTCGATGACGAGCCCCTCGCCCACCAGCTGATCGACCTCGTCTTCGATCTCTGCCACCATTGGAGTGGCGGCGTTGGATCCGCCTCCGCCGCCTCCGTGTCCGGCGATTTCATCGCTCGGATCGCCGATATCCTCTCTTCTGGCGCTCTCGCGTGGAGCCGACGCCAGATTTATGGTACTTTTTCCTCCGCTCTTATCTAATTGAAATTCCCAATAATTGGACCCGATTTCGAAATTTTTGGGGAATTTGTGGTACCTATATTATATATATATATATATATATATATATATATATATATATATATATATATATATATATATATATATATATATATATATATATATATACAACTCCTATAATAGTTCCAATTATATTATATTTTGGAACCGTTATTTGCCGTTGTAATGGAATCAGAGGCCGTTCTTTAACCAGTTTGGAGTGGACTGGTTATGTTTAGGAACAAAATGTTGGATTCTATAATGGAGGTCATAGCCATTGGAAATAGTGACTTTCTCTAGCCATGCCTTTGCTCGCTGAATGAGAAATTATATTTTTCCTGCTGAGATCGAGATTCTTATTTTAAAAAGAATATAATTTTGTTCAGATCAATTACCAACGGTATCAAATAATGGCTTTTATTCGCATTATATACTGCCCATTACAATAGAATAGCAGCCTGAAAATAGCTGCTGTTTAAATTTCCATTCTATTAGTGTGCAGCAAAATGAGAGGAGTTCAGCGTATGCTTGGTTGTAAAGGGGAAAAAATTACCATTTGTATGTTTCGTTAGAAAATAACAAATTTGGAAAGCTTATAACTAGATTTCCAGAGAGCTCTTCCTTTTTATGGAAAGTGCTGGTTTTGCTTCTCCGTTTCCATGGATTTTCTAGGGACCAAGAGTTCAAAAATCGAGTGCATTAGATATACTCCATGTGAACATATTATACCAATTTTCTTTGATTAAATGATCGAAAAGCAGACCATGAGTGTGGTTAATTGCTGGTTAGATTTTGAGAGTTTGCAGTTTTGTGGTTAGGACTGGAGCAAAGTTGGCATCATTTCTTTTGAAGCTTGAGATATTTTCTTCTTAATTCACCGCTTGGATGGCTTTCAATCTGTAATGCAGCTGCATTGCTTTGGATCACTACTGAATTCTCATCAGGATGATAACCCTGCATCACATATCAGAGATAAATATGCCCTTGTCTCCAACCTGATCACTGGTCTTCAGCTTCCAAGGTGAAGACAAAATACTAGCCCTTATCTTAAACCATTTGACCATCCTAGCTACCATTTCCTCTTCCCTGCTACAGTGAAGATATTCGTGGTGAGATTATGTTCGTCCTGTATAAGCTATCCCTTTTACAAGCCACACCTTGGGGTGAAGATGACGATGATCATGGTGACACCAATCTGTCGTCAACTAGAGAGAAGCTGCTGCGCCTTTCACTTGAAGCTCTGCTCAAGGCACAAAATGATGATGTCCGCTTGAACTGTGTTGGTCAGTGCCATCTCTTTTATTCCTGACTACTTACTGCAATAACAATGCTTTATTGCATAATGGCATTATGATCCAAATGGACTGCATAACAACACCTCTTTGGATAAGATATTTCTCTCAAGGTGCATCAAGTTTCATGTGAATACATGATATTTTCGATACTTTCAACTCCACTAATGTTATTGCTGCCATGTTTTCCTTCCTGTTACTGAAATCAACTGAATCTAAAATCTAAAAATTTGATGTGCTGATGTGGATATTTAGATCACAAGCTGTGTAGAAATTGATTTTGACAAACAAGTTCAAAAGCTTCCATGGGAAACCAAATAACAGTAGCTCTATGACTGTTTAGCAATAACGATCTACAAAGCTTAAGACTTTAAATTTAGAAAATTTTAGATGGTGATTCATAAGCAAGAAATTGTTGGATTGGCGGCTAGTAATGAAAATGGTTGGTATTCACAAACCTAGATCATTCAAACTGGCGGTTGAAATATGAAACATCCCTTGATAACTTTACCTTGGTAATGTGCTGTAAAAGACTGGCACTTCCCCTTAGATATTTCGTTTCATTAATGCATAAATCCACAAAACCAATATGTCCATGCTAGAAATTGTTGTTATAGATCATGCTTGCACATAATGTATGAGCGAATTAACTTGGTTTCAACTAATCACATGTGGTTCATTGTATGTTTACCTCTCAGCATTACTAATGGTGTTAGCTCGAAGCGGCATTGTTAAGGACTTATTTGCAAATGATTGCACTGGTGGTAATGTCAGAGAAGGAGAAAATTTTGTGCATTCAAATATCCTTCTTATTAACTTGTTTGCTGATGCGATCAAAGGTCCTCTGCTTTCTTCTGACACTCAAGTACAAATCGGCACCTTGGACTTGATCTTTCATTCCCTGTCCTCAGATGTGAGCTGTGCTAAACAGATTAAAGCTCTTGTTCAAGAAGGCATTGCAGATTATGTCTTTGAAATACTTCGACGGTCGGGTAACAAGAACAAAATTTTTAAATATCTGTGCAAGAAATATACTTCATATTAGCGAGTTGGGGTTATAGCTCATTGCACTTTGTAAAGCTGTTTGCTCATTCAATTATAGCTCATTGCACTCTGTAAAGCTGTTTGCTCATTCAATGTAATAATATTTTGCAGGAAATAAGGATCCCCTCATCATTTCAGGCGTCCAGGTTCTAACTCTTTTAGCAACAGCAGAGGAAGTCTTCAGACAGCGACTTGCGATAGGATTTCCTACGCTGCTTTCTGTTTTCTGCTATGTAGCAGAAATACCTCTTCATCCAGTTCAATCTCATGTTTTAGATCTTGTTTTTACATGCATATCAGACTGTCCAGGAATTATGTCAATGTCTCAAGTAGAGGAAACAGCTCTGATCTTGACAGGAATCTTCAGGAGGCATACCAGTGGGGAGCTGGGTGTGCTTCCCAAAACCTTCATCTTGGCCTGTTCAACATTCGTGGAGATTCTTAAATCACCATCTGCTTGTCATGTCCTGAAATTGACACCAGCAATCCAGGAGGCATCAAGAAATGCTTTGATTTCATCTCTTACGTCTCAAGAATACCCCAGTCAACAGGTGTTATATTCCCTCTACCTTCTGAAAGAAGCACACACATACAGTTGTGAAAAAAGTTACGCTACGAAGTCAGGCAGCAAGGAACTGGAGAACAACATAATAGAAACATGTGAAACATATCTGATGCCTTGGCTTGGAAGGGTCATTGATGAAGGGGAAGATGAGGAAGTAGTACTAGGAGTTCTTGAAACTTTTCATCTTATTTTGCTTGAAGGATCTGAATCTCAATCCAGGAAGTTCGCAGAGTCACTGGCTTCTTCAAATTGGTTTAGTTTGTCATTTGGATTCTTGGGTTTGTTTCCATCAGAGCAGATGAAAATAAGAGTATATTTGATGTTTAGTTCAGTAGTTGATCGAATTTTGGGCTCCAACTCTGGACAACCCATTAGAGATGCCTATGCATATCTCCCACCGGATCCTCTAGAGCTGATATATTTACTTGGGCAAAGGAGCTTACATGATTCAAACTTGTCTTCCTCTCAATGTGCAGTTCTTCTAATGTTATATGTCAGCACATTGCATGGCGATAGGTAGTGTATCATCAATATCAGTTTGCTTCACTGTGTTAAGCTTCTTCATTAGTTTTGCATAGCTGATAGTCCATCCTTCCAGGTTTATTGATGGGAACCAAGTGTTGGCTTCACTAGAGCAATATATTCTAGTTAATAGCGACAACTTCTCATGTGGGATTGCTGATTCCATGATGCTGACTGAACTGGTGCATCTCTATGGCCTTGTCAGAGGTGCTCCAATTGGCTACAGGACAACATACAGTCCAGAAGCTGAGAAAGCCATGTTTCGTTTGATAGTTGAAAATGAGTGGGATTTGCTCTCTATGGGCATCCATCCAGTAGCATTCAAGTGGCTTTTTCAACAAGAAGGAATCATGACACCCTTGTCTTCCCAGATCTTGAATTTCTGTAAGTTCTATAGCACAAACAAGACCCAAATATATGTGCATGCCGGCAATGTCCAGACGCTGGACCTCCAAATTATTGCAGAACTAGTTGCTTCTAAAGATAATTATGTTGGATTATTGCTGGTGTCATTGCTTGGAAAGGCAATAGAAGAAGACAGAGAAGATGATATAATGAATTTGGTGAATGTCATGGTAGGAATCCTGAACGTATTTCCTGATGCCTCCGACCAATTATGCTTGCATTGCATTGCTGATGCACTGCAATGTCTCTGCTACTCAATACAGTCGCCACAGATCTTCGTAAACTGCTTGCTTTTGGTTTTCAATATTCTTTCTTCAGCAGATTATAGGACGCTCACACAGGACAAAGAGTGGCTTGCAGTTACAGTAAAGGTCAGTGTTCTTCTAATGCAATTTCTTCTTGATCTGTCCTCTCAAGACCCATAGGATTGCTAGCAGCCTTTACAACCATCCACCATGATATGTTTTTTGTCCAGTTGATTACCAAACACATCATGGTTACCATAGAATAGAACTATTTGTAATTTCTAGACCTTTTACTGAAGGACTCGCTTTGGGCTGCACACAAGCATAGCAATTGTGGAGGCTGCAAAAGAAATAGAGAATTAACACATTGAGTCATCTGAGATCATACTTATGGTAGCACCTAGCTGATTGTCTCATTATGTTCTGTGCAGTTGCTGGAACATTTAAATACTAAATTAGCTTCCCAGTCATGTGGCCAAGAAGAGTACGTAGTGATAAGCATTTTTTGCCTCATTCTTCACCAATCCACCAAGCAAGTGCTCAAAGAAGCTTCCAAGTTCATATTGCTGAATAATTCTTTGGTTACTGCAACTGAGAGCCTAGTACAAACTGCCTGTACCAAAGGTCCAGCTTTAGTTGATTACGATGAAGAAACAACTCTTGGGGAGTCCTTGATATTTGTTCTTTTATTGTATTTTTTCTCTTTAAAAAGGTCTGTGATCCTATTTACCCATCAAGTTGACTTCTGCCAGCCCATCTAACAATATTTCTTCTCAGCTTGCACGCTACTTTACAGGAAACCATGGATTGGCAGGATTTTCTTCAGTTACCCAATGAGGACCGCACATTATCAGTACTATGTGTCAGATGCCATGATTTATGCAGGCTGGTACACTTTGGATCTTCTCTTATCAAGCTAGTTGCTTCACAATGTCTTGTTGAGTTGCTCACCAGAATTTCAGATCAAAGGAACACCAAAAATGATGAGCTAAGGTGCTCTCTGAGGTACCTAGAATCCATGATGGCTGTGACGGAGGGCTTACTTTTCTATGGAGATACATCAGTAGCCACAAATTGTGGTGTCTGTTTTTCCCTTATGTTAGGGTGGGAAAACTTTGGGTTGCGGGAGAAGAGGGCAATCAAAGATTCCAAATGGTGTAGGCTAGTCATGGAGGAGTTGGCAATGACTTTGGCTGCTCCTGGTTTGGCATCAAGAACCTTCACAAATCAGCACAAGCCTGCAGCTCATGTAGCTGTTGCATTGCTCAAACTGGACCAAGTACCTGGGTGGATGAAATCCGTGTTTGATACTTCCAGCATCTCTGGGATAGTCGACAACCTTTCTGCCAGCAATGTGACTGCAGAGATGGTTAAGCTCTTCACGGAGCTAATGACCAGGAAATATATGAACAAGGAACAGGTTTCTGCTCTGCGTCATTTGTTCCAGGTTAGAAATCTAACATTTTCTTGACATTTGATTTTTGTGTTTTCCCTGATATGGCCAAAAAGGCTGGTAGAAACCTTGCAAAATAAAATCCATGTATTTCTAGCTATTTTATTCAGTTATAATAATTAGATTTATGTCTCAGTAGAATGCCTTATAAAGGATCTCGTGTCGTGGTCTCTATTTCAATAAATTATAATTACTCAACGTATACGTTGTTGTCATCTGTTCTATGCTTCTACTATTTATTTTTAGTTATACAATGAGATGGAAGAAGTGGTTAAAGGAATGGGAAGCAAGAGAAATTATAATAATAGTTCAAACTTTATTTCGTTACGCTATTGCAGGCATGCAGAAATCAAGCGTACACAGACTGTTCCAAAAAGCAACCAAGGGAGGAGAATTTTGACTTGGTAATTTCAAACACTGAAGATATAGGTAAAGTGTGCAGCCGGCTCATTCACCTAATGCTGTCCCCACCCCTGGATGACCATACTGAAATTCAAACAGAGCAAGAAATTCTCTTGAAAGAAATTGAAGTGTTTTTCAAGAATCTAGCAGAGAATAATCATAGAACAAATAAAGGTTTCACTTCTACTTTGTGAAATCTCATTTACAAGCTCTCATTGTTATTACTGTTCTTACTATTGTGACTTTTTTTTGTGTGTTGGAGTGGTTATTACAATTTATAGCATGTCATGCATCTCATCTATTGGTTCAAGTGCAGGTGTAAATAATATGGTCGCCTTGCGTTTCCATTCAGTCAATTTTGCAGGACTACAACATTTGACAATTCTGGGAGGTTACGAAGGAATATGAATCCTTCGATTGTCCTCGGAACTTGAAAGTAGTAGCCTTATCAAAATAAGTGTACTTATTTTAGTAAGAGATTCTATAGCCCAATGTGCATAGGGCTTTCTTTTCAAACCGCTCGACCAGATTGAAATCCAAACAAAGAACCATATACATGTAAATATAAAATGAGAAAGATGCATATAAATGTCCTAAGAAGCCTGTTTAATGTCAAAATGGTGGTACTCAATAACCTTGTTGCAATGTGCTATTGTCCGTGGCCATTCCAGGGAAGTCAAAAAGTATTTCAATGGCTAGTATTGAAGAACAAACTTTACATAGGAGAGGTTCCTGCCAATGAAGGATGGTTGGTGAGTTTTGATTGTCCTCTTTAGGAGGATAAAGTTGAATCTACCTCATATCTCAATAAATGCCTATTTACAAGCATTTGGTCATATAACTCAAATCAAATCTTAATTTGTAAGGTAGGCTTTTTTTGACATCCAGATGTGAGACGATCCAATCTCTATGAGAAGGGGAAGGGGCCAGCCTCTTATAGCCTTATATTGATAGATTTGGCTTGAAAGAAACTCAAGGATATTACTTAAGAATAAATCTCCTGATTTACTGGTGTTTCTTAAAGTTGTCCACTCTTTCAAAATTTGGAATAATTTATGCACAATAAGACTCTTGAACACTTTGAGCATGTAATTCTCCTCGGTACCATAGATGCTTATTATAAATAACCCATTTTGTACATATTTTTTTTTAAATAATTTTAATAAAATTGGTGGAAGTGTCCTCCATTTTTCTTTTAAAACATGATTGAATATTAGGAAGGCCTGCATATGCTTGATGTATTTGATATCATTGAATATACCATATAAATGTCCACATCAAAATTATGATGGAAGAATATTTGGTATTCTAGAGTGAGAATGTTTTATCCATTTTATTATAATAGTTCCATAGGAGTGCTATAGGGAATCCTACTATTTTGGTTGAAGTGCCTCTATCTTAAGGAGGATCTAGAGTTGATTAAAGACATAATAATGCATCTTCGAGGAATCCACTAATATTGCAAGTAGTGGTGCTAGATGGAAGGAAAAAACCTAAGCCAATACTTTCTTAGATAGGATCTTAGGCCTAGGATGCTCAAGGTGGATGATTCTATTGATGAAAAATATAGGACATGCTCGATGAGAAGATTAACCACCTTTAGGAGAAGTTCATGGAGGTTATGGTTTTCTCTTATGAGGAATATGATGGGGCTATCAATGGTAGTCTCTCTTGATTGGTAGGTTAATAGGTACTATGCTCCCTCTAGTCTTTGCTCAAAGGTATGGATGGATTAGAGCGGGTATGAGAAAAGGTATTTTCATATTCATGTCTATCAAAAATATATGTAAGTTTATGCGCCTCATACCCGCTATGAATATAAAATTTTATATGGGTGCTTTACCTATAGAAATTATTATGTAATCTCCATACTTTCCTATACCTGCTTTATACCTGGTATCTATTCTAGAAATTATGATAAATTTTTTTATTAAAAGTTTAGAATCATGTTAATTATAAGGATAATAAACTAAATTTACTAACAAATATGATAGAAATAAGGCGGGGATATCTTTGTGTATATTTGCACCATACTTGTGATGGGTATTATCACATATCTCCATATCTATAACCATTTTTTTATTTATACCCTCTTCAAATAAGCGGAAGCAAAAGGATGCCTATGGGTTTGAAGAAAATTGTCATCCGTACTAAAAGAAGTTGAAAAATAAATAAAAAAGGATTAGCAAATTTAGGGTAATTTCTAATAGATAAAAAATGATCGGCAAATTTAAGATAATCTTCTTTCTAGTGAATCTTCTTTTTCATTTTCATTCAATAGTAGATAAGGATTGGGTGATATCCTATATGGGCCTTCGATGATAGCAAGATAGATCCTAGCTCCAAAAAAATGGAGGCCTCATTTCCATCTTGAAACATATAGCATTAAAAGTGCTCCTATTTGGTTTCAACTCCTTGATTCATCGATGGGCAGTGAAATAAAAAATAGTTATAAAGATTGTTGCTAGCCGACGATCGTTGTTTATATACAATTGGATGGAGAAGGTAATGAGAAATGGCTATGCCAAAGCCTGCATCAAAATCAGTATCATTGATGCTTGGGTATTGATGTAGTAGCAAATGATAGAAGAACATGGCAATAATCTAAGTACGAGAATATTTTGGTGCCTTTCTTACCTTTTGATAGTATTGGACATTTTGATGATAAAGCAAAGGAAGTGCATAAAGAGGGAAAATATTATATGGCCTTTAAATGGTGGTATCTAAATTCCGATGACCTAAGGGGAGGGAAGAAAGGGTAGATCGACTAATGGAACCTAGAGTTTTTCAAGCTATAAGCCCTAGAGTTTGAATAAAGAAGGCACCATGATAGATGCCAATTTAGACTAGCAAATGGATACAAATAGGAGAATTAAATTCACACTTATGCTCCAATTGCTATGAGTTCTCTTAGTAGATATCGATATGTGGCTCATTAGATGGAATGATAGAAGATAGTGGAGGCCATTCTCAGTTGGTTGGCTCTTCCAGGGCTAGCTCAATAGATGCTTATAGAGCTTGGTGAGGAATCTAAGACTATTGATCAAAGAGATGATATGGTTAAAGTGATAAGCCCTAGTCAAGGCCCAAATATAGAGTGGGTTGTTGTTCACTAAAGAATCAAGTCGAAAAGCTAGGAGTTCAACAAATGGAGCACCCTTTATATTGGAAAAAGAGGGTAAATTTCATGGGATTAGTGGCCTCAATTTAGAACTAAAGGATATTAAGGCCCAAGCAAAGCAACATTTAATCATCTCTTTAAATTTTTATTTGTTTGTAAAGCTTGATAAGGCCTTGTCGTATCCTAGAAATTTATCTCAAGTCGAAATGTACCTTAAGCATGTATGTTTGCTTTTGGTTTACTAGTTATTTCTAGAGCAAACCTTGTGAATGTACCTATTCTAATGTGCTACCTACCACTTCATGGTGGTGAGGTGGGATGGGTTATTTATTTGACCACCCAAAACTTGAAAATGTGGAGACTAACCAATGAAGAATAATATTCAATGAAAGAAGCTTTAGTTAGAGTTAAAGCATATCAAGTTTCAAGTGGTGCACCATTTAATCATCTCTTTATTCTATATATGTAAGGCTTGATGAGGCTAAGTTTATATTTTAGAAATCTCTCTCAAGTCAAACAAATCTTAGGTAGGCACGTTTGGTGTGAGACCCAAAACTTTGGATCGGTCTAACATGGATTAGGGCCAATTTACTTGTCTTGCATACATTAAATCAAATTAAAAAAGAGGGGTTGCACTTGGTCAAGTTGACTCCGAGTCAACCTAGTGAGTCCCACCAATTCAAATCAAGTATGCTAAGGTCACCAAGTCTAAATAGATATTGAATTGAATTCAATCATCATTCACTTCGAGGTGAAATCCGATTATGTAAAGGACTGAAGAATAAAAGTTTTAAATTTTTTTCAAAAGCCTTAATTTTGATTTATAAATCTTCTCCTCTAATTACAAGCATTTTGTCTTTATTTTGATGATCATTATCCTTCCTTCATGCTACTATTTTGAACAATCGATTACCAATTTCCTTTGGCCAATCTTATATTTCTTTCAAAAGCCTTAATTTTGATTTATAAATCTTCTCCTCTAATTGCAACCATTGTTGTCTTTATTTTGATGACCATTATCTTTTCTTCATGCTACTATTTTGAACAATTGATTACCAATTTCCTTTAGCCAACCACCTTAGAGCACCCACTCTTCTCCGTCTCTCTCTTCATTTCTCATTCTTGATTGCTTGCTAACCTAGCCAACACATATTGATGGCTACAATGCTTGGAAGCTCCTTATATCTCCCCCTCTATTTCTCATGGTTAACTACTTATCCCCCTTTTTTCATTCCTAATGCTACTTGGTTTGGCCATCAGCATACAACCTAAGCTTAGTTAACCTTAGAGCTCCATCACTGGCTATCCAAACCATTTATGCACATAGGATTTTCACTCCCTTATTTCATAACCTAATCTTATATTATATGGTATTTCTTCCTCAGTTTTGATTAGCCATGTTTTCCTTTTTGTTTCATGACCCATGTGAGATGTTTGTCCCTTTTGTTTCATGATCCACATGAAACATTTGTTGATGACACCACTTTATCCTTTGTTAATCTTCCACAGGCATTGCTCGATGGGCAGGACTCCAACTTAACATATCTTGGGATGCTTTTTTTTCATTTTTAATTTGCTACACGACCTATATTGGGCAGTTATCATCTTTGGTGGAAACTCATTGCCATTTTGGAAATGATCTAGCCTAACCACCAACTCAATCTCCACCCTCGCATTGTATCTTTTCTCAATTTTAGAGAGAGAAATGAAAGAGACCTCCTCTTCTATTTTCTTCTCTCTCGACTCTTTATTTCAGTCTTCCTCTTCTTTTTTTCTCCTATCTCTTTTTTCTCTCTTATGGAGAAAGAAAAAGAATATAGGACAAACCCATTACCTAAGGTAGTAGACCATAGCCCATCTTTATTTTTATTTTTCATAAATCCCAATCCAAAGCCACTTTTCTCTTTTTCTTGTTCTCTCTAATTCCTTTCTCTCTGTAAGTGGACCACAAGTAGAACCCTCATATTTCTTATATATTGCTTGAAGGGTTAGTTGTGGGCTCAAGACTATTAACAAGTTTCAATTATATCGGCATCCACCTTGACTTTCATAGATATCAATAGATCCCCGTCTTTGATGACTCCTATCATGCTACCACCATTAGACTGAACCCTTACCCCTTGATTTAACTAGTTGTTAACCTTATTTGATTAACTTGGGTTGTAAAGCATTGTTACCCAAAAATGACTGCCTTTGTATTTTTCTACCATTGATTACACCTTATAAACCCTCTCTTAGATTGATTTCAAATATATAGGGGGCAATTATCCTACTAAGGATAATTCATCTTGAGTTTAACAAGCTCAATAAGGATATATTTCCTAATATATGGAATACAAATCTCAATCTAGGTAGGACACTAAAATTATTTTTCTATACGAACATATGTCACTCTAGCTTCAGGTTGGGTCTAGAGAGATAAAGAGTTATGAGAAGGCATTTTGATTTTGTTAGGTGTACATGGAATTGAGGTTTTGTGAGAGAATCTGATGAGACAATTTTTTAGTTTCCAATGTTTTTTTCATAATAGAATATCCATTGTGTTTGGGTGTGAATATAGGTCTATTAACAAATATCTATCATTTTTCGGTGAACATAGGTTAATTGACTACAACTCAACTCATCTAAGCCTTTTCCCAACTACATGGGGTCGAATACATGAAAATGCTTCCTTTACTCTGCTCTATTCAGGACTAAATTGACACTCAAATTATAAATAGTTATATCTCTCGTAATTATTTCTATCCATATTAGTTTAGGTCTACCTCTATCTCTATCATTACCATAAACTGTTAAAAGATCACTCTTTTTAATTGAAGCATATAAAGGTCTTCGTTGTATATGTCCAAACTACCATAATTAGTTTTTTCTTATTTTATCTTCAATTGGGGCTACTCTTATCATTTCTAGTATATATTTATTTCTAATTCTATCTTTTAAAGTTTTACCATATATCCCTCTTAACATACGCATTTCTGTTACACTCAATTTATTCACATGTTGTTTCAGTATTGCTCAACACTCTGTTCCATATAGTATAATTGGCCTAATAGCGGTGTCATATAATTTTTCTTTAATTTTAATAGGATGCATCGATCATACAAATACTCTCGAAGCACTCTTCAATTTAATCCATCCTGCTTTAACTCTATGATTCACATTTTTACCTATTTCACTTTCTTGCTGGATAATTGATCCCAAATATATAATTTTTTCACTCTTTGGTATCTCTTGGTTTGCAATCTTTATTGTCTTTTTATTTGTATTTCTACATCCACTAAAATTATATTTCATATATTCAGTTTTAATTCTACTAATCTTGAAACCTTTAAATTATAAAGCCTCTCTCCAAATCTCTAGCTTAGCATTTACTGCAGATTTAGTTTCATCAATCAACACTATATCGTCTGCAAATAACATACACCATGTGATATCATCTTGAATATGTTTGGTTAATTCATCCATAACTAATGCAAAAGAATACGGGCTTAAAACAAATCATTGATATAAAACTATAGTAATTGAAAACTTACTAGTTTCTCCTATTGTTGTTATAACAATAGTTATTGCTCTATCATATATATATTATCAATTCTATATGCCTTTTGATAATTTCTTTTTTCTCTAAAACTCATCATATTATTTCTCTAGATTCTTTATCATATGCTTTCTTTAAATCAATAAAGACCATATGAAGGCTTTTTTTCCTTTTCCTATATCTCTCTATCAATCTTCTTAATAGATAAATAGCTTCTATGATCGATTTGTAGGCATAAATCTAAATTGATTACTTGACACCAAAGTTTTAGCGCTTATTCGAATTTCTATTACTCTCTCCCATAATTTCATTGTATGACTTATCAACTTAATCCCTCTATAATTTGCACAGTTTTGAATATTTCCTTTATTTTGTATATGAGTATTAATATACTTTTTCTCCAATCATCCAACATTTTTTTAGTTGTTACAATTTGTTAAATAAATTAGTTAACCATATGACTCTAATTTTCCTAAGCTTTTTCAAACCTCAATAGGGATCTTATCTTGCTCTAATGCCTTTATATTTTTTATTTTACTTAAAGCATTTTTAACCTCAAGCTTGCTAAATCTATGAAAAAAATTTATGTTCATTTGTTACTCCTAAATTATCACATCCTTTTACCCTTAAATTTACTAAATTATTTTTATTTAATAATTTTTTAAAATAACTTTTTCATTGTTCTTTATCTCTTCTTCTTTTAAGACCTTTCATCTTCATCTTTAACACATTTAATATAGTCAAATCTTTTATTTTCTTTTCTCTTAGTTTTGCTTTTTTTTTTTTTGTACAGGCAGGTGATCACACTATTCTAGTGCGAGTTAAGCCCGAAAGCTCAGAAAACAAAATTTGTTTGAGTATAATATAGCATGGGTCCACTTGCTTTCACCTCTAGAATCTAGAATGATGGGCCACGGAAGCAGCAACCCAATCGGCCATTGAGTTGGCTTTCATGTAGACATATCGTACCAGGATCCTGTGTGCATCTTGAAGGGTGAGCCAGATGTCCTTGATCAAGAGGTTGATTGGCAAGTGGTCGCACGGATCCTGCCTAATCCATCGAATGATAGTGATGCTAGTTTATATAGTCTTTTCGTTTTCTTTCGGATCTAGTCCATTATATAAATCATCATAAGCTTTAAGTTTGATATTACTTTCCGCTTTTTAACTCCTTTCTTTGCAATCTATACTTTTTAAGACTTTCTTCATCCTAACCTCTTGCCAAATTTTGTAGTTTGTCTTTTTAAGCTTGATGGTAGCTTGAACTTTCTCGTTTCATCACCAAGTTTTTTTTCCTAATAGTCCTCCTTTTGATTCTCCTAAAACCTCTTTTGCTATGCTTTTTTATGCATTTAGTTATTTTTTCACATTAAGTTGAGATCACTATCTATATTCGTATTCATTTCTTTTACTAACTTTTCTTTAAATAATTTTAATTTTTCTCCTTTCAAATTCTATCATTTAATTTTTTAATTAATAGTTTTACGTTTTATTCTATATTTCATGTTTATCCATATATCTGCTACCATTATCCTATATTGTAAGTTAAACTTTCTTCTAAATAACTTCACAGTTTTTGCATGTTATTTTATTCACCTTCCTAATTAAGAAAAAGTCCATTTAACTTTTGTTAGATCTATTTTTAAATATTATTAAATATTCATCTCTCTTTTTGAAACAAGTATTTGTTATTGTGAAATCATATGTCACTGCAAAATCTAATATGCTCACGCCGCTTCATTCCTATCTCCAAATCCATACCTTCCATATACCGTTTCATATCCATCCCTAAAATTGTCTTCATCTATATATTTCTTCTTATGGTATTTCTTGCATTACTTCATCTATGTCTTCCAAATTGTATCTTATTAATTAATTATATAATTAAATTATATTATTCTTAATTATAAGTTTTAGTGATATAAACTGGTCTCTTTCATAATCACCTTAATAATATATTACTTAAAATTTCTTTCTACAATTATGTCTACTCCATTTCTATTTTTATATTTTCTAGTGTAATATATTTTTTATTTTTCTAGATCCTTCACCTATTCATTTAATCTCTTGTAAGCATATTATATTTACTTTCTCCTAATTATAGTGTCTAACTTGCTACTCTAAGTTGACTATCATAGACTAACATCTTTACCTGCTCATTTATCACCGCACCTGAATGCGGTGCAATGCCCCTTACCTATTTTTTGAAATACTCAAACACAAGTGCAACACGTCTCTTAACGAGAACATCCTTTGCATAGTTTAATTTAGTAAATTCATGTTTTAGAAGGCCTAAAAGAGTTTTACACTAATTATCAGCTACTTAATGTATCCCTCCTCTTTTATCCAAGCTTGAAACCGATGACGAAGTTACATAGGTCAATTAATAGAACCATATTAAAACCTTATATCCCTTTTTCCTTATTTGTTTCTCTTCTTTCTTATAGATTTCCTTCCCTGCATGCAAAATGTGATATTAGATTTGTGTATAATAAATTGTATCAGAACTTTCTCTACACATAATAAATAGCATCCGAGGCTTCTTTTGCACGCAGCACAAAGTGATATAGGCAAGCTAGCCCCCTATTAAATAGCAGTTCATAAAGTCATTGTTCGTCATGCTAGTTTTAGCTAGCAGGATGAATTGGATCTCATATGTTTTGGATGTTAACAAGGTAGGTGATAGGATGGCCAAGAGTGCAAACATTTGCCATATATAGCATGAGAACTCTCCACATAGAAAATGTAGTTGACATTAGGGACATCATTCTCTTATATATGTCCCCCTTAGAGTTTACATGAGTTTCTATTACAAAGAGCGAGAAAGAAGCCCCATTTTATGGTAGCTGATCTCAGTGCTCGTACAATTTTGTAACTCTGGTTCCATCATCTTTTTGCCATAAGAATAGACCACATATCTTTCTTAGTCATTGCAGAAACTTACAGGAGGAATAAGAGGATGATCATTGGAACACCTTACACATCACGTAGAAGACAACTAAACTTGTTACCTACTACTGCTCCTGTTAAATTATGGGACGATCCTTTCTTCAACACATTCTGCAAATGTCACCTTTGGGCCCTGCAAGCAATTCTAGATAAATCAATTTGATATATTTCACACTGCATGCCTTTAAAAGGGGAAAAAACTGTTATCGAATATTCATTTCAAAGTGCAGAGAACTTACAGGAATTTTGCAGTGTATGTTGAGGTCATTAAACAGTTTTCTGCGACGGCTATTTGCTTCCTCCTCTGCGCTGGAGGCTCTTTGGCAAGCTCCTTTTACCAATTCCTGATACAAAGAAAAGGCCACGGTAAGTCATAATATAGACACTTCATAGAAATATGATTTTTGGCGAATGAGAATAATGAACCAGAGTCTTCATTAATGAAATGCAAGCACAAAAAGTTAAACACATGCAAATCATCCGTATCCTATTGAAGATGAGTAGTCACGGGAGCCAAAATATCCATCAATTCAAAGCATCCAATCAGGGTGTACCATATTGAGCCTTCAGGACAGAGCATCCTGGTAATGGAAGTATAGGATAACAAAGAAGGCAGTCCGAGCTAAAACTACATAATTTATGAAAATGGAGACTGCAGCTTAAAAAAGCACAACAATAGTACAAAGAAATGTGTTACACCTGTGGAAGGTTCAAATATTGACAATCATCTAATAACATGCCATCAAGAAATATGTCAAACAATCAGGTTCTCAATGCCATCCTAGTGCACATTTGTTTCTTTAACAGTAAGCAAACTACAAATTGCACCACACACAGGCATAAAAAGAAGCACAAGGAAGAAAAAATAGAAAAAGATAGCAAGTTTATGGAAAATGAGAGATTAAAACAATATGCATGTCTTAGTATACAATATGTAAAGCATCTCACATTTAGTTCTGTCATTGATCTGTGAACTAGGTTATTCACCACAAGTTGGCTTCCTAAATATGATGATTCCATGCATATTTCTCATTTCTGACTACCAAGCATTCTTTAACTTAACTGCAAAGTGCCAGGGATAACATTCTACTGCCATCAAACAAAGTTTCAGTTGTTTTCCAATCACCTCCAACATTTTGCTTTAGCCCATTTATATTCTAGAAGCTTAACTAAAGGAAAAGACTTGCTGCACCGCCCTCCAGTGCAGCAAGCGCGCATCGGCCACACAGATTGGCCGCCCACGTGTGCTGGCGCGCGTGCAGTGCGTGACAAGGCCCATTGGGCCACCGCACGCACACTGGCACGCGCAGGCGGCCAATCCGCGTGGCCGGTGCGTGCTTGCTGCACCACCCTTCGGAGCAGCAAGACTTTTCCTTAACTAAAAGGCTCAACCTATATCTCAGGCCCATCTGAAATATAAGCTCCTTCAAAATAGGAATTACAAGAATTAAGAATTGCACCAAATAAAACCTGGATACACCTAACAAACATAAATCAATCCTATGGTTCACTAGCGCATAGGTGTCTTGACTGGTTAACATCTAGCAGTCTATAAATAGCACTTAGCTCATTTTGGCAGTGGTTAATTGCACAGCTTGTTCCTAGGTCAATTTTTCCTGGCTAATTAACTCAACCTGACAATTCCACTAGTCACCTTCGTACTCCTGCCATGCTCAACCATCCACAACCCTTCACTTTTCGCTTATTATCAATATGTCATCCATCTCGCCTTCCACTTATCAGCCAACATTTACGCCAGGTTCTTGAGGATGAAGAAATTGTAGGGTTGGTTCTTGAAGAAAGGCCAATCCACTGCAGGTCCAAAGCAATTAAATACGGAAGCTTTCCTCTTCCTGTCCTCTTCTTTTTCATTCCACTAATGTTAATTACTTTGTTTTCCATCATAGTGTTTAGGCTTCAGCATTCATATTCCATATATTTTATCTATGTTAGAAGCTAATCAGGAAGGATAGAGACATTATTCTCTGCAAGAACCATCATTCTTTGCAAGAACCCTTTCTCCCCACTTAACACGTTAAATTGTGGGTGCTTTGCGTGATAACATTGATCCAAGAGATAATAATGGCAAATCATCAAGCAACAAGCACCTCTGACAAACAAAACAACAGCTTACTTTATCATTCTATATATACCAGATATCTGTAGTTGTAATCAACACTAATTCACAATTATAGTTTGTTTTATCTGCATGGACTTTTGTATAAACAATTAACATGCATGCAACCATGCATGTGCGCATGCATGCTTGTATGTATGGATTCAATATGAACCAATTTACATGGAGAATCACAGAACTTCACACAGATACTTATTCATATGAAGAACATCATATAACTTTGCCCAGAGGTACTATTTGTTCTATAGTATTAGAGCGCAAGGTTGTACATGACCTTTCTTCTTTGCTCTCCTATTTTTTCTAACTTCAATATCTCATGCACTATTGGAATCCAACTTATTGAATCATGGCATCTACTTCATCCTTTTCATCTTTGCCCTTTTACAAAACTAAGCAAGTTTTGTATATGTCAAATTATATGGTTCCAAGAGGAAATAAATTATCAAGTCTGTTGGTTCATGCTCATTTGATGACATATGTTTATAGCTTAATTTAACAACTTTCAAGAACATTGATACTCTATACTCCTAATTTTTGTTACATCAATATCTTGATAAGGATATACAATCAAGTTGAGAAAGTCAAGGAGAAAATCAAGGATTTTCACATTTGAATTATTTGGCTGTTACTTTGATAAGGATACAATCAAGTTGAGAAAATCAATGGAGAAAATCAAGGGATTTTAACGCTGTTTCTTCTTTTCTTAGTAGTTTCCTTCTTTTGTGCTCATATAATCTGTATATATACTGCCCTTCTTGATATGGGCAGTATATATAGATTATATGAGCACAAAAGAAGGAAACTACTAAAAAAGAAAAAAAAATTAAACTGAGTAACTGGCATTAAAATCCCTTGATTTTCTTCCTTGACTTTCTCAACTTGATTGTATATTTTTCTCAACTTGATTGTATATTTTTTCAAAGTAACTGCCAAATAATTCAAATGTGAAAATCCCTTGATTTCTCCTTAACTTTCTCAACTTGATTTATATCCTTATATGAAAATCCCTTGATTTCCTCCCTTGACTTTCTCAACTTGATTGTATATCCTTATCATATCTTATGCACTAGCATTTCTTCTTCAATCCAAATCCAACTTGTTGAATCATGGCATATACTTCTTTTCATCTTTGCCCAACACAAACTTAAACAGGCTTGTATGTGCCAAATTATATGGTCTAAGAGGAAACCAAATCAAGTATACTAATTTGATTGGATATGTTGATAGCCTAATCTAACAACTTTAAAGAATCCTACATAAAAACGAAAAAATCAACCAAGAGTCATGAGATCTCCTTCAAGATAGAATGCATTACATGTAGAAAAAATGATCATTTTGTAAAATCATGCAATAATGCTGCTCTTATTGATTTGTGCTCTCAAGTTCTAAGTCTACACACATCAGAAGGTAGGGACATGTAGTTCTATGTCTACACGCATCAGAAGGTAGGGACATGTCGCATGAACTATTACTTACAGCTAGAAAATTGCATATCTATGATGAGCTCCACATAATTGGAAAAAGATAATCACTGGTTCACTGGTAGTTTTTTTGTCAAAATTTTCTGACTCAGATTTAGTGTCCTTAACTCTCAATGGTTTGGGACTAGTTCATCATCAACCAAGATTGCAGTAAACACCAATCTGAAATACTTGCTTTCACCGAGCTTCATGATATATTGCCGAGTTATGATAGATGGTTGCACACTTTAAAACTCACCCTGGCAATGTCTGCATTGAGGACACTTGGGCTTTTAGAAGACTTGAATACTGATGTGCGACATCTGTTGCATTGTTATATTATCACTTACATCTTCATGGCTGGGAAAGCATTATTTCATGCATGCACAAAATACATAGAGGTGTACTATCATTTTGTATGTGAATTCATTGCTGTTGAAGTTATTTTGTGTACTTTGCTCCTTAGAATTAATTAGCTTAAATCGTCACTGGGAATCTCATTGCCCTTATTTCACATATTCCATCCAAACTAATGACCCAACAACCCACTTATTTGAGGGGAAGAGCTAAGACTAACGACAAATTATCAGGCAAGGAAAAGCACTGACAGCAACAAGTCAGCAACTACCAACTCTAATGTTCTGTCTACACTAGAAGTCTGGAGTTCTAATTTGCTCTCATCTACTGTTGTAACTTCTTATATATGCAGCATTCTGTGACAAACTAGATATACTCAAACATGTATTCATCAGGAACTGATTTATGCAGGGAACAACAGAATTTTACCCACGGCTACTGTGTTTTAGAGAAGAGACTGGGCTTAACATGATACCCACTCTTCTAGTGAGAGTAACTATCTGACATATAATCTGGAGTGGGGTCAGCCCTGTTCTTGGAAAGGAATGCACATCCTAATTTCTCCAAGGCACAGCAGCATCAGTAAACCCAAGTGTCATCTCATGAGGCCATAAGCAGCATGGATGGCAACGATAGATTTCAGTGCATATGGTGAGGGCATTTCAATATCAACTTTAAATATTCATCAATCAATGATCCCAAAATTGGTTCCAACCATTTGGCGATGACGGTGAAACATCCACAGGACATGACAGAAACTTCTTCAGCTCAAACTTTACTGGCATTGAGTATTAGAGTGGATTTCTCAATCATCATTTTCTTTAAGAACCATTTACCAGGATTTCGACTTACACTGTTTATATAATGACTATGTCCAAAATGTCTTCACGGAAGAAAGATTCAAATGAGTGTGGAATATGCCATAAGTACTAATGACATTGTATATCTATCAGCTTTTTTGGACTGGAAACCATTACAAGTAAAATTCAGTGATTTTATCATGGAGGAAATCTTAAATTTCGAATAAAAAATATGCTCATGGAGCAATAGCTTCCTACTTGTAACTCCAGAGTAATCTTTCCAGACTACATGAAGCCTTTTTTCTTCAATTGTGGTTTCTCTCTCCTACTACTCTGAGGATTCTTCACTTGGCAAAAGACATTATCTTAGCAAGTCATATCCAAACAACTTCAGTTTTGCTTTTAAGTTTTTGGGAGGTCTGTACTTCCATACCATATGATTCTAAAAAAGATACGTGAAATTCAAGCCACTTGAGCTTAAACCAAAAGTTTTGGGTAAGTAAGCTAGGATAAGAATGAACCACCCCTGAGACAAATCTTAGGAGAATCGAAACACACTTTCCAAGAATAGCTATATAATTAATATTAAAAAAAAGAAGAGAGATCTAGTTTACATGTAGATAAATATTACTCAAAAATGATGAGAAAGACTCAAGATACTTCAGTCTGCATGTGTGAGTTAACAAACATAAAAAACTTCAAATTATTTTTTGAGCCCTCAATCAGCCAGTTTAAATATTCAACAAAACTTCAAATGGTTAGTCCTTCAACCAGGAACTAGCTGCCATCCTTGGCACTAACAAGGAATATCCAGTTTGCCTGGAAAGTCATCAAAACTCAACCAACAGCTTCTTCAACTTCTTCCCTATAACATTATCCAAAGGACATTTGCTTAAGAATAATCCAAAAAATGGATCTCGTAGTGATATCAAATTGTCAGGAACCTTAAGGATGACCAATGTTCTTAATTTTACCGGTAGAATATACTCATCCCAATCCCAGTCATGAACAATGAAATTAATTGTTAAAAGAATAATCCAACTCTTTTTATGTTGTATGCTAGTAGTATTCTGACTAGATTCAAAGGGTAAAGATGTTATTGAAAATGATTCTTGTGTGCTTCCAACTAGAAATATATATATATATATATATATATATATATATATATATATATGTGTGTGTGTGTGTGTGTGTGTGTGTGTGTGTGTGTATTTATGCGTGTGTGTGTATATATATATATATATATTAAATATATATTTAGAAAATAATATTTGTGGTGTGTGGCAGATTATATTCGGTGAAAAGAAAAAATTGTTTCAAAATAAAAACAAGTTAAGGAGTCAGGCCTGGAAGGCGGATTTAACCACTGCCCTAAAGGAGATTTGATCCCCTTCTCGTGCAAAGAAAAATTGGACCACACGCTCTCCTCCAAGGTACAACCCGTAAGCCAAAAACTCCAATGTCCGTTGGTGGCACGATCTCAACATGACGCCGATCAGTAGTCTTCAAGAAAATTAGAAAGAAGGAATAGAGAGTTGTTTTCATTTTTTTCTCATTCTATGAAAGGCTAGGGTGGTGACCTATTTATAGACTTTTTTCCCTTAAAATGGCCGGCGTTTGGTTTTTTTTAAAACGGTCGAGCTGTTTGGTTTTTTAAAACGGACGGGCGTTTTTTAAAAACGGCCGGCATTTGGCTTTTTTAAATTTTTTTTTTAAAAAAAAACGCCACCGCTTTGGCATTAACAATCCCCCCCCCTAAAAAACAAAAGAATAATAAATAAATTATTAAATTTAGTAAAAAATTTTAAAACTTTAAAATTTTACTATGCTTAGTGTAAGTACCTTCTAGGTTTGAACTTACATGTAGTATAAAATACACACAGTATGAAGATGAGCTGATCATAATGCGGGTTAGCACTATCTAGGCCATGTGCTTGCCTTGAATTTCTTGAGAGTTACTAGGGATTCGCCCCGGTCCCATAGTCGCGGCCTCATGACTACTCTCACTAAGGTAAATCCTCCAAGGATACGTACAATAAAATCGTGCATTGCTGAATTTACAGCCTTGGATCTATTAAGAGCTTTGCTCAATAAGGTAGATCCTCCAAGGATATATGCAATGAAATCATACCTCACTGAATTTACAGCCTTGGATCTATTAAGAGCTATGCTCAACCTAACCATCACAATAAAGCACCACACCATAGGGATGGGATGGAGACAGACTCCTAAAGCGATGCTTTCAGAAATCATCTCAGAGATCGTTTCCCTTTGAACCTTAACCATGGGATTACCATGACGGTAGGGGTCCACTCTAGTGACTAATATATGGGCTTAAACCCCATCCCCCTCGATGTCTCAAATACCTCAGCCTTTGGAAGGCCTTTGGTTAAAAGATCTGCCAAATTATTGTTAACGCCGAAGTGTTAGCATTTTTTTTAAAAAAACCAAACGTCGGCCATTTTTAAAAAATGTATGTCCGTTTTAAAAAACCAAACAGCCCGACCGTTTGTAAAAAACCAAACGCCGGCCATTTTAAGGAAAAAAAGTCTATAAATAGGGCACCACCCCAGCCTTTCATAGAATGAGAAAAAAATGAAAATAACAACTCTCTATTCCTTCTTTCTAATTTTCTTGAAGACTACTGATCGGCGTCTTGTTGAGATCGTACCACCAACGAACGTTGGAGATTTTAGCTTCCGGGTTGTACCTTGGAGGAGAGCGTATGGTCCAATTTTTCTTTGGATGAGAAGGGGACCAAATCTCCTTTAGGGCAATGGTTTAATCCGCCTCCCAAGCCTCACTCCTTAACTTATTTTTTTTTGCAACATTTTTTTCTTTTTCACCGAATATAATCTGCCACACACCATAAATATTATTTTCTAAAATATATATTTAATATATATATACACATAAATACACACACATATATATATATTCCTAGTTGGAAGCACACATGAATCATTTTCAATAACAATCTAAAGGAGATTTGGTTTTGGATGCGATCTGATCTCTTGGTTTGGATGCGATATGATCTCTTCATGGGTTCAAAGTTGTTATCTTTTTTGTTTTCATTTGCCTCTTGATCTAAATGAATAGTCAACTTCTTTGAGTGGGGGAAACAGAATCTTTATCAGATCCTACCGTGATTTAAATAGGAAAAGGAAAAATATTAGATGGTTGGCCTTTCGATGTTTTTTTTTTGTATTTTGTTATTCATATTAAATAGTTTATGTTTTTTTTAATTTATGTGTGTGTGGTGCGTTCATCTATGAATCTCGTCCATATCTTCTCATGTTGGCGATGTCAATTATAATGTATGATGTTGTGTATGATATGATTGTTAGTTATGTCATAGGATCATTTTTTGCTTCACAAAAATTTGTTGTACTATTTGTTGCAATCCTAAAAAGTTGTTATTAAGGTGACAGTGATGGTTATTTCGCTAAGACAAGGATGGCCTTATCTAAGGCTAGTTTGGTAATTTCTTTTAGCTAATTTTAGAATGACAAAAGGAAAAAATTAAAATGTTTAATGCCATAAGTTAAGTCTCCTGATGATGTGATGTAGTAGTCTAAGTATTGTGGGGGTAAGCACAACATGGATTATGGGTAGTGAAACAATTTCATGAATTCACTACTATGCAAGTTTATGATGCTTATTTGTAGATTATATTTTGTGGTCCTTTTGTGAAGTAGCATGATTAATTATTGTCATTCATATGACATAATTAGTCTTTCTTTGTTTAAAGGACATTACTGCCCATATCATTAGCCCATCCATTATTTGTAATTTGCATATAAAATGCTACAAGTGGCTTGAGCTTTTCTTTCCTAATTGTACATGTATGTTCAAGTAGTTATTACAGTTGCAGTCCTTCTGGCTGTCCAAGTAGTTATTAAGTGATGATCTTTTTTAATAACAAAAGATTATTAAGTGATGATCTTCCTAAGCAAAGTATAATTATAATAGTTCTCTTCTCATAAGGTATGGAGAATTTAAAGCAATCACAAATGCAACAAATATTAGTTTAAGTTTTTATCCTCTTAATGATTAAGAAGGCAGCCCTAGGTAGAGAGCTTCACACTGAAATAGAAGAATACAAATATGCTAATTTCAGAAGGTAAAACAAGAAACAGGACAAAAATGCCTGTGCACATAAAATGTGTAATTACCTGATTGAGCCGAAGAATTGTGGAGCTTCCTCCTTGAGATTTGTCCACTATATTTCTAAGATTTGCCAGCTCCTTCATTAGTCCCATTATGATTTCATCTGCCTCTTCCATCTGCTTCCTTGAGAATTCATATGCCCTAACTGCATGGATACGAAAAGTAGCACAATCCAAACACATGCAGATCCCTTTGCATCCTCTCCCATATCTCTTTATGATCCCTCTTTTTGGAGCAAGGGCATGCCTTACCGCAGAATGGACAGTTTCTTGCTGAGATTCTCTTTGAAGTGGTTTCTGATCCATATCCGGTACAGGCAACATCGATCTGCAATCTACATCAACTTTTGCTGGCAGGCATGAAAGGGCTTGCGCATTACCAGCCAACTCTTCAACTGACAGGTCTTCACGAATGATGGGTGAAGACAAATATGATTTATGTAACATCTCTGATTCAAGGATAGGATACTCAAAAGAAGTTTCTGATTTAATTTCATCAACTTGCATTGCTCTTCCATTGCATGCAACAGGCAGTGGTGAAATCATTGTTATTGCACCATAATCATCATCTCCAGAAGGTCTCAAGAAGGGACTTCCACTAACTGGATTTTCAACAAAATTCCAACCTTCACTCGATTCTTCGGTCATGGAAACCTCAGAGCATCCAAACCGTAGCTGTTTTTGGGGTGAAGTCTCCACACATGCTGGCGGCACTGGCTTTTCTTCGATTACTTTTTCAACTTGAACAGCATTATTCTGGCAAGAAAGGATTTTTGCACCACCTATGTCGATCGAAATCTTTTAGAAAAATCCAATATTCCATGACAAACCCAAAGATGAAAAGAAATCATGAAACTCTACACACAAAAAAAAAACAAAAAGGACAAAAAAATGTGAATTACTTGGATTATCTTTCTCAAGATCCATAAGAAATGGCAGTAATCTTCTGTAGCTAAAAGAACTTGGATTCCTATACAGCTTCGAACGTGAGCATGGAGCAAGTCCCTGAAACAGGTTAACATTTTACTTCTATAACTAGCACAAATATTACATAACAGTTTAGAAAAAAAAAAAAAAAGGGAAAAAAAGGAGCAATTTCTCTATAATTCACAGAGACCGAGAGTAAGGAAACTTTATTGAACCATAACTCCCCCTTGCCCTAGCACAATTTTCAACGACTAGAGAATAAAATGATGATGATCAAGAAACAATAACCTTAATTTAGTACTTGAAGCCTAACTGCATGAAACCTAAAGCAATCAAACAAGTAACAGGGAACGAAACCTGGTCCAAGAGGTCAAATTGGCACTCACTTGTTTTCTCTTTGGAGGACTACTCACATCGGCCTCAGGACCGTTGGGAGAAATCCCAGTTGCTCGATCTCCAGAACCTATATCAGCCCGCAAGTTATCGGCCTGTTGATCGTTGGGAGACACCTCCATTCCTCGATCTCCAGAAGCCGTATTAACCCCCAAGGCGTCGATTCCGTCAGGTGGTGGTGTACTCTGGACTACGTCATCATCAGATCCACCGGATCCCTTCGATGGCTCATCAACTTCTCCTTTCCTTTCCTCTTCGGTCACTTCCTTCTCCGACCGGTCCATCCCGTCCGTCCGATCGTCGTCAGGCTTGTTCTCGTCCGTCGGAACAGGGGAGATCTCGGTAGGGATGGAGGCGGGGGAGAAGACTCTTCTGGTACGGAGATCCTTGACGGAGGTGAGGATGGCGTCGCCGGTGGTGGCGGTGGAAGCGGGGAGGGGGGGCGATGGCCGAGGAATAGAGGCGACGAGGTGGCGGCGGAGGCTGGGATCGCGGCGGGCGTTGCCGGAGAGGGTGCGGTGGAGGAAGATCTCGGAACGGCTTTGGGTGAAGATGCCTCGCATGGCGGATGAGGTTTGCTTCAGCCTCCGCTGCATGGCTTCGATATCGCGAGGGTTAGGGGAGAGGTTTTGAAGAGTATATAAATGGGGAGACGGCGGGAAGTTTTGGGGATTTTGGGCGGGAATGTATTTTGGCGGGGGAGAGACTGTCACGATTCGCAGGTACCGCGATGGGTAGTCCTACCGGACAGAATTGGTGCAATTTTGTGGGCTGGAGCGGAATTAAAAACATTAAGGTAAGGAAAAGTCTTTGTGCACCTTATGTGCACAAATGTGCACCAAATACGCATATTGATCATGCATCATGCATGCGCTCGTCATTGATGCATGACTTTATACATTGAAGATTGTGCATAAAGTCATTTAAGAGAATGTCTTGGTCCAAATTGATTCGCCTAGCAATGTAAAATAACTTTATTTTTTTAATGTAGACATGTACAAGTACATAAAATTTCATGTATATCCTCTTAAATTTATTATTTCATATATAAGCTTATAATTATTCTTTTTGTATATTTTTTTATTATCTAAAATTATATATATATATATATATATATATATATCCTTGTGAATTTAGTATTGACATGTAGATCTTTTTCAATTATTTTTTTATGTATATCTTCATAAGTTTACTATCTGTGTATATATTCTTGTAAATAATTTCTTTTGACACATCTTCCCTTATTAAGCTAAGTATATATGTAAAAGAAATAACTTATTAGCATATATATAAAAAAGAAATAATTTATAAGAATATACATATAAAAGAAATAAATGCAATAACTTGTACATAAATAATAAATTTGTAAGGGTATATGCATCATTTTAAATATTTATAAGGATATATGGTTAAAGCATCCAACATTTTATGGTGTATAATATGCCATTAAAGCAATGTTTAGATAGGTTATTCTTTGTTATGGGGCCAGTTGACCCCGTAAAAAATAAATTTTTTTTTTGTACGGCCCCAAAGACCGATAAGACCCCAGTGTCGGCCTCCAGCGACGGCCTTTAGCGTCGGCCTCTAGCGCCAGCCCCCAGCACTGGCCAAAGGCCGACAGACTAGCGCCAGACACCAGTGTCGGCCTCCAGCATCGTCTCCAACGTCGGCCTCCCGCGACGGCCTCCAGCGTTGGCCTCTAGCGCCAGCCCCCAGCGCTGGTCAAAGGCCGACAGACTAGCGTCAGACACCAGTGTCGGCCTCCAGCGTCGTCTCCAGCGTCGGCCTCCCGCGACGGCCTCCAGCGTTGGCCTCTAGCGCCAGCCCCCAGCGCTGGCCAAAGGCCGACAGACTAGCGCCAGACACCAGTGTCGGCCTCCAGCGTCGTCTCCAGCGTCGGCCTCCCGCGACGGCCTCCAGCGTCGGCCTCTAGCGCCAGCCCCCAGCGCTAGCCAAAGGCCGACAGACTAGCGCCAGACACCAGTGTCGGCCTCCAGCGTCGTCTCCAGCATCGGCCTCCAAGGCGGCACATCAAAGGCCGATACTTGCCGGCCCCGGCGTCTCCAAGCCAGGCGGCCCCGACACATTCCCAGCCGGCCCCGGCCTCTCCAAGCCAGGCGGCCCGGCACATTCCCGGCCGGCCCCGGCGTCTCCAAGCCAGGCAGCCCCGGCGCATTCCCAGTCGGCCCCGGCGTCTCCAAGCCAGGCAGCCCCAGCACATTCCCGGCCGGCCCCGGCCTCTCCAAGCCAGGCGGCCCCGAAACATTCCCGGCCGGCCCCAGCATCTCCAAGCCAGGCGGCCCCGGCACATTCCCGGCTGGCCCCGGCCTCTCCAAGCTAGGCGGCCCCGGCGCATTCCCGGCCGGCCCGGCGTCTCCAAGCCAGGCGGTCTCGGCACATTCCCAGCCGGCCCCGGCCTCTCCAAGCCAGGCGGCCCCGGCACATTCTCGGCCGGCCCCGGCCTCTCCAAGCCAGGCGGCCCCGGCACATTCTCGGCCGGCCCCGGTGTCTCCAAGCCAGGCGGCCCCGGCGCATTCCGAGTCGGCCCCGGCGTCTCCAAGCCAGGCGGCCCCGGCGCATTCCCAGCCGGCCCTGGCGTCTCCAAGCCAGGCGGCCCCGACACATTCTCAGTCGGCCCCGGCCTCTCCAAGCTAGGCGGCCCTAGCACATTCCCAGTCGGCCCCGGCGTCTCCAAGCCAGGCAGCCCCGGCACATTCCCGGCCGGCCCCGGCCTCTCCAAGCCAGGCGGCCCCGGCACATTCCCGGCCGACCCCGGCGTCTCTAAGCCATGCGGCCCCGGCGCATTCCCGGCCGGCCCCGGCGTCTCCAAGTCAGGCGGCCCCGGCGCATTCCCAGCCGCCCCCGGCGTCTCCAAGCCAGGCGGCCCCGGCACATTCCCAACCGGCCCCGGCCTCTCCAAGCCAGGCGGCCCCGGCGCATTCCCAGCCGACCACGGCGTCTCCAAGCTAGCCGGCCCCCGGTGTCTTCTCAGGCGGCCCCTACTTCTCCAGGCAAGTCGGCCCCGGCGTCTCCAGTCCTGCCGAGTCGGCCAAGGCCATCCCCGATCGGCCCGACTCGGCCCCGGTGTCTCCAGTCCCGCCGAGTCGGCCAAGGCCGTCCTCGGCCTGCCTGACTCGGCCCCGGCGTCTCCGGCCCCGCCGAGTCGGCCAAGGCCATCCCCGACCGGCTCGACTCGGCCCCATCGCCTTGAAGTCCGCCGATTCGGCCCCGCCCCGGCACTGCCTTGCCGGCTGGGTGGGCCCCGGCCATCTCAGGTCGACCCAGCTCAGCCCTGACAAGATGGGGGCCCCCGGTTCCCGCCAGATCAGCCCCAGCGGTTCAAAAAACTGCCTCTTTGATGCGCGCCACCCGACAACGTCAAGCGCGTGACGTGCGCCGCCAACAGCCCAGCTGCTGATGGGACGTGACCCACCAACCAGCTCAGATTCACGCAACGGCTCAGCAGACCTTCTGACTTCACGAAAACCCACGTGATGGTGCCAGCGTCAACCCCTATAAAAGGGTAAATTACGTCGAAAACAAGGTAAGGCACATTTTCACGCACTCGATGCCCTAACTCTCAAAGGAACTACATGATCCTTCTGAGACCTCTCCCTCCTCAAGAGCTCTCTCGAGCTCCTTCTCTACTGTGACCTCTGTCACTAACTTGGGCGTCGGAGGGTCCCACCGGAGAACCCTCTCCGGTCTTGGGACTTCTTTGCAGGCAACCCGGTGAAGAAGAAGAGCCTCCGTTCCCGACGTCCAGGAGGGGTGATCGAGCGTCATCAGATTGGCGCGCCAGGAAGGGGGAAGCGGTGCATAAGAAAAGTAGCGAACGTCTTCCACGAGCTACATCTTCCATCCCCTCTCTTCTCCTAGAAGCCATGGTGGTGACACGAGCCCAGGACACCTCCGTTAGTTGCCCGGCGGGGCTCCCCCCGCCGACTAGACAGCAGGAGGCCAATCCTCCTGCTACCAGCCCTCCGGTTGCCGGCCCGCCGCCGGACGCCGCCCTCCAAACAGCGGAGCGGCTGGCAACCCTCTCCCAGCAAGTTCAGAATCTCACTGTCATGGTCCACGGACTCCAGCAGCAGCAGTCCGTGGCCACCCAACACCAGACTGCTCCCCCCGCCAGCCAGCAGTCGGCAAGGGGAGGCTCCCCCTGCCGGGGGACCGGTCGATGTCAAGCTTCCCCCAGGAAGCCTCGCCGCGAGCCTTCCAAGCGGCCACGGTCCCCTGGCCATGGCCCCAGCGAGCTTCCTCCCAAGCCACATCATCACGAGGAACCCAGGCGGAAGTCCCGACTTCCATCTCCATCTTCTGCTTCCTCTTCTTCTTCTTCCTCCAAGCCATCTCGGAGGGCTCCGACGATCAACCGCCAGGCGGAGGAACACCTGGATGAGTACAACTGGCGCCTCGATGAGCTCGCCAGGAAGATCAACCACCAGCCGGAGGAAGAGTTTGATACTCGTCCTCCTTACACCCACCGCATACTAGAGGAACCGGTCCCCTCCAGTTCCGCTTCCCCCAGGTGGACCCATACGACGGTACGACCGACCCCCTCGATCACCTCGAGAGCTACAAGGCCATGATGCAAGTCAGGGTGCCTCAGACGCCCTTCTCTGCAAGGCCTTCCCTGCAACCCTGTGGAAGGCCGCCCGTGCATGGCATTCGCGCCTGTCCCCCACAGCATAGACTCCTTCCAGGAGTTGGAGAGGGCATTCCTAGCCCACTTTGACGCCTGTCGCCAGATCCCAAGGGTGGCGGACAGCCTCTTCTCCATTCGCTAGAAGGAAGGAGAGTCCCTGCGGGACTTTGTGTCCCGATTCAAAACCGCCGCCCTCGAGGTCTACCATCTCGATGATGCGGTGGCCACCCTGGCGCTGAAGCGGGGACTCCTTCCATCCCGCTTCACCTTCTCCCTGGACAAGAAGCCCCGAGCTCTTAATCCGACCTCCTCCTCCGGCCCAGAAGTACATCCGGGCAGATGAAGCCGACCTCACTCGCCGGGAGTCTTCGAAGGGCTCCAGCCACAAATCCGCTCGCCCTGAGCCGAGCGGACCTCCTCGACATCGCCGATCCGACCCACCTCGCCGGTCCGACGACAGGCGCCGAAGCCCTATCCCCGACGAGGGTAAGCTCACTCCTCTCCTTGCCCCTCGATCCCACATCTTGATGGAGATCGAGGGCGAGCCCTACCTTCAACGTCCTCCCCCCATGAAGAAGGGTGTATCCCGCGACAGAAGCCGCTACTGTCGATTCCACTGGGACTACGGCCACGACACCGACAGCTGCTACAGCTTGAAACGGGCCATCGAGGAGCTCATCCAACGGGGCTACCTCGACAAGTACATCCAGAAGACGCCACAGCTGCTGCCGGCCATCATGGGGCCTCCACCAGCTCAAGCCGCCGTCGACAACACTCCCACGGAGCGGACTGTCGGGATGGTGTCCTGGGGGTCAGCCTCTGCGTCCAAGCGGCCGAGAGGGGAGGATGCTCCAAATACTATGATGCCTCGGGGGGAGACTGCTGTAATGGAAAATATAAACAATGATGGCATAGTCGTCGCTATGACGATCGCCAAACACCCTGTAAAAAGGATATTAGTTGATAGTGGCAGCTCAGCTGACATCCTTACTTACGATGCATTTGTTCGGATGGGTTTATCTGTTGACTCCCTTCAGCCCGTGGCGATCCTGCTAGTCGGATTCACTGGAGACTCTGTGAGGTCGAGGGCAAAATATCCTTGCCTGTAACGGCCGAAACCCCGCCATGCCAAAGCACCGTGATCATGAAATTCCTAGTTGTGAGGGTCCTTTGGCATACAACGCCATTCTTAGGTGTCCCGGCCTGAATCTTTTGGACGCAGTTATCTCCACCCGACGTCTGCTGGTGCAATTTCCCACCAGCGAAGGAGTTGGAGAAATGCACGGGGAGATAAGCCCAGTCTTACCTTGCTATCATGCGGCGTCAAGCCCTTTGGAGGCCGGCCCGGCCCTGGAAGCATCTGACCCTAGAGATTCCGCCAAGGAGGGGAGCCCGCCGAGCACCTCCTGACTTTCCCCCTCAGCGATGACCCAGCAAGGACCATCTGCGTGGGCGACTCCTTCCCCTGGAAGATCGGGAGCGCCTCTTAGCTTTCCTGCGGGCTAACTCGGACGTTTTCGCCTGGTCAGCGTCTGACATGCCCGCATCCCTCCAGAGGTCATCACCCATAGGCTCAACATCGACCCGCGCCACCGTCCAGTCCGTCAAAAGAAGAGGAGCTTTGCCCCCGACCGACAAAGGGCGATTGATGAGGAAGTCAACAAGTTGATCAGCGCCGGCCACATCCGGGAGGCGCACTACCCAAGCTGGCTGGCCAACGTGGTCATGGTGCGCAAGGCAAACGGGAGCTGGAGGGTATGTATAGACTTCACCGACCTCAACAAGGCATGCCCAAAAGACAGCTTTCTCTTGCCAAGAATTGACCAGCTGGTCGATTCCACCTCTGGTCACGAGCTTCTCAGCTTCATGGACGCCTTCTCCGGATATAATCAGATAAGGATGGACCCCAGCGACGAGGAGCACACCTCCTTCGTGACAGAGAAAGGCATTTACTGTTACAAGGTGATGCCTTTCGGCCTCAAGAATGCGGAGCGACCTATCAGCGGTTGATGAACAAGGTGTTCCAGGACCAGCTCGGCCGAAACATGGAAGTCTACGTGGACGACATGCTGACGAAGAGCACCCGTGCCGCCGACCACATCTCCGACCTGGAAGAAACTTTTAATAACCTCCGTCGCTTCCAAGTCAAGCTTAACCCTAAGAAGTGTGCTTTTGGGGTCACGGCAGGTAAATTTCTGGGCTTTATGGTGACCCAGCGTGGAATCGAGGCGAACCCAGAGAAGATCAGTGCCGTACTTGACATGAGCCGCCGTCCAACAAGAAGGAAGTGCAACGGCTGAAGGGGAGGATAGCGCTCTGAGTCGTTTCCTCTCCAGATCGGTGGAGAGGTGTTTGCCTTTCTTCAAGGCCCTGCGGAAGGTGAATGGTTTTGCATGGACGGACGACTGCCAGGAAGCTTTCGACGGCTTAAAGGCGTTCCTGTCCTCCCCACCGCTCCTCTCCAAGCCGAGAGACGGGGAGAGTCTTTTCCTTTACTTAGCCGCCTCCTCAGAAGCCGTCAGCTCAGTCCTGGTGCGCCTTGATGCTGATGGAACCCAAAGGCCAGTCTACTACGTGAGCAAGGTCCTGCACGATGCCGAGGTCAGGTATTCCAAAACGGAGAAGGTCATTTTTGCCTTGATAGTTTTTGCCCGGCGTCTTCGCCCGTATTTCCAAGCCCATCCTATCGTGGTGCTCATGGACCAACCTCTCCGAGCCATCCTGGCCCGTCCGGATACTTCGGGTCGACTCGCCAAATGGGCCATCAAGCTGGAGGAATTCGACATCTCTTTCCAAGCACGACCGGCCTTGAAGTCCCAAGTCCTGGCCGACTTCCTGGTCGAATGCACTTGGGCGGAAGATCTCAAAAAGGTCCCTGGGGAGCAGCCCAGACCCGAGCCGAGCGGTGGTGAAGAGACCTGGATCCTCCACGTGGATGGCGCATCGAATTCTCAAGGGAGTGGCGCCGGCCTCATTCTTGCCGAGCTGGAGGGAGAGAGAACTGAGTGCGCCCTGAGATTTCTTTTTGAAGCCACCAACAACCAAGCGGAGTATGAAGCCCTGCTGGCCGGGTTAAGATTAGCCCAGGAGGTTGGAGCAAAGCACCTCAGAGCCTACACGGACTCGCAACTCGTCTCCAGGCAAATCAACGGAGAGTATGAGGCGCGCGACCCCGTTATGGCGCAATATCTGAAAAAGGTTCAACTCTTGACCTCCTTACTGCCTTACTTCAGCATCAGTTACATCCCCCAGAGTGAAAACGCAAAGGCCGACGTCCTCTCTCGGCTAGCTACCTCCGCCGACGGCCTGACAAGGGACGCCTACATCGAATATCTGGAAAGGCCCAGTATAGAGGGCGGGGAGGAAGTCCTCCCGCTCACCCCGGAACCTACATGGATGGACGCTTATGTCCGCTATCTCGCCGACGGCACCCTCCCTGACGACCGCAACAAAGCCAGATTGCTCAAGTGGAGGGCCTCCAAGTTCATCCTTCTCGACGGGCGCCTATACAGAAGGTCATTCTCCTACCCGTTGCTTAAGTGCGTAGGCCCTGCCGACGCTGACTACATCCTCAGAGAAATCCACGAGGGCATTTGCGGGAATCATCTGGGGGGCAGATCCTTAGCCCAGAAGGCTCTCCGTCAGGGGTACTTCTGGCTTACTATGAAGGAGGACGCGGCCAAACTAGTTCAAAGGTGTGACGGCTGTCAGCACCACGCACACATCCAGCGTCAGCCGCCTGCCCCGCTGAGCCCACTCTCGGCTCCGTGGCCCTTCGCCCAGTGGGGAATAGACATCCTTGGATCGTTCCCCCCAGCTTCAGGACAGCGGAGATTCTTGCTAGTCGCCATCGACTACTTCACCAAGTGGGTCGAGGTCGAGGCGTTGGCCAAAATCACCGAGAGCAAAGTTAAGGCTTTCTTCTGGAAGTCGATCATATACCGCTTTGGTTTGCCTCACACCCTCGTCACGGACAACAGTCGCCAGTTCAATAACGAGGCATTCAAAACCTTCTGCGAGGAGCTAGGCATTCGCCACCAATTCACCTCTGTCGGCCACCCCCAGACCAACGGGGAGGCTGAGGTCATGAACCGCACCATCCTCAGAGGGCTTAGGACTCGCCTAGACGGCTCCAAAGGACGCTGGGTAGAAGAGCTCCCCAGCGTGATATGGGCTTACCACACAATGCCCAGAGCCCCGATGGGCGAAACTCCTTTCAGCCTCTCCTTCGGATCCGAGGCCGTCATCCCCGTCGAGATCGGATTGCCCAGTCCACGTGTGGAGTCCTTCGGTGAGGAGGGCAACTCCGCACTGATCCGGGCTAACCTAGACTTCATCGACGAGGCGCATGACAGAGTGAGATTGCGCATGGCGACCTTTCGCCAATGAGCGGCCAAGTACTACAACGCCCGGGTTCGTCCCAAGGTTTTTCGCCGCGGAGACTTGGTGCTACGAAAGGCCGAGGTATCAAAGCCTACCGAGGGGGGCAAGCTATCCCCCAACTATGAAGGCCCCTACCATGTCGCCGAGGCGTTCCATCGGGGGGCATACAAACTAGAAGAGCTCGACGGGAAGCCCATTCCATGTACCTGGAATGCGGACAACCTCCGCCGATATTACCAATGATGTACTCCCAGAGGCATAAGTAATAAAGAAAAAGGTCCTTTCTGGCGACACAGTTTGTCCTCCCTTGCGCCGAGTCTCTCAAAAGGAGCTCACTGGCATCGCGGCCCACGGGACACCACTCGGTCCCAGCACGGCGGTGCCCCCAAGTTGGTTAAGTCCCTAAAGGCTCTGTACCCGGCTGAGTCACCACCTGAGCGGAACACAAACCCCCAGGCTGGTTCAAAAGGAGCTCACTGGCATCGCGGCCCACGGGACACCACTCGGCCCCGGCACGGCGGTGCCCCCGAGTTGGTTAAATCCCTAAAGGCTCCGTACCCGGTTGAGTCACCACCTGGGCGAAACACAAACCCCCAGGCTAGTTCAAAAGGAGCTCACTGGCATCGCGGCCCATGGGATACCACTCAGCCCCGGCACGGCGGTGCCGGCGGTGCCCTCGAGTTGGTTAAGTCCCTAAAGGCTCCGTACCTGGCTGAGTCGCCACCTGGGCGAAACACAAACCCCCAGGCTGGTTCAAAAGGAGCTCACTGGCATCGCGGCCCACGGACACCACTCGGCCCCGGCACGGCGGTGCCCTCGAGTCGGTTAAGTCCCTAAAGGCTCCATACCCGGCTGAGTCGCCACCTGGGCGAAACACAAACCCCCAGGCTGGTTCAAAAGGAGCTCATTGGCATCGCGGCCCACGGGACACCACTCGGCCTCGGCACGGCGGTGCCCCCGAGTTGGTTAAGACCCTAAAGGCTCCGTACCCGCTGAGTCACCACCTGGGCATAACACAAACCCCCAGGCTGGTTCAAAAGGAGCTCACTGGCATCGCGGCCCATGGGACACCACTCGGCCCCGGCACGGCGGTGCCCCCGAGTTGGTTAAGTCCCTAAAGGCTCCGTACCCGGCTGAGTCGCCACCTGGGCGAAATACAAACCCCCAGGCTGGTTCAAAAGGAGCTCACTGGCATCGCGGCCCATGGGACACCACTCGGCCCCGGCACGGTGGTGCCCCCGAGTTGGTTAAGTCCCTAAAGGCTCCATACCCGGCTGAGTCACCACCTGGGCGAAACACAAACCCCCAAGCTAGTTCAAAAGGAGCTCACTGGCATCGTGGCCCATGGGACACCACTCGGCCCCGGCACGGCGGTGCCCCCGAGTTGGTTAAGACCCTAAAGGCTCCGTACCCAGCTGAGTCACCACCTGGGCGGAACACAAACCCCAAGCTGGTTCAAAAGGAGCTCACTAGCATCGCAGCCCACGGGACACCACTCAGCCCCGACACGGCGGTGCCCCCGAGTTGGTTAAGACCCTAAAGCTCCGTACCCGGCTGAGTCGCCACCTGGGCGGAAACACAAACCCCCAAGCTGGTTCAAAAGGAGCTCACTGGCATCGTAGCCCACGGGACACCACTCAGCCCCGACACAGCGGTGCCCCCGAGTCGGTTAAGTCCCTAAAGGCTCCGTACCCGGCTGAGTCACCACCTGGGCGGAACACAAACCCCCAGGCTGGTTCAAAAGGAGCTCATTGGCATTGCGGCCCACGGGACACCACTCGGCCCCAGCATGGCGGTGCCCCCGAGTCGGTTAAGTCCCTAAAGGCTTCATACCCGGCTGAGTCGCCACCTGGGTAGAACACAAACCCCCAGGTTGGTTCAAAAGGAGCTTATTGGCATCGCGGCCCACGGACACTACTCGGCCCCGACATGGCGATGCCCCCGAGTCGATTAAGTCCCTAAAGGTTTCGTACCCGGCTGAGTCGCCCCTCGCAGTGGTTTCACACCCCCGAGGCGGTTCAAAAGAAACCTAACGATGCCCAGCTCTCAGGTCACCCTCCGGGGTTCAATCTCAAACCCCGCATTGGGAAAGGATTACTAGCCGCCCTCAGCTAGCCAAAGAAGGCACGCAAACGTCCACCCAAGGCAGCGCAAGGTGCCAAGGTAAAAGTTCTACACTCCTTTCGCTTAGCCGATGCGGGGCACACAAGCTCAAGGAGTGTGGGGGGCATTTGATGGGGCTAGTTGACCCCGTAAAAAATAAATTTTTTTTTTGTACGGCCCCAAAGACCGATAAGACCCCAGTGTCGGCCTCCAGCGTCATCTCCAGCGATGACCTCCAGCGTCGGCCTCTAGCGCCAGCCCCCAGCGCTGGTCAAAGGCTGACAGACAAGCGCCAGACACCAGTGTCAGCCTCCAGCGTCGTCTCCAGCGTCGGCCTCCCGCGACGGCCTCCAGCATCGGCCTCTAGCGCCAGCCCCCAGCGCTGGCCAAAGGCCGACAGACTAGCGCCAGACACCAGTGTCAGCCTCCAGCATCGTCTCCAGCGTCGGCCTACCGCGATGGCCTCCAGCGTCGGCCTCTAGCGCCAGCCCCCAGCACTGGCCAAAGGCCGACAGACTAGCGCCAGACACCAGTGTCGGCCTCCAGCGTTGTCTCCAGTGTCGGCCTCCCGCGATGGCCTCCAGCACCGGCCTCTAGCGCCAGCCCCCAGCGCTGGCCAAAGGCCGACAGACTAGCGCCAGACACCAGTGTTGGCCTCCAGCGTTGTCTCTAGCGTCGGCCTCCAAGGCCGGCACATCAAAGGCCAACACTTGCCGGCCCCGGCGTCTCCATGCCAGGCGGCCCCGGCACATTCCCAGCTGGCCCCGGCGTCTCCAAGCCAGGTGGCCCCAGCACATTCCCAGCGGGCCCCGGCGTCTCCAAGTCAGGCGGCCCCGGCACATTCCCAGCCGGTCCCGGCCTCTCCAAGCCAGGCGGCCCCGGCACATTCCCGACCGGCCCCGGCGTCTCCAAGCCAGGCGGCCCCGGCACATTCCTGGCCGGCCCCGGCCTCTCCAAGCCAGGCGGCCTCGGCACATTCCCGGCTGGCCCCGGCGTCTCCAAGCCAGGCGGCCCCGGCGCATTCCCAGCCGGCCTCGGTGTCTCCAAGCCAGGCGGCCCCGGCACATTCTCAGCCGGCCCCGGCCTCTCCAAGCCCGGCGGCCCCGGCACATTCCCGGCCGGCCCCGGCCTCTCCAAGCCAGGCGGCCCCGGCACATTCCCGGCCGGCCCCGGCGTCTCCAAGCCAGGCGGCCTCGGTGCATTCCCAGTCGGCCCCGGCGTCTCCAAGCCAGGCAGCCCCGGCACATTCTCGGCCGGCCCCTGCCTCTCCAAGCCAGGCGGCCCCGGCGCATTCCCGGCCGGCCCCGGTGTCTCCAAGCCAGGCGGCCCCGACGCATTCCCAGTCGGCCCCGGCCTCTCCAAGCCAGGCGGCCCCGGCACATTCCCGGTCGGCCCTGGCCTCTCCAAGCCAGGCGGCCCCGGTGCATTCCCAGCCGGCCCCGACATCTCCAAGCCAGGCGGCCCCGGCACATTCCCAACTGGCCCGGCCTCTCCAAGCCAGGCGGCCCCGGTGCATTCCCAGCCGGCCATGGCATCTCCAAGCTAGCCGGCCCCCGGCGTCTTCCCAGGCGGCCCCTACTTCTCTAGGCAAGTCGGCCCCGGTGTCTCCAGTCCCGCCGAGTCGGCCAAGGCCATCCCCGGCCGGCCCGACTCGGCCCCGGCGTCTCCAGTCCCGCCGAGTCGGCCAAGGCCATCCTCGGCCTGCCCGACTCATCCCCGGCATCTCCAGCCCCGCCGAGTCAGCCAAGGCCATCCCTGATCGGCTCGACTCGGCCCCATCGCCTTGAAGTCCGCCGATTCGGCCCCGCCCCGGCACTGCCTTGCCGGCTGGGTGGGCCTCGGTCATCTCAGGTCGACCCAGCTCAGCCCTGATAAGACGAGGGCCCCCGGTTCTTGCCAGATCAGCCCCAGCGGTTCAAAAAATCACCTCTCTGATGCGCGCCACCCGACAATGTCAGGCGCGCGACGTGCGCCGCCCAACAGCCCAGCTGTTGATGGGACGTGACCCACCAACCAGCCCAGATTCATGCAACGGCTCAGCAGACCTTCTGACTTCACGAAAACTCACATGATGGTGCCAGCGTCAACCCCTATAAAAGGGTAAATTACGTCGAAAACAAGGTAAGACATATTTTCACGCACTCGATGCCCTAACTCTCAAAGGAACTACTTGATCCTTCTAAGACCTCTCCCTCCTCAAGAGCTCTCTCGAGCTCCTTCTCTACTGTGACCTCTGTCACTAACTTGGGCGTCGGAGGGTCCCACCGGAGAACCCTCTCCGGTCTTGGGACTTCTTTGCAGGCAACCCGGTGAAGAAGAAGAGCCTCCGTTCCTGACGTCCAGGAGGGATGATCGAGCGTCATCACTTTGAATTTAACCAAATAGGTTAGGTTACAGTAGAGCATAAACTTCTTACTATTTAGATACTTGCATAAGTTCTACAATAAATATTTTGAGCATGCTTGGTGATTGGAATATAATATAGTACCTCGAAGAAGCAAAATTTTCTAGTTAAAAAAATCTTGTGGGCTCAAAACATTTAAAATAAGGGAAAGCTCTTTATGCACTGAGCGCGGTGATTGATCGCGCACATATGCGGTCGTACGTGCCCGAGAATATTTTATTTTTTTTGCACTACATGGCACATGGTCAATCAGCGTGCACGATAAATCATCTTTCAATTTGAATGAGTCATGCTATTTTTTTTGGCATTGTGTTCGGCAAGGTTTTCAATCTCCATGTTCCTTTTGTTGTATTTATCTTCTTATATGGGACTCTAAAATAGGTCTTATCCAAGCATATGATGTTTGCCAAACAATCCTAGTATTATATTAGGATACTAGGATAAATTATCCATGACTAAATTTCATAACTAGTAGTAGATAAAAAAAAGAACATCTATGCAAAAACAAGAAAATTGTACAATCAAGGAAGCTTATAACAGAATCCTTAAAAAGCTAGGATACTATATTCCTTATTAAAGGTGATTATGTAATCCCAAACATTTGGGATTAGAGTATCCCGAGTTCTAGTAAATGGTTAAGTTCCTCTTTGTTTGCTACTTTCTTATCTATTCCATGAAAAGCTAACCCAATTAAAACTTTATGCTGATATCCAATGTCAAACCTAAAAAATGCTGCGTATCGGGTAGAAATTAGGTATTTGAAAGTATTTAGCTATACCTTTTTGTCTATCTTTTGAACTATTTAATATATCCAAAATACTACCTTACAACTATGAAGCAAGTAAAATAATGATATAAAAATATAAAAATATATTTTATAGTTTGAAATATTAGGCAGTTAGAAATTACATACATACATACATATATACATATATATAAAGATGAATGTGATGAAAATAAGAATGTTAAGATGAATATATGGTAATATAAGAAAAGATAAAATAAGAAATAAAATCATTCATAAAAAAATGAAGGTAGCTTTAATTAAAAAATAAATTAAGGGAATGATGACTTAGATAGTTTGGATATATGCAATATAGACCTAAAGATGTACCTATGCAGAAAAAGTGACTTGATATATGTAGAGAAAAAAGAAGGTAGAAGTATGCTGAAAATTACAAGAAAGAAAGTAATAAAGAAAGACTTATAATTTTTGCATCTTACAAAAAATATAATTTAAAATAGAGCACAACTAAATTGTTAAAAATTAATTCTTTATTATTATCAATTAATATTTTATTAGTAAGTTTGGTAGTTGTTAACTCAAATCAAATGTAGTTAGTTGTGTATGGGTAAGGTATGGTTCGATAGATAAGTATGATTTTAAAATAAAAAATTAGAATTTTGATCTTTCACTTCTTTTTACCTTTCTTTTTGAGAAAAATTTTATGCTAAAACTACCATCATCAAACTAGCATCAGAGCATCGCCAATGATCCTCCTCCGCTGAGATCGAGTCCCCATCGTTCAAATATCTTCCTTATCTCTTCCTTCTAATAGCAACGCATGCCCCCCTTCTATGTTTAAACAAAACTTCGAATGGATCGAGATAAAAGAAAGAGACAAAAAATTGTAGGCTTGTGGTATCTAAGAAGATTTCACTTCCGTGCATAGCCGACGAGCTTAGTTTCTGAAAAATAAAAGGGAAGAATGAGAAATAGAGAAGATTGAAGCCAAACTTAGTCCAAGCAGTCTTCCTGTGCTCTCAAGGTGTTCGACGAAAGGCTTAACTGAGGACACTTTCAAGCAGTCTTCCTACGCTTTCAAGATATTCGATAAAAGGCTTGAGTGAGGATACCTCCAAGCAATCTCAAGTTTTGAAGATGATAAGTTCAAGCAATCAAACTGTAAGTGCTCAACAATCACAAGTTCTCATTTTTTATGGAGAAAACTGTTGTTGTCAAATCATCCTCCTTGAACATTGGGTAGGGACGCGGGTCCGTGAAACAATGAGGATGAGGTTGGAACCTTCGAACGCCTCTTTCTCGAGCAGGGGTCCTGCAAGAAAGTCCTCGGAGATCGATTGTTCCATTAGGAACCCTCCGACGCTCAAGTGAGAAACTTGGAAAATAGTAAAGAATAACAGACTAAAGACTTAGTCAGGAAACTTGGAGTTCAGATCCCCCCTCTCATGATAGGTGAAGGCTTTTATACATGATCGGAGGCCCTTACCTACTTTTGGAAGGTTATTGATTTTAAGACATCTCCATCTAGTCGAGGGTAGGCGGCAAGGCCGATGGAGATAGATCGCAACTACCTCTAAGCCTTTTAAAGGTAGCCTGTCACCTTTCCCTCTCCTGGCACAGCACCGCAGTCGACAGGTAGGCAGGTCTTATCATGTCACACCCCAAATTCATCATCTGATTCGGCCACGTGACACGGTCGCATGAACCCTAAGGCAAGCCCTAGAAACCATGCAAGGCCTGATAATATCAATCCACACTATATTCCAAAAGTTTTTTCATTTAAAGAAATAGAAATTATCACAATTTAAAAGTAAACTGGGTAAACATCCACTAGTGTCATAAACATAAGTTTATTGTTTTTCCTACAATCTTTAGAAAAATTTATTAAAATAGAATTTATATCTACCTAACTAATTTCAATAACGGCAACATCGCTCCATCCCATCCTATCAAATTAATCACCTCAACCTGTACAAAAAATTCAACAGATATAATGAGCTCAACAGCCCCGTAAGAATCCCCTACATAAAATTTACCTTCTTACATAGCAATTAAATAGATAACCTTTATGGTATAAATACATGATTAAGAAAATCCAAACCATCAAACCAATAAATGTAGATGCCATCATGCAATCATGTAATATACATCTAATGACCTCAGACTCAACCGGTCATACATTAGATCCAAATCCACCTGGTTTTCAGCTCTAGACTGCCATAACCACGTTTCAGCCCGTGGCGAGGCAACTATCACACTCCAGCCTGTGACGGACAATACTACCATATTTTTAGCCTATGGCGGGGCCCACATTGTCATATTTCAGCCTGTGACTGCAATACTACCACATTCTAGCCTATGGCAAGGCTCTCACATGGCCAGCCTAGAGCATCAACCATCATGCACTCATGCATCACAACCAACAGAAGCCATGCACATCAATGCGTCGCAACTCAACCATGACAATAAAATTTTTATAAATCATAATTAGGCAATATTCATCAACCAAACCAAACCAAGAATTAGAAAACAGTACGAAATCCATAATTCATCCAACGTAAAACATCAAAAATCGATAATTATTATTTATATAATAGCAATAAAAATTATGTAGGAGAATTCTTACTTCACAATTCGGTTAACAGCCACTCACTGACGACTCGAATTTAACTCCTCCTGTTACGCTGGTTGTCTCCTTTAGCTGACATAATTCATATTTTTATTTAATTAACAGAAATAAACTTTAATAAAAATAAAATAAAATAAAAATTAATTTTTCTTCTAGAACCCATCGGCCATCATTGGGTCTATGCCGCAATCCGAGCACTATCCTTCTCCTCTCCCTATATATATATATATATATATATATATATATAATCCCCGCACCGCGTCCATAACTGTAACTATTTTCTTTCCATCTTTAACGATCCGCTAAGAACTCACCTCTCTTTCCTAGCGTCCAACGATATCTTGACGATGGAGGGCTTTGCTTCTTCATTTTTTTCTCTTCTTCTTCTTCTTCTTTCTCTCTCTCTCTCTTTTTAATGCGTTGCAACTCAACCATGACAATAAAATTTTTATAAATCATAATTAGGCAATATTTATCAACCAAACCAAACCAAGAATCAGAAAATAGTATGAATACATAATTCATCCAACGTAAATCATCAAAAACCAATAATTATTATTTATATAGTAATAAAAATAATGTAGGAGAATTCTTACTTCACAATTCGGCTAACAGCCACTCACTGATGACTCGAATTTAACTCCTCCCTGTCACACTGGTTGTCTCCTTCAGCTGACACAATTCATATTTTTATTTAATTGACAGAAATAAACTTTAATAAAATAAAATAAAATAAATATTAATTTTTCTTCTAGAACCTATCATTGGGTCTATGCCGCAATCCGAGCACTATCCTTCTCCTCTCCCTTATATATATATATATTATATCCCCTCACCACGTCCATAAACTGTAACTATTTTATTTTCATCTTTAATGATCCGCTAAGAACTTACCTCTCTTTCCTAGCGTCCAACGATATCTTGACGATGAAGGGCTTTGCTTCTCCACTTTTTTCTCTTCTTATTCTTCTTCTTTTCTCTCTCTCTCTCTTTTTCCTTGGCGGCGTTATGAAACAACCCTAAGCCCCCCACCCCTCTTATATATATTTTTTATAGGCCAAAACGGATAAGGGAAAGAAAAACTCCTCCCTAATTCCACCGCCAAATCCATGCACGGCGGTTTAGGGGAGGATAAACTCCTCCCCAAATCACGCATGGGTAGTTAGGAAAATCCAAATTTTCATGGACTCTACATTCTCCCCCCCTTAAAATAAATTTCGTCCTCGAAATTTTTCTTACCAGATACATTAAAGAGTTGGGGATGCTTGTCTTTTACTTCTGACTCCAATTCCCAAGTGGCCTCTCTTTCTGAGTGGTTGCTCCATTGTATCTCACATAAGGTATATTACGATGACGTAAAATCTGATCCTTTCTGTCCACAATCCGCACTGGATATTCATTATAAGTCAAGTCCTCTTGAAGATGCAATGGCTCATGCTCTACCACATGATTTGGATCTGGAACATATTTCTTCAACATTGACACATGAAAGACATTGTGCACATTTGACAGAGTTGGTGGTAATGCTAGTCGATATGCCACCTCACCAACTCTATCTAAAATCTCAAATAGACCAACGTATATGGGACTCAGTTTACCTCGAAGTCCAAATCTCATCACACCCTTGCTAGGAGAAACCTTCAAGAACACATGATCACCAATTTGAAATTCTAGCTTCCTTCTTCTGTTATCAGCATAACTCTTCTGTCTGCTCTGAGCTGTGCAAAGATGTTCTCGAATTGCTTGTATTTTCTCCATAGCTTATTGCACTAACTCAGGTCCCAAAAATTTTTGCTCACCAACATCATCCCAACAAATTGGAGACCGACATTTTCTTCCATATAGTGCTTCATAAGGAGCCATTTGGATACTTGCTTGATAACTATTATTATAAGCAAACTCAATCAAGGCCAGATGACTATCCCATGCACCACCCAAATCTATAACACAAGCTCTTAGCATATCCTCCAAGATCTGTATAGTCCGCTTTGATTGTCCATCAGTTTGTGGTTGAAAAGCAGTACTAAAGCTTAACTTGGTGCCAAGTGCTTTATGAAAACCTTTCTAAAACTGGGATACAAATCTACTATCCCGATCAGATACAATAGTCACCGGAATCCCATGCAGCCTCACAATTTGTTCTATATACATGCCTGCCAACCTCTCCAAAGAGAATCCAACCCTAAATGGTAAGAAATGAGCTGATTTGGTCAACCAATCCACAATCACCCATACAACATTACTACCCTGAGGGGTTCTTGGCAAGCTAGTTACAAAATCCATAGTGATATGCTCCCATTTCCACTGAGGAATATCAAGAGACTGCAATGGTCCAGTAGGTCTTTGATGTTCAGCTTTCACCTGCTGACATACTAAGCACTGAGCAACATGAAGAGCTATGTCCTGTTTCATACCAGTCCACCAAAAATTTTTCTTTAAGTCATAGTACATCTTGGTACCTCCAGGATGCATAGTATAGGCCAAATTATGTGCTTCGCCCAAAATATCTTCTTTCAGATCTTTATTATTTGGTACACAAAGTCTTTCCCAATCTCAGTGAACCATTCTCATGAATTTGAAACTCTGTTTGAACACTGGTCTCCACCATTTTTATAATCTTTTGTAACTCTGGGTCCTCTTTCTGAGACATCTTAATTATCTCTATTAGGGTAGGCTGTACTGTAAGTGTAGTAAGTTGAACCTTGGGGTCATATATCCGGACCCCAATATCAGCTCTATGTAAATCCAATAAAATATGTCTTTGATTAGTTATCAGAGCTGCCAATTCACCTGAAGATTTTCTGCTTAAACATCAGCTACTACATTAGCCTTTCCTAGATGATAGTTAATGGTCAAATCATAATCCTTTAACAATTCCAACCATCTTCTCTGCCTCATATTCAATTCCTTTTGAGTAAAGATGTACTTCAAGCTCTTGTGATCAGTAAAGACATCACACTGTTCTCCGTACAAGTAATGTCTCCATATTTTTAAACTAAACACTACCTGCTACTAATTCTAAGTCATGAGTTGGGTAGTTTTGCTCATATGATTTAATTGTCTAGAGGCATAAGCAATCACCTTTCCATTTTGCATTAATACACATCCAAGTCCTTTACGTGATGCATCACTATAGATGGTAAACCCTCCAATTCCAGCTGGAATAGTCAATATTGGGGCCATCACTAATCATCTTTTCAACTCTTGGAAGCTCTTCTCACAATCCTCTGTCCATTCAAACTTCACTCGCTTTTGAGTCAAGTAAGTTAAAGGTATGGCAATATGAGAGAATCCTTCAACAAACCTTCGATAGTAACCTGCCAACCCCAAGAAACTGCATACCTCAAATACATTAGAAGGTTTGTTCCATGCAACCATAGCTTCCACTTTCTTCGGATCTACTAAAATACCTTCCTTAGAGACTACATGTCCAAGAAAAGCAACACTATCCAACCAGAATTCACATTTAGATAACTTTGCATAAAGCTTCTCCTCTTGAAGAGTTATAGTACTATCCTCAAATGTTCTCCATGTTCTTGTGAGCCTTTTGAATATATCAGAATATCATCTATGAATACTACCACAAATCGATCCAAGTAAGATTTAAATACCCGATTCATAAGATCCATAAATGCAGCTGGTGCATTGATCAATCCAAAAGGCATAACCAAAAACTCATAATGCCCATATCTCGTCCTAAAAGCTGTCTTTGGTATATCTTTAGCTTTTATCTTTAATTGATGGTACCTTGATCGGAGATTAACTTTCAAGAATATTTGTGTTCCTTGCAATTGATTAAAAAAATCTTTAATTCTTGGTAAGGGATATTTATTTCATATAGTCATCTTATTCAGCTCCTGATAATCTATACATAGCCGGAGACTTTCATCTTTCTTCTTCACAAAGAGTACAGGAACACCCCAAGGAGACACACTTGGTCTGATAAAGCCCTTATCTAACAACTCTTGCAACTGTTTCTTCAACTCTCTTAATTCTGCTGGAGCCATCCTATATGGAGTCTTTGAAATCGGACCAGTACCAGGAATCAGATCAATAGAAAAATCAACCTTCCTATCTAGAGGTAACCCTGGTAACTCATCTGAAAAAACATCAGGGAACTCATTCACAATAGGAATGTCCTCTGTACGAAGCTCCTTTTGTTGGGTATACAGCACTGTAGCTAAATACCCTTCATAACCATTCCTGAGAAGCTGCTTGGCCTGTAGTGCCGATATCATTTTTAGTTGGGTAGATGACTTGCCACCCATACAACTAAACTCAGCTTGCCCAGGAATTTAAAATTTTACTGTCTTCTCAAAACAGTCAATTGTAACATGATAAGCTGCCAACCAATCCATCCCAAGAATTAAATTAAAATCCTTTATTTCTAAAATTAATAAATCTGCCTTCATCTCCATATCCCCAAATATTAATATGCAATCCTTACACATTGACTCCACTAACATAATATCTCCACTTGGTGTAGAGACACACATCTCAACTTCTAATGGTATAGGTATTAACTTGCTACTTTTAATATCCATATATCAATCAAAATTAATTCACCTTTCAAAACTTTCAATTCAAATAAGATTTAAAATTTTTTCCCACCCACTCTCACTTCGATCCTAAATCCTAGAATCCTAAACCATGTTTTTATGCCACTTCAGTCAATTTTTTTTAAAAATTTTCAACCCTAATGATCATAAACCTAGGCTCCGATACCACTTCTATCACACCCCAAATCCATCATATGATTCGGCCACATGACATGGCCGCATGAACCCTAAGGCAAGCCCTAGAAACCATGCAAGGCCTGATAATATCAATCCACACTATATTCCACAAAAGTTTTATCATTTAAAGAAATAGAAATTATCACAATTTAAAAGTAAACTGGGTAAACATCCACTAGTGTCATAAACATAAGTTCATTATTTTTCCTACAATCTTTAGAAAAATTTATTAAAATAGAATTTATATCTATCTAACTAATTTTAATAACTGCAACGTCGCTCCATCCTATCCTATCAAATTAGTCATCTCAACTGTAAAAAAAAATTTTCAACAGATATAATAAGCTCAACAGCCCCGTAAGAATCCCCTACATAAAATTTACCTTCTTACATAGTAATTAAATAGATAACCTTTATGGTATAAATACATGATTAAGAAAATTCAAACCATCAAACCAATAAATGTAGATGCCATCATGCAATCATGTAATACACATCTAATGACTTCATACTCAACCAATCATACATTGGATCCAAATCCATCTGGTTTTCAGCTCTAGACTGTCATAACCACGTTCCAGCCCATGGCAGAGCAACTATCACACTCCAGCCTGTGACAGGCAATACTATCATATTTTTAGCCTGTGGCGGGGCCCACGTTATCACACTCAGCCTATGACTAGTAACACTACCACATTTCTAGCCTATGGCAAGGCTCTCACATGGCCAGCCTAGAGCATCAACCATCATGCACTCATGCATCACAACCAACAGAAGCTATGCACATCAATGCATCGCAACTCAATCATGACAATAAAATTTTTATAAATCATAATTAGGCAATATTCATCAACCAAATCAAACCAAGAATCAGAAAACAGTACAAAATCCATAATTCATCCAACGTAAATCATCAAAAACCAATAATTATTATTTATATAATAGTGATAAAAATTATGTAGGAGAATTCTTACTTCACAATTCAGCTAACAGCCACTCACTGACGACTCGAATTTAACTCCTTCCTGTCATGCTGGTTGTCTCCTTCAGCTGACACAATTCATATATTTTATTTAATTGATAGAAATAAACTTTAATAAAAATAAAATAAAATAAAATAAAAATTAATTTTTCTTTTAGAACCCATTATTAGGTCTATGCCGCAATCCGAGCACTCATCCTTCTCCTCTCCCTTATATATATATATAATTCCCTCACTGCGTCCATAACCTATAACTATTTTCTTTCCATCTTTAATGATCCGCTAAGAACTTACCTCTCATTCCTAGCGTTCAACGATATCCTGACGATGGAGGGCTTTGCTTCTCTACTTTTTTCTCTTCTTTCTCTCTCTCTCTCTCTCTCTCTCTCTCTTTCTTGGCCGCGTTATGAAACAACCCTAAGTCCCCCACCCCCTCTTATATATATATATATATATATTTATAGGCCGAAACGGATAAGGTAAGGAAAAACTCCTCCCTAATTCCATAGTCAAATCCACGCACGGAGGTTTAGGGGAGGATAAACTCCTCCCCAAATCATGCATGGGTAGTTAGGAAAATCCAAATTTTCATAGACTCTACATATCGGGCGTGCGCAGCAACTGGCAGTGGCCGTGGGGGCCACGCGCAGTTACAGATGGTAGATGGGCCATGTGGCTGGCATAGGTGTCAGGCAGGCCATATGGGGATCGAGAGCATTGGGATGGAACAGACTCGAGAGTTGGGACTGGAGGCCAACTCTAGAGTTGGTCCTGGTCTAGAAGGCCGACTTTGGAGTCGGGGCTTGGAGGCCGACTCTGGAGTCAGGCCTTGGAGACTGACTCTAGAGTTGGTCTTGGTCTGGGAGGCCGACTATGGAGTCGGGGCTTGGAGATCGACTATGGAGTCGGGGCTTGGAGATCGACTCTAGAGTCGGTCTTAGTTTTCGACAGCTATCTTTCCCTGACGTGGCATGATCAGCCATATCAAAAACTATAATTTCTAGTTTGTGAAGATGAAAATAGTTTTTTTATCATATGATCTTTGAGAGTATGTGGAAGATGAGTATGATGAACAGAAGGATACAATTTCTTTAAGTAAAGCCCAAAAACAACAATGGAAAGTTCAAAGAAAGAAAGATGCAAAGGCTCCAGCATTGATTCAACAAGGAGTTGCTGATACAATTTTTTCAAGAATTATCAATGCAATTAGAACAAAAGAGGCTTAGGATATTCTTCAAAAGGAGAATAGAAGCACTTCCAAAGTAAAAACCGTAAAGTGTCAAACTTTTTGAAGAGATTTTAAAATTTTAAAGATGAAAGAAATGGAGTTGTTGAAGGATAATTTCACTAGAGTCATGGAGGTTGTGAATTAGACAAAGATATATGGGAATACTATTTCTGATCAGAGAATTGTTGAAAAAATTCTTATCAGCTTGGATGAAACTATGACCCCATTATTGTTGTTATTGAAGAAACTAAAGATCTTAAATCTTTGAGTGTTGAAGAGTTGATGGGATCAATCAAAGTATTTGAGCAAAGGTTAAATAGGCGTTCTGAAAAATCAAAGAGTTGAATAGGCTTTTCAATCTAAGCTCAATGTTAATTTAAGAACTTATAACAAAGACTCTAAGAAAGAATCTTCAAGAGGTGGAAGACATACAAAAGGAAGAGAGAGGTGGAAGGCATACAAAAGGAAGAGGTAGAAGCAATTCAAGAGGAAGAGGAAGAAGCAACTTTACAAGGCAAATTAATAAGGAGTTAACTCAACAAAAATGTAGAATCTGTCAAAGAAGAAGCTATGTAGAGAAAGATTGTTGATTGCAAGGAAAGCCTTAATGTCATAATTGTAAAATGTTTGGTCATGTCAAAAAAGATTGTTACTTGAAAAAAATCAGCAAGCAAATTTTATTGAAAAAAAAGAAGGTGAAGCCAATCTGTTCTATGCATGTCAAGCAGCTACATAGTGAAAGCATAATGTTTGATTTCTTGATAGTGGGTGTAGTAATCATATGACCAGCAATAAAAGAACTTTTAAGAAGATTAATTCAACTTTCAATTCTCAAGTAAAGATGAAAAATGGTGCCTTGGTTTAAGCAAAAGAAAAAGGTATAATTGCCATAAAAACAAAGAAAGAAACAAGATACATATGTGATGTGTTGCTAGTTCCAGAAATAAAGCAAAACTTGCTAAGTATTGGACAACTTGTAGACCATGGATACTTAGTTCATTTTGAAGAAAACTCTTGCAAGATTTTTGATAAAAGAAATCAAGCTGTAGCAAAGATCAAGATGAAGAAAAATAGAAGTTTTTCTCTCACTTTCTCTTACAAGAATGATGTAGCTTTGAAGATGTATATGGTTGGTGACTCATAGTTATGGCATAGAAGACTTGGGCATTTGAATTTTCAAAGTTTAAAGAATCTTCAGCAGAAGAATATGGTGTATGGGCTACCATCTATACAAGAATTAAAAGTTTGTGAATGTTGTACTCTTAGAAAGCAACACCGAGAAGCATTTTCAAAAAAGAAAGCATGGAGAGCTTCACACTGATGTATGTAGTCATGTAGTCCTATGTCAACACCATCTCATAAAGGTAATAAATACTTTCTAACCTTTATTGATGACTTCTCTAGAATGACATGGGTATATTTTATGAGAGAAAAATCAGATGTGTTTAGTATCTTTAAAAAATTTCAGCATTTTGTTGAGAGGCAAAGTGGAGCTTTGATTAAAGTGTTAGAGAAGTAATAGAGGTAATGAGTATAACTCAAATGAATTTGATAATTTTTGTAAAGATATTGGCTTAAATAGATAGCTAATAGTTGGATACACTCCACAATAAAATGGAGTAGTAAAAAGAAAGAATAGAACCATTGTGAAGATATCAAAAGTAATGCTTCATGAGAAGAGGTTACCTTTATCTTTTTGGGGTAAAGTGGTTTTTACTGTAGTTTATTTGTTAAATAGATATCCAACAAAAGCAGTGATTAGTCAAACTTCAATTGAAGCTTGAAGTGGAAGAAGCCATCAGTGAACCACTTAAAGGTTTTTGGATGTATTTGTTTTGCTCATGTTCCAAAGAATATTAGACATCAGCTTGATGAGACTAGTGAAAAATGCATTTTTATGGGCTATAGCTCAAAATCAAAGGGATATAGACTTTTCAGCTTGAAGAGAAATAAGTTGATTATTAGTTGAGATATTATTTTTAATGAGAAGGATACATGGGATTGGAAAGAGAAAAAAGTCCAAGGTTAGGCCATTATTCTCAATGAAACAACAAAAATTTAAGAATGTGAAGATGACGTTCATGAAGATTCACCACTAATGTCTCCACAAATATATTCAAGTTCATCATCAAGCTCTAGATATTCATCATCAAGTACACCTCCAAGGAAAATGAAAAGCCTTAGTGATGTATATGATAGTTGTAATTTTTGTGTTGTTGAGACAGAAAGTTTTGAAGAAGCAATCAAAGAAGAGATTTGAAAGAAAGCTATGAAAAAAGAAATTAATGTGATTGAGAAGAACAAAAATTGGAAGTTAGTTGAAAGACCAAAAGACAAAGAAGTGATTGGTGTGAAGTGGATCTACAAAATGAAATTCAATCTGGATGGTTATATCCAAAAGAATAAAGCAAGGCTTGTAGTTAAAGGGTATTCTCAACAACCTAAAATTGACTTTAATTTTAAGAGAAATTTGCTCCAATGGCTCGGCATGATACAAAATGACTTTTAAAAGAAATAAGCTAAAAATGGCTAGTTATTGTATCAACTTGATGTAAAATTAGCGTTTCTTGAATGGTACTCTGAAAGAGGAGGTTTATGTAGAGAAACATCAAAGTTTGTGGTAAATGAAGAAGAAGAAAAAAGTCTACAAGCTAAAAAAGGCTTTATATGGCCACAAATAAGCACCCCGAACTTGGTATAGTGAGATTGATACATACTTCAACAACAAAGGTTTTTAAAGAAGTAAGAATGAGCCAACATTATATATTAAGTAGCAAGGTACATCTGACATTCTTATTATTTCTCTCTATGTTGATGATATGGTGATTACTGGTAATGATGAAAGAATGATTGCTAACTTTAAAATGGAGATGAAACAAAAATATGAAATGAGTAACTTGGGTTTATTACATCAATTCTTGGGTATTAAAATTTATCAAGAAGAAGAAGGAATATTTATTTGCCAAAAGAAGTATACAAAACTCTACTTGAAAAATTTTGAATGGGGAATTATAAATCAGTTTGTACTCCATTGGTTATGAGTGAAAAGCTAAGCAAAAAAGTGAATGCATCACTTTATAGAAGATTGATTGAAAGTTTATTATATTTAATAGCTACTAGATCCAATATTATGTATGCAGCAAGCTTGTTATCTAGATTTACAGACAAACCTAGAGATACACCCAATGTACTATTGATTTTGGTGTTGGTATGAGAAGAATGCTGATACAAAGTTATTGGGATTTTGTGACAATGATTCAGTTGGATGTATTGATTATATGAGAAGCACTTCAGGGTATGATTTTTCTCTTGATTCGGGAGTAGTTGCTTGGGCTTTTAAGAAACAACAAATAATGGCATAATCATCAGCCGAGGCTAAATATGTTTCAGTATTATTGGCAGCTTCAAAAGCAATATGGTTAAGGCGTATTTTAAAAGATGTTGGTGAGAAGCAAGGAGAAGCCACTCCAATCTTGTGTCATAATAAATCAGAAATTGCTATGACTAAGACTTCAGTCTACCATAGCCGTACAAAATACATTTCTATCAAGCATCACTTCATTAGAGATGCAATGGAGAAGAAGAAGATTCAAATCAAACATTGCATCTCTAATGATCAAGTTGTAGACATTTTTACTAAAGCACTTTCAAGAGACAAGTTTCAGTACTTCAGAGAATTATTGAATGTCACAACAAAAAATTAAGGAGGAGTGTTAAAATTTAATTTCTTATTGTTATCAATTAATATTTTATTAGTAAGTCTGGTAGTTTGTTAAGTCAAATGTAGTTAGTTGTGTGTAGGTAACGTATGGTTGGATAGATAAGTATGATTTCAAAATAAAAAATTAGAATTATGATCTTCCGCTTCTTTTCGCCTTTCTTTCGGAGAAAAATTTTAGGCTGAAACTACAACCATCATAAATGAAAATAAAAGGATTCATGTAGTCAATCTCAACTAGTTTGGGATTAAGGCTTTGTTGTTGTTGTTATTATAAAATACAAAATTACATCTTAAAGAATGGTGTCTATTCAATTATTACTTTTGTTATTTAAACATCCATTCAATCAAAAGATATTAGCATAGAGATCCTACTATAATCAAGCTCAATATAGATATTAAATCTCAACAAATATATTATGCAAAACTATGTTGGTAAAACAATATTTGGTTATGGTTTCACTTGATCCTATAAAAAAGAAGAAACTCCTTCAATCGGCACAAGTCAATCCTTTTGAATCAAAAAATAAGTAATAAAAATTTTAGAAGGCAGGCTCTAAGTCCCTATATATATATATATATATATATATATATATATATATATATATATATATATATCATTATTCATAGATTATTTTACGTATCATGGGTAGAAAGTAGATTAGTGGCACATATCATGGATAGAAAGTAGATTATATACGCTTTGTTTTTTATTTTGCCTATTTTTGTTATCAAAAAATATAAAATAATCCCTTTGTTTATATTAGAGAGTATTTTTCCCTTGCTAAAAGACAAGAATATACAAGTTTTTGACTATTCTATATAGATCCTCTTTTTTTAATTTGAGTTTGATTCCTTTATCAATTAGAAGAGAATGAAAATTTTCTCCTTTTTATCCTAAAGAAGTCTAACTTAAATCACATTAGATTCCTATCTTTATTAAAAAAATATATAAATTATCAAAAAATAATGAAAATATATAAAAATATTAAATTTGGGATTGACTCGTACATCAACTTGACATATATTATAAAATTCTTCTTAATTTAGAAGTTATGGCTTCTCAAAATTTTAGTTTTTGATTAGGTCCAAAATGTTGCAGATCTTTCTGTCTTGTTCCATTTATTGATTTTGATGATTAACAAAAGCTATGAGTATATTCCCTATGATACTAATAAGATTGACAAAGTGTTTCAAAAATTAGAAAGATTAAATATTCAAAATTCATACAAAAATAGGCTTGAATCATTTTTTAGTGGTATGTGTCAAAGTTCAGAGTTTAGAGCCGACTCCAGAAGTATTACAGCCGACTCCGGAGCGTATCGAAACTGTTTGGCACATTCAGCACAGACATCAAGAAAATTAGAGCCGACTCTAACCTGAGTTACAGTGAACTGTCTTTCTGCTTCAGATTTTAGAGACGACTCCAGCAAAGTTAGAGCCGACTCTAACCTGAGAACAAAGACTGCATTTTTTGGGACATTGTTAGAGTCGATCCCAAGGAAATTAGAGCCGACTCCAGCTCGCGTTGTGTCGACCCTACAGAATTCTAGAGCCGACTCTACAACGAACATTTTTTTTCTATTTTGGGAAACTCGACTTAGAGCCGACACCTAGCCAGATTAGAGCCGACTCTAATCTGTTCGAGGCAACTTTCAGATTTATCAAAAAAGGCTCCAACGGTAATATTTCTTCAAATACTTTTCAATGGCTCTTTGCCTTTGCGTGTTGAACTAATCCTCAAGTACTCTCAATGGCTACTTTGCATCAAAATATGGATTAAGAGAGATTATAAAAAGGGCAATCCAACCGTTCAAAAACAAGAGAAGAAAAAAGGAAAATAGAGAAATATCAAAGAGAGAAAACTCTGATTCAAAGCCTAACTGTGCAAAAGAGATAGAAGAGAAATCCAAAAGCTTTCGAAAGTCAAATCCAAAGGATTTTCATCAATTAGAAGAAGAAAAGCAAGAGCCTTAGTTCTTCATCCTTCTCTTCACCAACATTTCTTCAAGAGCCTAAGTTCAATCTTGTGAAAGATCATTCAAAAGAGAAGAGGAAAAGAAGAAAAGAAGAAAAGCTCAACATCAACCAGCTTCCAATCATGCTTTTCTATTCTCATTTTTACTTATATTGTTTATCTGCTCATTTGAGGAGCTTTTATATTGTTGTAATCATTTACTTGATTCGTTTGCTTTCTGATTCAATCAGGGGATTTAATCAGGTGAGGTAGTTGACCTCGGGAAAGCTAAGATTAGCTTGTGTTAGGTTGTGTGCTGGTGAACCTGTAAAAACCAGCCGGGTTCGTTGTGATCCCATTGTAAAACAACAAGTTCGAGTTGTGATCTTGCAAAACAACTCTACTGTAATCAGGGTGATTATAGTGTGTTCCCAAGAGTTGCTTGGAAGTGGATGTAGGTGTAGCTAACACTGAACCACTATAAACCCTTTGTGATTGTCGTGCTTATCTCTTCTCTCTTTCTCTCTAATTTATATTGTGCTCAGCATTCATAGCATCATATTCTCTACACTTTACTTGTGCACATTCATCTTGAAAGATTGATTTTAATTGTAAATTTTTTTAAAAGAACCCAATTCACCCCCTCCTCTTGGGTTGCCATCTGGGCCAACACTTCTCCATATTCTTTACTATTTTATGGTTGGTCAAGAATATGAACTTTTTAACAAAAGAAGGCAAAGTGCCCATGGTATCATTTTTAAGGCAGAATGTTTAACCTCTAAGTTCTTTTGAACCCTTACCCCTCCTTCTCACACTGGTATCTGAGGATCCTATTGCACCCCTAGTATTCTAGAGGGTCCATCTACTTTCTTTTTTCTTAGCATCCCCCACTACCAAGGTAGTAGAAATTAAATTTTAATGGATTAGTTTATCAGCATTTAGCCGAAGCTAGGTTTGTTGTTTGGAATGATAAAGGCCAATTCTTATTTTTTGGAGCCATTCTATTGTCTCCTTCCTCTGTTCCTCAGGTTGAGTCCACTGCTTGATATGTGATTTACTGTTTCACTTTAAAGTCATGTTCTCATGGCTGTTATTCACTGGCTTAACAATGGCACATCCTGCCTCCACTCCCTTTTTCGCTATATTAGGAATATGCTATATCCCTTTGCAGGGTCAAGTCTATATCATTTGTACATTAAGAGAAGATAATCAAGTGGTTGATCGTCTAACTTTTTGGTGACTTCATTGACTAGATCTAGATTTTGGAGTGGATGGCCAATAGATGAGTTGCTTGCTCTGCTAGAGGTTGATGCTAGGGGAATTTCTTTCTCAAGACATTTGTAATGCTCTTTCCTATGTAATCCTTCTTTCTTACCCCATACATACATACATACATATGAAGTTATGTATTATAAAATATTATTATATATTAGCTATATTATATATTATATTATTAATAACTATAATATTATTAATATGTTATTGTTGATGTCAGAATTTGGCTTCTATATGCCAACTAAGGTGAATAATGATTTGTCTAAACCACTCTCTTCTATGCCTCTTGGTCGACTTCTTGTGCTCAAAGAAAGAACGTTAGAGGGTCTCTAGAGTCTCCTTTAGAGGAAACCTTTCTAACCCTTTAAGTCTTTGAAGGTGCATAGATGAGAGGAGTTTCATGAGCTCTCTTTGAACAAGGGTTTCGTCCCTTTTACCTATGTGAGATCCCATGCTTTTATAGGTGTCTAGAAAGAGAAGTAGATGAGAGGCTATCCCGGATTAGGAAAGAACATGGATTTGCACTGAGCTAGTCAGCTAGATTGCCATGTAGGCCAATCTGGTGATGGATAAAGGCGCAATACATAGACATCAATGAAGTCTTTGGAGCAACAAGGTGGATCAACTAGTTCGAGTAAGTCGACCACATTAGGTGTGCTTATCCAACAAGTGCTACCATGGATCTGTAATTGTCTCGCTACATTATCACTTTGTCACGTCAGCCATCCAAGTCAGATTACCCCACATCAATTATAATTATATATTATTTATAATAATAATATAATATATCATTATTATTATGTTTCTAACTATTATTAAGAAGATATATATATATATATATATATATATATATATATATTATCTATATTTACTTTATATAATAAAGATATAATACTATATAGTACGTATATTGTATTATTTATACAATATATATTATATATAATATTATATATAATATTATATTTATATGATGCATTAGGTTATAGTTGGCTGGAATATATTTACAATCCTATATGGAAGGTCTAAATTTGAAATCCTCCTTAATAAAGGATTTAGATTTCTGAATTCAAAATTGATGAGAGGTAAAATTGTCATTGCATCAATACTCGTGCATATGACAAAAAGGTCGAGATCACTTTTGTTTTTTGATCCGCCAGCTATCACATCCAGAAAAGAACATAGCCAATACACCTCGGCAAAACCGAGCCAATCTAGGACCGAACCATTCTCGGACCGAGCTATTCTCAGACCAAGCCATTCTCATATCGAACCATTCTCGTGCCTCGGCGGGACCTAGCTATCCTCATACCTTGGTCGGACCGAGGTATTCATATGCCTCGGCGGGGCCGAGCTATCCTTATACCTCGACGGGACCGAGCTATGCTCATACCTCGACCAGACCGAGGTACTCCTGAACCTCTACGGGACCAAGCGTGGGAGAATTCAAATTTATGATAATTTGGCAAGATTCCGACCACATGGCCTTCGACTGCCCTAAGAAAAGGAAAAAGCCAAATAATGCCAATGTGACCTAAAAGCCTCCGAGTCACTGAATCTCAAAGCACCGGCTAACCTCCCTAACCATTGATTCTCTAACTAACCAGATTCGGAAGCTACCAATCTCATAACAAACTTGATTCGAATTAGATTCGAATTATAACAATTTTGGACCCCTGGTGGTACGCTCAATAAATCAGGTAGTTATCTGCCATCACCCTGACAACCTATATATATGCTCTATCTTGAAGTCTTTCAGGTATGCTTACTCTTTCATTGAGAAAAAACTCCATTGAAGCCCGAGCATAGCTCCCCAGGCTCCCAGAGAAGCCGTTCTCGAGGGACTCTTCTGCGAAAGCCTTCTTCCCATATCTGCTTGCTGTGAATCTTTACTGACTTGGACGTCGGAGGGTCTTCCGCAGAGGGCCACCCCCGATACTCTTTGCATGAAGACTGTCTTGTAGGTTCTACCTGAGCGAGAGATCGACGTCCAGATCCAAAGTCGAACCGTACCCAAGTTGGAGAGCAGATTTTCACAGCAACAGCTTGGTGCTAGAGGAAGGATCCTCAAGTCCCATAAACTTGTAATCCAGGAGACAAGGCTTAGATTCAGAAGAACAACCCTTCAATGGCTAATCGGAGGAGAGCTACCTCTGATGTACAGGATCAGACCACCTCCCAGAGGCCTGATCATCCAAATAATGCAGCGCCTCCATTATCGCTGCCAGTCGAGACTCCCTCACTGCTGGCAGCCGCGGTGACCCAGGATCAGTTTGCTATGTTGGTACAACAAGTGCAAGCCCTTGCATAGCTGGTCCAAGGGCTCCACGGGGCTCCTTGTCCGACCGCTCCTGCTCCACAACTTCCTGATGGATCTGTCGCCCCCGCTCCACCGGCGATCTCTTCTTCCAACCCGCCTGAGGTCATGGGCCATCCTCAGCGACCCAGGGGAACTAAGTCAATGCCTCAGAGGGCCGAGAGAATGAGCCCACCTAGATCTTAGCGAGTTTGCTCTCTCTCCCTTGTGTCATCTTGCTACGACTCGATGCCATTGCCGTATTCTCCTCGGCCAGCCTTCCCTACCACTCATGATGAAGGGATACGGCGGCAGATGCAGGAGATGCATCGGGAGTGGCGCTAGGAGCTAAATGCCATAAGGCATGTCCCTACTTCCCAACCGAAGGCAGAGCAGGGCATCCCCTTCTCCGAGGAATCATACGGAAAGTGATCCCTCATCATGTTAAGCTTTCCATCATCGAGCCGTACCATGGGTCCACCGACCCCGACAACCATCTAAGCAGCTTTTGATCCATCATAATGTTCCACGGAGCGTCAGATGTGATCCTATGTAGAGCCTTTCCCTCTATGCTCAGGGGGTCTGCCAGAACTTGGTTCAATAGCCTGAAGCCAAGTTCCATCAATTCATTTGACGAGCTGAGCAACTTATTTATTAGCCAGTTCGTCAGCAGCCATCACCATCGATGGAGATCTGATTCTCTCTCCGAGGTCAAGCAGAGGGAGGGGGAATTCTTGAAGAATTACTTTGGTCGATTCAACGCAGCCATGCTGGAAGTAGATCACCTCAATCATGAGATGGCAATGTCCGCCTTGGCAGGCAGAGTATCGAAGGAGGATGATTTCTATTTAGCCCAGGAGGTCAATTATCCAAAAAGCCTCTCCGACATGATGGCTCTGGCAGACAAGTATGCCATAGTTGAAGAGTCGCGGAGGTCAGCCCAGGCCGAGCAATCAAGGAGGAAAGAAGCCAAGGGTTCAGAGAAGAATTGACCCCTCCACCATGCCAGCCCACCTCACTGTCAAAGAGTTCCTCTGCAACTGCCAAGAGATCATACCCGAAGCTTGGCTTGGAGGTTCAATCAATACACCCCACTCACTGCACCAAGGGCACAAATCCTAATGGAGATCAAGCACCAAATCCCTCGATCGCCACCACTTCGGGGGAATGGGGCCCAAAGGGATATGATCAAGTATTATCGATTCCACCGGACCATGGGCACGACACCGAGGAGTACTGGCAGCTTCGGAATGAGATTGGGCAACTCATCCGATAAGGCAGGCTGAACCAGTTCAGGAGAGCCCTCGAGCCAAACAATGGAGGAGATCGCCAGCTTGAGCCTCGCCAACCCCCTCCACCGAATCCTCCGATCATTGGCAATGTCAATATGATAGCAACGATCGGCTCCTTGTTGACTTGGCCGAGCGAAGAGGAAAATCCACCAAAGAGGGCTCGGGCCGATGAGCTTTCCTTTTTTGATGAAGACTTCCAGGAGATACAATATCCGCACGATGATGCGTTGGTTGTATCCCTTAACATAAATAACTATGATGTACACCAAATTTTGGTTGATAGTGGAAGCTCCATTAATGTTTTGTACTTTGATGTCTTTGTGAGGTTAAAATTATGGATAGAAAACCTCTGGGTCATAGAGTCCACCTTAGTGGGTGGGTTTTACGGGCAACATCATTGTCCTCGAGGGGGTTGTCACCTTGATAGTCCGAGTAGGCACTTGGCCTAGCATAGCCACTATACACATGAACTTCCTGGTGACCAAGTTTCGATCCCCTTACAATACCATCCTCGGCAGACCATGATAGATATCCCTCAAAGCTGTCATTTCTATTCCTCATCTTACCATGAAGTTTTCCACCGAATGAAGAGTGGGAGTTATCCAAGGGAGTCAAGCCATGGCTCGGCACTGCTTCGTTGCTGACCTACAGTCTAGAAAGCTCAAGATTGATGGGTTAGATGCTCTAGAGGATTTTGCCGAGCAATGGGGAGAGCCAGCCGAGGAACATGAAGAGGTGTCACTTGACGAAACTCGACCCGACCAAACCATAAGGATCGGATCATAACTGAAAGGAAAGCCTCAGTAGGATTTGGTTGAATTCCTTTGGAGAAATGCTGACGTCTTCGCTTGGTCTGCTTCAGACATGCCAGGGATCGACCCAAATGTCATCGTCCACCACCTCAATGTGGACGAGACGTTTCGGCGAATCAAGCAGAAGAAGAGAAGCTTCGCCCTCGAGCGTCAGAAAGCTATTGAAGAGGAAGTGGATAAGCTCATTAAAGCCAACTTTATTTGGAAAGTAAACTATCTTGACTGGCTAATGAATGTTGTCATGGTGAAGAAGTCAAATGGCAAATGGAGGATCTGCATCGACTTCACAAACCTTAACAAGGCTTGCCCGAAGAACAGTTTTCCTCTACCTCGGATTAACCAACCCACCAAATGCTGACCTTCATGGATGCCTATTCGGGCTATAATCAAATTCTCATGGCGCCCGAGAATGAGAAAAAGACCGTCTTCATAACCGACCGAGGTATCTACTGTTATTGAGTCATGTCTTTTGGTTTAAAAAATGCAGGTGCAACATATCAGAGGCTGGTTAATAAAGTCTTTAAAGAACAAATTGGTCAGAACATGGAGATTTATGTTGATGACATGCTGGTTAAAAGTAAGAAAGCATCCCAGTACATTGATGATCTCACAGAAAGCTTCACCACACTCCAAAAGTATCAAATGACGCTTAATCCCATCAAATGTGCCTTCGGAGTCAACTCGGAAAAATTCTTGGGTTTTATGGTCTCCAAACGAGGCATTGAGGCAAATCTATAGAAAATTCAAGCTCTGCAGCAAATGTTACCTCTAAGATCAATCAAGGAGGTGCAATGCCTTACTAGAAGGATAGCGGCCCTCAACCGCTTTGTTGCTCAGTCAGCTGAGAGATTTTTGCCCTTCTTCAAGGCACTTCGGTTGGCTAAAAACTTCCAATGGACCTTGGACTACTAGAAATCCTTCGAAGACCTAAAGAAATACCTCGGCTTGCCACCTCTCCTTAGCAGTCTGAGGCTTGAAGAGATGCTATATCTGTACATGGCAGTCTTTGAGGGTGTCGTCAGGTCCGTGCTAATTCGAGAGGAGGCTAAAATCCAAAAGCCAATTTACTATGTTAGCAAAATACTTCGGGATGCTGAGACGAGGTATGCTCAAATTAAAAAGGTGGTGTTGTCCCTCATAATATCTATTCGAAAGATGCGACCTTACTTCAAGCACACACTGTGATGGTCCTGACCGACCAATCCATCAAGTCGATCCTCCACCACCCGGAGATGTTTTGAAGAATGACTAAATAGGCTATTGAGCTAAGTGAGCATGATATCCGATATCAGCCATGCCCGGCTATCAAAGCACAAATCTTGGCATATTTTCTCCTTGAATGCACCATTCCTGAGGATGGCTCCACTCCGGATACCTTCGAGCAACCAAAAACCGATGCTCTGTGGCTACTTCATGCTAATGGATCGTCTAATGCAAATGGCTCCGATGCCTGCTTGGTTCTTACCAGTCTGGAGGGCGCGACCCTTGAGTATGGCATCCGCTTCTCCTTCCCATCCTCCAACAATGAGGCAAACTATGAGGCTCTGCTCGCTGGACTCCGCATCATCCGCGATCTTGGAATCAAAAAGCTAAATGCCTACACTGACTCTTAATTGGTGGCTGGACATGTGCGAGGAGAGTTTGAAGCTCGAGAGCCGAACATTTTTTGGTATCTCCAAAGGGTGCGCGATCTGTCCTCACTTTTTTCTAAATTTGAAGTCATTCAGGTTCTAAGGGTAGAGAATGTGCGCGCCGACCTTTTATCTCGTCTGGCGACCACCGATTCGATCGACCTCAAGAGGAAATTCCACTTAGAGGTCCTAGAAAAGTTCAGTATTGACGATGCTAATCAAGTGATGCAGATTGATGCCGAACCATCCTGGTTAGACCCAATCCTTAAATATCTCAAAGAAGGGTCACTCCCAACTGACAGAAAGGATGCAAGAAAATTGAAGATGCAAGCATCACATTATGTCCTACTCGATGACCAGCTGTACAAGAGATCCTTCTGTATGCCATTGCTCAAATGCCTTCATCCATCGGAGGCCGATTATGCTCTTCAAAAAGTCCATGAGGGCATCTATGGCAACCATCTTGGCGACCAAGCATTATGCCATAAGGTGTTGCACCAGGGGTACTACTGGCCAACTATGCAGAAAGATGCCGATGATCTTGTCCGAGCCTATGACTCATGCCAGCGACATTCAAACATACAAAGACTCCCCTCTGCTCACTTAACACCCATAACGTTTGCTTGGCCTTTTTTCAAGTAGGAAATGGACATCCTCGGCCCTTTTTCTCTTGCCACGAGATAGAGAAAGTTTCTATTTGTAGCAATCAACTATTTCACCAAGTGGGTCAAGGCTAAGGCAGTCGCCCAGATAAATGAGGCTCAGGCTAGAGATTTCATATGGAGATCCATCATTTGTCGATTCGGCCTTCCATACTCCATCATCGCTGACAACTGGAGATAGTTTGACAATCCTACATTTTGAGAGTTCTGCGAGGATCACGACATCTACCACTGTCTCACTTTGGTTGGGCATCCTCAAGCCAATGGAGAAGCCAAAGTAACTAACCGAACCTTGCTGCAAGGAATTAAAGCCTAGCTCAGCAGGACTCGAGGCAGATGGGCGGAGGAGCTTCATCATATCTTATGGGCCTATCGAACCACCCAGAGGGTCCCTACGGGTGAGACTCCTTTCAAAATGGCTTTCGGTATGGAAGCTATCATTCATGTGGAGATAGGGCTACCATCGCCATGGGTGGAGAATTATTTGGAGGAGTCGAATGATGAGCAGCTTCGAGCCAACCTTAACTTGATAGAAGAAGTCAGAGAGAAGGCCCGAATTCGAATTGCAGCCTATCAACAAAGAATAGCTCGGTATCATTCCTCTTGAGTCAAAGGAAAGTCCTTCCTGCCGGGCGATCTTGTGCTCCGCAAGGCAACTGTCTCCAAACCATTATAGCAAGGGAAGCTATCTCCAAATTGGGAAGGCCCCTACCAAGTTGCAGAGGTCATCAGGCCCGGCACTTACAAGCTCCAGGATCTAGACGAAAAATCTATTCCTCGAACTTGGAATTCGGACAACCTTCGAAAATATCATCAATAAAGTATGCTCTCACCAAACACACTCTATTTACAATAATGAGATTTCACACTGTTTATGTTCCGAACAATCTCTCCCAAACTCTTTGATAAGAGACAGATTTCATCCGACTACTGGCCTACGGGTCTCTCAACAAAGACTTGGTATGTTCGAGCACTCTCGGTATGTCTGAGGGCCGAGCTAAACATCAATAAAGACTCGGTACGTCTGAGCACCCTCGGTATGCCCGAGGGCTAAGCTAAACATTAACAAAGACTCGGTACGTTCGAGTACCCTCGGTATGCCCGAGACCGAGCTAAATATCAACAAAGACTCAGTACGTCCAGGCACCCTCGGTATGCCCGAGGGCTAAGCTAAATATCAACAAAGACTCGGTATATCCGAGCACCCTCGGTATGCTCGAGGGTCGAGCTAAATATCAACAAAGACTCAGTATGTCCAAGCACTCTCGGTATGCCCGAGGGCTGAGCTAAACATCAATAAAGACTCGGTACGTTCGAGCACCCTTGATATACTCGAGGGCCGAGCTAAACATCAATAAAGACTCGGTACGTTCGAGCACTCTCGGTATGCCCGAGGGTCGAGCTAAACATCAACAAAGACTTGGTACGTCTGAGCACCCACGGTATACCCGAGGGTCGAGCTAAACATCAACAAAGACTCGGTACGTCTGAGCACCCACGGTATGCCCGAGGGTCGAGCTAAACATCAACAAAGACTCGGTACGTCCGAGCACTCTCGGTATGTTCTAGGGCTGAGTTAAATATTAACAAAGATTCGGTAGGTCCGAACACCCTCGGTAGGTCCAAGGGCTGAGTAATTTCTTCGTACCTTGGTGACACCAAGTAAAATATAATTTTTCTTCAAGCCTCGGCAGCATTGAGTGATCTTTTTTTGAACCTCGACAGGGCCGAGCAATTTCTCTGTACCTTGGCAGTACCAAGTAAAATGTAATCTTTTTTCCAGCCTTAGCAAGACCGAGCAATTTTTTTGAGCCTCGGCATGACCAGAATATGCCGACGAGCTAAGTAAGAACTTTTGAAGATACTAAGAACTTTTGGAGATACTTGGCATGACCGAACTCCTATTAAAAGTTAGCAAGGCCGCCCAGTCCTTGCCCCAATCGAAGATAAGTCATGCGCTATACCCTTAAAGAACCAACGTGTTCTAATGTGCATCGGCAGGTTTAAACCAAACCATTTGGCAAGGAATTAAGTCTCTAAAATGCCCCTGACCTATTAATATCGAATACGACCATTTTTCTTAGCAAAGGAATGCCCTGACGACTATTCGCATATCTTAGCAAGATCGAGTCTTCACCCGCATTCTTCGATCCAACGTATACGAGAGATTTGCGCATTGGGAATAATGCAAAAATGATACAATAGGAAAAACTTGTGCTTCGCAAAATAGAAGCAAAATCATAAAAATAGCTACATGTGCGAAGAAAAAAAGTTCTTTTATTGCAAAAATTCTTTACAGCCTTTCAAGGCATTACAAGTGCATTGTAGCATAGGAAATGCACAAAATGAAAAAGGAAATGCTCAAAACATGTAAGCTCAGCACACGATGATATTTCAATGTAATTTCAGTTCATGACTCAAAAAGTTGGAAAAGATAACTCTGTCGAGCTGTGATCCCCGAATCTCTGAGCAGTCATGTAGAGAAAAGAAGCCATCTGAAGGAACTTACCTTTGGCTCTCTAGAAGTGTAAAGTCCCTCAGGATGCAGGGACATGGCCAAACACCATCATGGAAGATGAAAAGCCTCAAAAAGAAGAGGCTTAGCGATGAAGGTTACCATGGTTGACAGAAAGCATGTTAAAACCGTGGCCCATCAAAAACTGCATTTTTAGTTGTCTTTATGGTTCCACAATGGGTGGATAGAGCCAAACGGTGCGCTTTTCATTTGACCTCTACCCTCCTTTTGTGCTTCGCATATGACCTCCATAACTCCTCTCTTGAGGATAACTTGCTTTCCAGCAACTCCTTCATCGCCCCAACTATCGGGGTCAAGCAAAACCTTGAAAAGAAAAGCCAACCTCACAACTCTCATATGCAGCAGGGGAAAAGCCATGAAAGTTTCTTTCTGCTCGAAGGCTTTCCCGAGTGTGCCTAAACCCCCTCTGCTTCCCCCCTTTTTTATAGGCACTAAACTGAAAGCAGCCATTAATGAAGGAAGGAGCTTCAGAACCCATGATGCCATAATCACGCCCCAATCAAGGCCACATGGCAACACCTTAACGGGACTCGATACTCCCCGAGGTACACTAAAAATATTCCCCATGCCGCAATAAAAGATGAAAGATTTTCTCTCAGTCTCCGATCAAAAGCTTTAAATGCAAAGAGTTACTTACAAATCCTTGAGGTATGTCTGGGAAACTCTCCACAGAAAAAATGTGGTCCAATAGCAGTTGAATGTTTGGCATATACGAAAAGCAAGCTTGTATCGGAAAGGATAAAGCCTTAAATGTTAAACGCCTAGGGAAGATAAGATATACTTTGGCAAAGCCAAATCATCTTTTACTTCAACAAAGCCGAACCATCTTTTACTTCGGCAAAGCCAAACCATCTTTTACTTTGGCAAAGCCGAACCATTTTTTGCTTCGGCAAAACTGAACCATCTTTTACTTCAGAAATAGCAGAGCTATTATCCTACTTCGACAAAATCGAGCAATGGTCTCCCTCGGTGGGCCAGGCTAGAATAGCCTCGACAAAACTGAGTAACTCTTTCGACTTCAGCAAAATTTCCTAAGATCTGGTTCATTTGCCCAGCCTTATAAATAAGCTAAGTTCAAGTAAAGCTACGAGCGAACTCAATGAATCGTTTAGCATAAAGCTTAGATAAAGGAAAAGTATGAAAATGAAAATCTATTCATAGCGACATGGCCAGATGAGGATTTATTAAGTCTCCCTCAATTACAAGGAAAAAAGAAAATTTACAAAGGCAGTCCTCAAGGATCAGGATTAGCCTCGGAGATAACTTCAGCAGCTTGAGGATGTCTGACTTGGCTCACCTACTTCAAATGTAGCTAGAGGTGGAGCTTCGGATTCCTCGGCAGCATGCCGATGGCCTTCTTCCCCTCGGCTATACACTTTCAGATTTGCGGCTCGGTTGGTACCAAAAATGACTTTAAGATTGACATTCGGGATCTCTTCATACTCAGACAGCTTGGCTCCTGGTGTCTGAGCATCATAATAGTTAGCTTCTAAAAATGAGAGATCCAACTCCGGATATTTCTGAGAGATTTTTACCCGTGTTTCTTCCTCCCCGTACCAGAATGCATCAGCACAAGCCACCCGGTGCTCATCCAAAAATCGAGTCAAATTCCTATATTCCTCCACAGCCAGAGTGGCCTGTCCTTTAGCTTCAGTCACCTAACCCTCCAGCTCAGAGCATCTCTGATGACTCGAGGCTAGCTTCTCTCTCAAAGCCTTCAATTGCTTCTAAACTTCAGAACCTATTCTACCCACTTGGGAATACAAAATCGACCAAAGTAATGAAAATTGATGAAGAAAAAGAACATGAAAAGAAGTAGGAGAGTCCGTACCTCCTCTTCCTGCTGGGACATTCTCGTATTCAGCTCCTGGAGTTTGTCGATGGCCTTTAGCTTATCCTCTCTATACTGGTGCATTCTCTCCTTGAGGTCGTTGACCCTCAACTACCTCTCTTCTACCTCTAGCTGAGACTGAGCGAAGTCAGAGGTGAGTTTGGCGATTTGATCATTATGCCACCTCAATCTGCCTCCTCGGCAAGCCTTCGGTTCAAGCCGGCAATCTGATCTTGCTGCCGCTGATATATGCTCTCTTCCTCGTCGAGCCTTTTATTGAAGTTGCTTCTCTCGTTAGTGAAACGCCTATGAGCATCATCTCATTTCTCATTAAAGAGCTTCTTCAGGGACTCCATCTCCCGAGCATGCTCAGATTTGCATTGCGATAATTCCAACCGAGCCTTATCGGCTAGATCGTGAGCCCCTCTGAGCTTGCTGGCCTCAGCCTGAAATCTAAACGCTTGCTCTAAAGCAGTTCACTAGCCATGCTTTAATTTTTCTATGTTTCCTTGAGCTATACTCAAGGCTTTGGAAAGTATGTTGGTTGACCCTACTCTTTCTTGAAGGTCAGCGATCACTCTCCTAGCGTGGGCACAAGCCCCCGAAACCAGCTTCAGACGATGGCACAGTGACCTCGTTATGATAGCGCTCCGCAAGTAAAATTCCAATAGTAAGGTCGGATCGAACCACTTTTTAAAACGAAATGCTTAAAGGTTCCCCCTTATCCAAAAGGTGTATGCCGACGCTATCTTGGTAAGCATGTGGTTATCGACTTCGGACAGAAACTCGATGTTGCTCGGCAGGCCATCGCGCCCAAACACTGCATAAATAATGTCCTTCTCGATGGAGGAGTCATCCTTCTCATACAAAATGGACCGCATCAGCGCGACCACTGTCTCTTTAACATCCGAGTTAAGCAAACTTAACCCCGGAAAGTTGGCTTGTGAGATTTCGATCCAAGGAACCCCAATATGCCTTGCCTCCTCGGCCAGGGCTTCGATATGGGAGGCTTCAGCTTGAGAAATCTCGACTTGCTTACTTTTTCCTCTTGATACCTCGGTTGGGGAACTCTCACTTCGGATTTCTTACTCCCCTAAAAGCCCTTCTTGATCTACAGGCTCCTGCTTCACTCCCTCCATCCTCGATGATACCTCAGCCTCAACCTCCCCCAGTCCTTCGGGAGGATATTGATCGCTATTGTTGGCGGTCAAAAATAAAACTTACTCACTACTATAGCTAGTGGTGAATCAGGATCGTATCATCGGGGATCAAGGTCAATTATTTTATGAAAGAAAAAAAAAATTTATCTATAAAGCATTATATTAAGAATAGCGGTTATTAAAAGATAACAACTAATTAATTAACAAAATTTAAATAGCAAGAGAAGCAACCCAGAAATCCGAATCCACCATGCAAACAGGTTTTATCTTCTTTTTTTAATGTTACAATAGTAATAATTTTTGTAAATTTAAAATTAGAATAATTTATCTCTTATCAGGCACGGACCATATCAAGAGATCATGGCACATCCGTTTAGAGTATAAACTATCTAATAATTGCAAGGTTAAGGGTCTAATCTATCATACTACGATCTATCTCTCTTAGGCACGTATCGTATTCTAAGATCACGGTACGTCGATAGAGGGTACAGGCCGTGTATGCCAGATCAAAACCTCAATTAAAAAAATAACTCAAAATATATAATAAAGAAGAGCATAATTTTTATTGCATAGAAATTAAGAACAAAAAGAAAGATAAAACCCGATTACTGGCTTCATCATCATCCCAAGTTGAAGGAATCTAGCCACGCATTGCTGTTGCCAGCATCCCCTCCATAATTTTCCTCTTCCAAGCCTAAATACAATAATCTAAATAAAAGAAGAATAAAAAGAGCTTTGTAGAAACTCCTTCCCCTAACTACTGCATGAGGTCCTCCTTTTATAGAGCTCATCTAAGGTTTCCTCCTAATCAAAGTTGGAGTCAATCTCAAAATCATTCAGATATTGTGAGAAAATTCCTCAGCCATCCGTTCAACATCACCTGCCTTAGTTTACACCGGGAATCATGTGAAATCATCTCTTTCTTCCTTTTTGAGCAAACCGAATCCTGATTTGAGTATCGTCTGCATCATTAGACTCCAAAAATCGAGCTCTTTCCATCTATAGGCTCCTTTTTTGCAAATATCCATAAAAAGTATCAATTCTTAATAAATTTAAAGTAATTAATATTTATTTTAATAGTTAAATTGGGATAATAAATAGACTTATCACACTCTCCAACTTAATCATTGCTAGTCCCTTAGCAATGTAATTAAAATAAAATCATGCGTCACTAAAATTCTCTTTTGCAAAATTAAATCTAGGCTTAAGGTTGAAAGAAGATAGCCAGTATCACTAACTAAGTATTGAGTTTCTGAAGTAAATTTTTCTGTCATAACTATCAAAAACTTTCTTAGAGTTCATCTATAGATTTACAACACTTATGTTTGTGATGCCTAACTTAGCATTTCGGTACTAGCTTGTAAGAAACAATGGTATCTTCGCTTATCACTTACTTTGAGCAACTTTTATACACCCTCAAATTAAGCACATAACCTGAGGTAGCTTTCACACTGCCTGATATATATTTTTTATTATTCATTTTTATTTTTTTTATTTGTTTAGCAATCTCTTTACATTGCCCATTTTTGACGCAAACAACAATGCTTACTTAGGCGAAGGTGCCCGGTTACTGGATGGGAAGCCAATGTTTAGACTTATTATATATATATATATTATTTTTTATCAGACAGGTAGCTCTTTTCTTAAATTCAAGTTTCTCTCGTTGGGGTGTATATTAATTACTAATTTTTAGTAATAATTGAATCTCCAATTGACCTTACAACTAATACCTAATTTATCTCGTCAGTGTGCATGTGCAGTGGAAGTGCTAATAGCCTTTAGATGACCTAAGTAGGTTACTAAAAGTCTGACCAACTAGTCTACTCCTTAGCTCTCTACGGTAATTAGCCAATACTTTCTAACTCTATTACCTTTTTCTAGTCAATTTTTCTCAAGAATTTTTTTCACAGCACAAAAATTTTGAAATTTTCAAAAATGCCAAGGTGTTTTCAAAATATTTTTTTAAAAAAGGTTTCTCTTATCCCCAACTTAATTCTCATTGTCCTCAATGAAGTAAGGAAGAATAAAACAAGAAGAAACACTACCTGGATGAGATATGCCTCGTGTAATGTTATGAGTGACCATGCAAAGTAGTTTCTTATTCTTAAAAATAAGAATCATAAAAATAAAGGTTAGAACATAAAAATTTTGGGTTGCCTCACAAAAAGCGCTAAGTTTATCGTCTTCAGCCAGGCATTATAGCTCATTTTGATTATCATTATCAAGGAGTTTGATGATCTCTTCCCTTACTACTTCCTTCATGGTTGGTTTAAGTTTTCTTTGGGGGTCTCTTATAGGCTTGGTTTTCTCCCTTAAGTAAATCCTATGTTGAACGATCGAGGGGCTAATTCCTTTTATGTTAGCCATGGTCCATTCTAACGCTTCTTTATTCTCATTCAATAGTTCCTCTTCTTGTGAGGAGTCTAGCTCGGTTGAAATAATCATAGGCAGAGTTTCTGATTGACCTAGATATGCATAGTTGAGATGCTTGGGAAGTGGTTTCGTTCTAATTTAGGTGCTTCCTTTATTGATGGTTTGGGTAATGGTTCAGGTACTTTCTCTAGTGGTTCAGTTGGAAGTTTCCATTTTGATTTTTCATCAATTATAGCAACCTCATTAATTTGCTCCCCATCTTGGTTTATGCAGGTTTCCAGGTCAAGCTTTTCATCACTAAGGTCAATTGGATCATAAACAGTATCCTGAACATAATTTGAGTAGCTCGTTTGATGTGTATTGGTAAGATTAAAAATATTAAGATCAATTGACATATTCCTAAAGGAGAGTTTCATTAATCCATTTTGACAATTAATTAGGGCATTAGATGTGGCCAAATATGATCTACCTAAAATCATTGAGATGTGGCTTTTTGGGTTTGTCACCGGTTCAGTTTCTAAAATCACAAAGTCCAATGGGTAGATAAAATTACCAACTTTGATCAATACATCCTCTACTATTCCCTTGGGTACTTTCAAAGAGTGATCAGCTAGTTGTAGGATCATTTTTATAGGCTTTAGTTCTCCTAACCCTAGTTGCTCATATACATAGTATGGTAATATATTAACACTTACCCCTAAGTCTAATAGAGCCCTATTTATGAGGGTGTTCCCCATAATGCATGAAATAGTGGGTGACCCTGGATCTTTATATTTTATTGGCGTATGGTTTGATAGATAAGAGCTCACACTAGCTGCTAGAAAGGCTCTTTTGGGCACATTGATGGTCTTCTTTTGGTACATAGATCCTTAAGGAATTTGGCATAGGCTGGGACTTGTTGGATAATGTTCAGTAAGGGGATGTTCACTTTAACTTGCTTAAAGACCTTCAAAATCTTATCAAATTGGACCGAATTTTGATTGAACTTAAGTCTATTTGGGAATGGTGCTACAACCCTAATTTTTTGTTTATCTTCTTCTGACATGGGCTCAACTGGTGGGTTGGCCATTACATTAGACTCTGATGCCTCAGGTGTTTCGGGCTGACCCAGCTCAATAAGTTGTTCAAGTGGTGGGACTTCTAATTCTTCTTCTTCATGCATATCCATCTGATTATCTATTTGTTTTCCAGATTTTAATGTATGAATGATACTTAGTTGGTTAATCTGGGCTCCTTGTTTGGATCCTTGGATGTTTAAGTCCCTAGGATTAGCTTCGGGCTGACTCGGTAGCTTACCCCATTCTCTTTTACTGAATGTTATGGCTAGTTGACCTATTTGGGTTTCTAGTTTTGTAATGCATTGTGTGTGTGAGGGAAGAAGATGAGTATTCATATCTAGCCCTTTCAATGCTTGTAACACCTTCTCTTCAAAAGTAGGATCATGATTATTTGGTGGAGGTTGAGGAGCACTTGGATATTGAGAATACGATATGCTTCTGAATTGGGTCTCCTGATGGTTAGGCCTAATTGATGTTGGATTGATGATGGTTGGGGTTTCCATGAAAAATTTGGATGATTTTGCCAGGTAGGATTGTAAGTATTCGAATATGGATCATTTCCTAGTCTAGGAGCCATTCAAGTTTGGGCTGGATAGGCTTCCTCCTGAACAAGCTCAGGAAATTGGTATGCGAATGGACATTCACTTATAGAATGAGTTGGACTTGAACAAATTATACAAACCTCATGTAATTGAGTAGATGGGAAGAGATGTTTCCAACTTGTAGAATTTGATCAAGTTTTTGGGATGATTCATCAATTTTGATATAGATGTCTATAGACTGACCTATGTTGTATATTTCCCCTCTCTTAGTAGACATATGGTACCAGAAATTTTCACCTAGAGTTTCAAAAAGCTGCCATGCCTCATGTTCATTTTTTAGCATAAATGTCCCTCCGCATGAGGCACCCACCATTTGTCGATGCCTTTCTGACAATCCATCATAAAACATTGAGCTAACTGTCATTTAGGTATTGCATGGTGCGGACATTTCCTAATTAATTCTCTTTATCTCTCCCACGTTTCATGAAACATTTCTCCCTCTAACTGAGAAAAATTGGTTATTGCTTTTCTAATTTGATTCATTTTTCCTATAGGAAAGTATTTCTTAAGAAATTCTTTCTGAAGTTGGTCCCAAGTTGAAATTATAATGTCTAGTGAATTTAACCAATACTTGGCTCTATCTTTTAGGGAGAAAGGGAATAACTTAAGCTTAAGTGCCTCATCGGAGAAATTTTGAATTTTGATAGTTGAGCAAATTTCCTAGAATTCATCTAAGAATTTATAGGGATCTTCATTTGTAAATCCATGGAAAGCTGGTAACATTTTGATTATACTGGACTTAATTTCATATTGGACAGCCTCTACTGGGGGTACTTGTATGCATGGTGAATATGTATATTATGAAGGGGAGAAGTACTCCTTAAATTGACATGGTGGATTATTTTCTTGATTAAGATCCATAATGCATGCTCTGTTTGCTCTACAAGTTCTCTCTATTTTAGGGTTTAAAGGTATGAGGTTGGGTTGTAACGATCGGTGACAAAGCATATACCCTACAAATTTGATCGCTGTCGTTGACGGTCAAAAATAAAACTTACTCACTACTATAGCTAGTGGTGAATCAGGATTGTATCCTCGGGGATCAAGGGCAATTATTTCATAAAAGAGAAAAATAAAATTTATCTATAAAGGATTATATTAAGAATAGCGGTTATTAAAAGATAACAACTAATTAATTAACAAAATTCAAATAGCAAGAGAAGCAACCCATGAATCCGAATCCACCATACAAACAGGTTTTATCTTCTTTTTTTATGTTATAATAGTAATAATTTTTGCAAATTTAAAATTAGAATAATTTATCTCTTATCAGGCACGGACTGTATCAGGAGATCATGACACGTCCGTTTAGAGTATAAACTATCTAATAATTGCAAGGTTAAGGGTCTAATCTATCATACTACGATCTATCTCTCTTAGGCACGTATCGTATCCTAAGATCACGATACGTCGATAGAGGGTACAGGCCGTGTACGCCAGATCAAAACCTCAATCAGAAAAATAACTCAAAAGATATAATAAAGAAGAGCATAATTTTTATTGCATAGAAATTAAGAACAAAAAGAAAGATAAAACCCGATTACTGGCTTCATCATCATCCCAAGTTGAAGGAATCTAGCCATGCATTGCTGCTGCCAGCATCCCCTCCATAATTTTCCTCTCCGAGGCCTAAATACAATAATCTAAATAAAAGAAGAATAAAAAGAGCTTTGTAGAAACTCCTTCCCCTAACTATTGCCTGAGGTCCTTCTTTCATAGAGCTCATCTAGGGTTTCCTCCTAATCAAAGTTGGAGTCAATCTCAAAATCATTCAGATATTGTGAGAAAATTTCTCAGCCATCCGTTCAACATCACCTGCCTTAGTTTACACCGGGAATCATGTGAAATCATATCTTTCTTCCTTTTTGGGCAAAACGAATCCTGATTTGAGTGTCGTCTGCATCATTGGACTCCAAAAATCGAGCTCTTTCCATCTATAGGCTTCTTTTTTGCAAACATCCATAAAAGTATCAATTCTTAATAAATTTAAAGTAATTAATATTTATTTTAATAGTTAAATTGGGATAATAAATAGACTTATCAGATATCCTTCAACAGGAGGCTCCTCTTGCGCCTCGACATTTGCGACCGCTCCCCTCGCCTCCTCAATCGGAGTTGCGAGCAATTCTGCATGAGCAGACGGTGACCTAGGACTGCTAGCCCCCTTCGAGCGCGATTTTCCACCTTCGAGCAGCGGGGCTATCGACCCAGTTGGTGGTGATCCATCTGAGTTTTCCAGTATCACTATTATTGGTGAACGGAGTGCTTCAATGATTTCCTCCTCAACTCCCAGCTCAGCCTCAACCATCTGTCCCTCCTCTAATAGGGGAGTCTTGCCCTCCACCATCCCTACTACCGTCGGTGCTGCCATCTCCATCACTGCCAGCACTATTGTCTCCACTGCTGTCGACAATGTCGTATCCTTCTCCTTCAGCACAGAGGATTACTGGTCAGTCTCGACTCGTTTCGCCTCCTTTGAGTGCGATTTGGAAAGGCGAGGTTTCTTCTCAAACTTGCACCTTTCGGAACCAGATCCCCTTCGACGCTTGCCTAGCTCCCCCTTCATTTGGCTCATGAACTCCGACCTTTCAACTACAGACCCAACATAGGATAATTTAGTCTATGGCTAGATCATCAAGATATAACTAATGTGTAGAAGGGACAAAAGCCTACCTTGAGGATCAATCGGACTAAGCCTGACGGCAAAAAGGGCATCTTCTGCCAAAAGATCGCTGGCTGAGAACAACCGACCACTACAAAGGGTGAGCAAATCCTTCTTTTTCAACTCGAACAACTCTAGGTGAGCTTCTGAGTCCTTTGCATAATCCGTCCAAATTCTAAGGAAATCAGAACCAATGTTCCATTCGGCAATAAAGAATTAGAATTTTCATTCCTTTATGGAGGATGGATTGTCCGTTATCATCTTAAACGACTTTCGAGGCCCGATGTAGGGCCACTCAGAGCTCCTTCCAAAGACCAAGCTGTGACAGACCTTGAACATGGGGAGCGTCACTGTCACCCCAGCACGACTGCACATCGATATGAACCCGACGATGTTGCGCCAACTATTCGGAGCCATCATTGTCGGACATATATTGTAAAATCTCATTATTTCCTTCACCAACGAGTGGAGGGGGATTCGAAGACCTGCCCTTAGGATCTTTTCATAGAGGAAAACTCCATGCCTTGGCTGCTCCGAGACTCTGCTTAGATTTTAGCAGCCACAGAGCGATGTTCCGAGGAACTCGGTACCTCTGATGAACCCTGTCCAAATCCTCCACGGTCATTACAGAAGCTACGTCATTTGGGCCCTTCATATTTCTGAGTTGGAAGGGGCAAGCTTTAAATGGAATCGCAAGAATCAAAAAAGGCGAACCTTTGGAGGAAAGGAAAAAGGATAATGTGGTAGGGATGACCCCCCTCTCAACCCTCCTTTTAAACTATCTTGGTGGAAGGGCAACGCATCGTTGTCAAGAATCCCCAAATCTTCGAATCACAGGTTTGGATGCCTTAAACACCAGGATTTGCCATGTGTTACTCCCCAATCGTCATTCGCAAGAAACGAGGGGTTTTTTCTGCCTCATCTATCGAAAAAAATGATGGAATGGCGATGCAACATTTATGAAACCATCATTGCATACCTCTTCAAATCCTCCCATCCGAATGAAGTTATCTAAGACTCTACTTCCTATGCCCGAACTTACCTTCGGACTAGGGAGTGAGGGCATGTAATAGAGGTAAAATTATCATTGCATCAATACTCGTGCATACGACAAAAAAGTCAAGATCACTTTTGATTTTTGATTCGCTAGCTATCACATCCGAAAAAGAACAGAGCTGATACACCTCGGCGAAACCGAGCCATTCTAAGACCGAGCCATTCTCGGACCGAGCTATTCTCAGACCAAGCCATTCTCATATCAAACCATTCTCATGCCTCGGTGGGGCCGAGCTATCCTTATACCTCAGCCGGACCGAGGTATTCATATGCCTCGGTGGGGCTGAGCTATGCTCATACTTTGGTCAGACTGAGGTACCCCTAAACCTCTACGGGACCAAGCGCGGAAGAATTTAAATCCATGATAATTCAGCAAGATTCCAACCACGTGGGCCTCCGATTGCCCTAAGAAAAGGAAAAAGCCAAATAATACCAAATGTGACCTAAAGCCTCCGAGTCACTGAATCTCAAAGCACCAGCTAACCTTCCTAACCATTGATTCTCTAACTAACCAGATTCGGAAGCTACCAATCTCGTAACAAACTTGATTCAAATCAGATTCGAATCATAACAATTTTGGACCCCTTATGGCACGCTCAAGAAATCAGGTAGTTGTCTGCCATCACCCTGACAACCTATATATGCTCTATCTTGAAGTCTTTCAGGTATGCTCACTCTTTTACTGAGAAAAAACTCCATTGAAGCCCGAGCAAAGCTCCCTAGGCTCTCAGAGAAGCCGTTCTCGAGGGACTTTTCTGTGAGAGCCTTCTTCCCATATATGCTTGCTGTGAATCTTCATTGACTTGGATGTTGGAGGGTCTTCCACAGAGGGTCACCCCCGACACTCTCTACATGAAGACTGTCTTGCAGGTTTTATCCGAGCGAGAGATCGACGTCCAATCCGGAGTCGGACCGCACCCGAGTTGGAGAGCAGATTCCCGCAGCAACAAAAATCAAATTTTAATTTCTTCTAAATAAATGCTTGGAATTAGAATTAATGATTCTAAATTTTTGATTTTGATAAATTTAAAGTTTATTTTATTTTACCTTGAAAAACTATTTGGCTTGTGGATTTATGCCTTTTCTAGGCAATCAATCAGTTCCATATCTTTGTTGCATTATAAGTTGGATTATATTACAAGTAAATACTTAGAATATTATCTTATAAGCAAATATTTTAGAATGTATTTTTAGACTTGATTGATTAATTATTGTATAAATAAAAGTAGTAGCCTTGCACTCTATTATTTTTCATTATTCAAAACTTCTAGTTGAGTGATTATTAATTAAGGAGGGTTTGTTGTGGAAGGCTCAGACCAGTAGGCATGATTTGTAATTTATTGAAATGGAAAATCCAAGGATCAAAAGGCTTAGGCAGTGTTTGATAAAAAAATAGTTATTTTTGGATAAGTGTACGGATAGAGTTTATCCAAAAAAATAGCTGAGGGAATAACTAACTTTTTATAATAACAGTTTTATCTTCAAGGGATAAGTTCAATAAAAATAGTTATTCCTTCATTTCCTAGGAAATAAGTTCAGGAGATAATTCATGTTTAACCATAAGTTATCCCATCTTGTTAACTTTTTTTTAGACGTATCCTTTATAATTATAGCTTAGAAATAAGGGGGATATATCCTTTTATTTTCTATTTCAAACACAGCCATAGAGATTTTGAGCTTGCGGGGACTTGGAAACACAAAGTGGGGGCAAAGGTCGCTTGGGACCAGGACTTCACGGGAGGTGAACTTTGGACACCGCTACAAGCAGCCAAACAATTTGAAGTAATACTTATAAATGAAGTTAACTTTGGATTACCTAGTTTCGGCAACCAAACGCCCCTACATATTGTCTCGTATAGATTGGAGACATTTAGGTAGTGTTTGATAGCCCAAAAGCTATCCCTGGATAAATGTACGGGATATCATTTATCCAGGGGATAGCTAAGGGAATAAGTATTTTTTTAAAATTACAAGTCTGCCATCAAGGGATAACATTAGTTGTTCCTGGGTTCCCTAGGGAATAAGTTCAAGGGATAACCCATGGTTAACCATGATTAACCATGGGTTATCCCCTCTGGTTAATTTTTTTCAGACCTATCCCTTCTAGCTATAGCATTTGGGAATAATAAGGGATATCCAGGAGATATTCTTTCTTATCCCCTATATCAAACACTACCTTAAGGTTTTGAGATTTTATCAAATTGGCCCAGGTTAGGCCTACATATATGGGGGCTTACGTTTTCTAATGCTTAGGTTGTGAAAGTGAGACCTGAGCTTCGGTTAGACCAAGTTTTAGGCAATCTGTATGGTTTTGACATGACATAATTATTCGTCCTCATATATTACGTTCAAAATAAACAGCATTATAAGAGAATGATTTTTTATTTATAGATTTCAAAATAAAATGAGGAGACTAGTTTTTAACCAATCAAATGTAAGTTGATTTTTAGACCCATAGGAAAGGGAGATATGTTGTATCATAGATGGTATGCTATGGCATGATTGATTGCATACAAAGAATTGGCTAGCCTCCGGATTTTATTAACAAACAATATGAAACTAGATTAAATTACAAAAGAAAAGAAAAAGAGTGGAGAAATAAAAGTTATATATTGCTTATAAATAATAGAGCATAATATTGTCCTTCTCAACTCATCTATTCTCTAATTGGCAAACTGTGTTTCATAAATTTAAATTTCATCCCTATTAAAACTACATAGTTAGAGTTTTAAACTAAAGCCCTGGTTAGGGTAGTAATTTGTGTTTCTGTGTTGTATTTATTTAGTGTCAAAATTAAAGTGCAACATTATATGGATTGTCACAAACACGACATGATTAATAATCATATAAAAAATTTAAAAACAAATACAACACAATTATTAAATAGGTAATATGGCACGATGTGTATAACTTATTTAATCAATAGATTGATATAATGTAATTCGCTCAATATAAATAGGCACGATTTGCTTAATACAAATAGGCACAATTTGACTCCCTTGGTATATTATAAATGAGTTATAAATGGGTTATTTTCATATTGATGAATCAACCCATGATATAATATAATTATTTTATATTATAATCATGTCGATATGTTTACATACAAATCAAATCTACTAAAGGTCAAGCCGAATTTACTTATTTCCTATTAGGTTTGAGTGGTATTCGCATATCATGTTCAACTTTTTAACCTTTGGTTGTCATTCCATTTTTTTTTAATGAAAAAGATAGCTCTAAGTACCATCTTAATGTAAAAAAAAAAAAAAATTGAAGAAGAGCAAAGGTATTTGAAATATATAACGGATCAAAGCTCTCATGAAACCCACCAATAGCGGGGAGAGAGAAATAAGAATTATTGCTTAAATTTCAAGTATAAAAACTTTTTTCAACTAATGGAAGCTAATTTATATCATTATGTGGCTCAATTATATGGCTTCATGATCCAATGAAATAATAAATGTAATAGCATTCAAAGTCATCTCTTGTTTTAAAGGGTGATTAAATTTAAGCTTAACAACCGGCTCATAGAGACCAGTTATGAGTAGGAAGGACTTCAAAATTTAAATTCAAAATACCCAACACGGAATGGTTTTTATGATATTTGCTTACAGTTTTCATTTCTGATGTGGGATTTTTTAATGCCTATTTTGTGAATTTGGCCTCCTATGCACAATGTAATATAATCAAATTCAAAACTAGCAATTCCCAATGGAGAACATTCTATATTGAAAACTTCATAGAGATATATATCTCCTCACTTAATAGACATAAGTTATAAAATATATAAGAAATGCACAATCCTATATATGAAATCATGACCTTGGTCCTTGTTAAATCAATTTAGGTGACCAGGAGTCTCATTAGAACAAAGGTATTGGTCAAGTATAACCAAGTTAGGTGAAAATGCCAAAAATGCATCAAAAATTATAGTAAAATAAGATCAATGGCTAAATTCTAAATTCACACTCATTATTGTCATTGAGCTCCAAGATTAAGGCCTCTAGACCTATCTAAGATGCTTGCAAGTATCTAGTGATCATAAATTTTGTAAATTTAGAAATAGTAGTCAAGTCACAATGCTAGAAGAAGTCCATTGCATATTAGTTCAGAGATAGATGTATTCTAGTCGAAACAAATTGAATTTGAAACTTGATACACTCTCTCTTTATCAATCATCAAGTTATCTTTTTAACGCATTTTAAATAAACTCAATTAAAATTCAATCGAGAAAGTTATGGTTATTTTATTAACAACCTATTATACTTATGTATTACTAATAAAATTCAAAATAACGATGAAAATACTATTCCACGTCCTACTAACTTAAGAATGATTCTTTTTAATATTGTTTGTTAACTTTTCTGTTTCTTTCTTCCACTTAAAAAAAGTCATAGTTGATGTCTTTTAAGTCAATATTTGTTTTAGAAGTTTCGCTTCATATATTAATCAAGTTGGAGTCAAATTCTAAGGTAGTGTTTGATAGCTTTTTTGTTATCCCTGGATAAATATATAGGATACCATTTATCCAGAGGATAGCTGAGGGGATAAGCACTTTTTTAAAATTACCACTTTGCCATCAAGGGATAACTTTAGTTATTCCTAGATTCCCTAGGGAATAAGTCAAGGGGATAACCCATGAATCATGGGTTATCCCCTCTGGTTAAACTTTTTCAGCACTATCCCCTGTAGCTATAGCATTTGAGGATAAGAAAAGATATCCAGAGAATATCTCCTCTTATCCACCATATCAAACACACCCTAAGAGACATTTTTTTCAATACGTACAGGCTCTAGAATTTATAAACGCATCTTGGCTGCAACAAGGCCTTTCAATAGAAAGAAAAGCTTTATACCAGTTAGATTAGCTAGCTTTTAGTTCTGTTTAGCTATCTTTCCACCTCTAAACTTTCAAACTTTATTTACTTTCTTCACTACTAGTGCTTTCTCTTTAATTATTTCTAGCATAGTTTAATGCTTACCTTTCCTTCAAGTTAATTGGCTTGCAAGGCCCATCAACCTTCCAAACAACCCAGACGCAGACAAGGACACAAACAAACGTGCGTGCATGCATGCAGGCATCCATCCTTTTGCTGAAAAAAATAAAATAAAAAAGATAGCTCTAAATATCTTGGACAAGCATTGGCTTGTTTGGTTTGAGTTGTCGACACCTGGACGTAGACATTTTATAAGGAGAGCCTTCAAATCATGAACAGCTGTTGATTTGGTTGCTTGCAAGAGCTCTCCGGTCATCACTCTTTGCACAGAGATGCAAGTCGCCTTGGATCCCAGTTCTCTCCAATGATTAATTAATTAAATCAAAAACATTATAAAGTACCACCTACCATGATCCTAGAGCAGCGTTAATGGAGACAGCAATCGCTATAAAAAAAAAACTACAGTCAGTTCTCTGTCCACGGTATGTGCACTTTATTTCACCAGTTCTGATTTTGACATCCTTAACTACTGGGGCTTCGATAGTGAATCGGTATATGATTTTTATCTCTTGAAAGTTTTTTTTTAGGATTTATAAAAATTAATTTTGATGAAAATATCTGAAAAAGACTAGCAGGTTCAGCTTTTATTATTGATGGATCTATGGAACTTTGCTATTGACGAATGATTTTGGCATCTTAGATTCTTTTGTATTTATGGCTGGGCTTTATGCAGCTTGGGCTGGTATTTCCTATGCTGCACAGATTTTTTATGCTCACAGTCTTTTTATTGAGGGGATTCTCTAACTGTCATCCAGTGGTTTCGTGTAACGACCCGGGCCCACGGGCCCGTTTCGTTACAAGAAAGCAAGACGGACAAGGTCCACACCAACTTGGACCACCACAGCCCAAAAAAAGGATCCAATTGGTGCCTTGTCCTTCTTGCTTAACCGGTTATAAACCACTTAACCAACTCCCAATTATTCTATGTTGGACAATTGGGAGGGGCATCATAATCTACCCCCCTTAACAGAGGCGACGTCATCGTCGCCAGGAGTAATTCATCACAACTACCAGGCAGGCAGGATTCTAGAGGTAGCCCCCACATGTTCAAGAGGTGGCTTCCATCCCCCATGGATGTAGCACTTTGTCCTGTGTGGCACTTAGCTCCTACACTTTCGACTGGTGCGAGGCTCTGATACCATATTGTAACGACCCGGGCCCACGGGCCCGTTTCGTTACAAGAAAGCAAGACGGACAAGGTCCACACTAACTTGAGCCACCACAGCCCAAAAAAGGGATCCAATTGGTGCCTTGTCCTTCTTGCTTAACCGGTTATAAACCACTTAACCAACTCCCAATTATTCGATGTTGAACAATTGGGAGGGGCATCACACTTCGGATGAGATGCTGCAGTCAAGTCCCCATCAATCCTCTTCTCCTCGATATTTGGGTTGTTCTTTGGGAAGCTCAGAGAGTTTACATCCGGCATATCTATCCAGAAGCTAATTCTGTGGCGAATTGGATAGCGGCTTCTGTGGCCCATGCGAAATTTTGGATATAGAATCAGATGACCTCCGTTCCCTTATCCTTAAGCAAATCTTGTATTCTGATATTTCTAGACTGACTCATATTAAAGTAGTATGATCGCCCATCTGCGCGCGCACAAAAAAAAAAAAAAACTAAAACTAAAACTATAGTCATTTCAAATGAAAAGTATTATAGGGCCACGTCTTAATTTGTGCATGTGAGCAAGTGGGATCAACATCAGCGGACCAGCCTTTTAAAACCTCTGTAGACCGTAACGTCAAAGAGCCACACTTTTTTTTTTCCTTCTTTTTGCGTTCCTTCTCAACTGCCTCTTGTCATTGTCTACAATTACTAAGTCTCAAACTTCGTTACAAAAATATTGCTAAAACCTATGGTCTGACTTGAATTAAGATTTTAAAATTAAGGACCCGTGGATGAAGAGAGTTAATAAATGTGAACTGAATTTTTTTAAAGCATGATGGTAGCTGAAGAATCGCGCAATTTGCTGCTAAATACTGGGATTTTGGAGTGCTCGCTTCGACTGATGGATTTTAAAATACCTGCTACTTTGCCTTCCAACTGATGAGCTCTTAAGCTGGCGACCATGACCGAATTAATCAAAAGCATGAGTTGTTTGGATTTGGTCACATTGGTTGGAATCCATTGATGGTTATGATCAAGGTCTATGCAAGTAAAATTATATTTCAGTTAGATTTAGAGTTTAGTTATGGATGGATTTGGGTTTAGGAGCCTTACCGTAGGTATTCAGATGGGTTATAAACTTAAATTAAAATTATGTTGATATTTTTAACTGAATCAATCGGTTGGACCGGTTGAACGGGAACCCGGAGGTCAAGCCAGTCCGATTCTAACATAAAACCGAATGTGTAAATGATCCGAAATAATTCGGTCAATCCATCTAGTTTACTCATGAATTTTATTATTATGTTAATCTTAATTTTTTAATTAAAAATAATTTTTATTAATATAAATATATTTTTATATAAAATAATTTATCAATGGTTCAATCAGTGATCCAATGGTTGAACCACTAATCCGATGATTCAAGCCCTTGGCCGGATCAATATATCCAAGCTGAATCTAACAACATGATCGAAGGGTGGTGCAGCAAGCATGTATCAAATACGCAAATTAGCCACATGTGTATGCTACCGCACGCATGATGCATGACAAAGCTATTGATTCTCGACACGCATAGCGGTATAAACATGCGACTAATCTGTATATTCAATATATTTATTATACTGTTCTTCGATGCAGCAAGTGTTTTCTTCTTCCGTGCAAACTAATGCTAGGTAAAGAATGGCCCAACTCATTCAATTATTGGGTTTAGGTTGTTGATACAGCCTGAGATGGAATATTATGAATATTATGGCAGTAGCTGGAGAAAAGATTAAAAAAAAAAAAGGTAAGATGGTAATCTTTATTTTATGAATCCTGGAATCAGATAAAGTCTTCATCCCAAGGCACCTACTCCCATGTGATGAGAGCCGTGTGAAGATGAGACATTTGACGCTGGCCAAAAGTTTAGGTGATTCTTGGCCATTAACCTTTCCAAAGGGAGCACCAAAGTGCCAGTTTGGTGAAACGAATACATCTGCGAGCCTCCGTGAGCTGCCATCCTTGCTGGCCATTGCCCTTTCTTTCCCCCTTCCAAAAATAAAAAAAAGTATTTTTATTTTATTTTAATAAAAATATAGTTGGTGAAAATATATATACTTTTGAACTTCACCAAACATTCACTCAAAATCCATTTCCACCCTCAAACTTTAACTTATTATAGTTTAATTTAACGTTGCATTGCTAAAGTTCTATCAGGTTAATTAAAATTAATAAAATAATTAGTATCGATCTGACCTTATTAATTAGTTTATACTTTTGTATTAGAATAACATGTTAGTTATCTCATCAATTATAACTAATCCTATGTAATATGATATCAAAAATATAATAATTTTAAAGCATGATATATTGAGCTATAGCAATTGAAAGTTTGAAAATCAAAATAAATTTTGAATGAAAGTAATATAATTACTTAGGAGAGTAGTCAAATACATGGATGCGATTGATGGTGTATTAAAAAAATTAGTCAGGAAAGCCTTCAAAATTAGCCATTCATGCTTTCATTTGTTTGATCATGCACTTAGTATATTTAAAGAATGGATTTAATTAAGGAGTTTTTTTTTTTTTACTTTTTTTTTTCAAAAACTCAGCTCTAACCCTATCCATTCAAAGTTAAGTTCAAATGCCTTTAAGCCTCTTTCTATTATGTCCTATATCTTAAAATTTTTATCAATTTATGATATCACTTACATACATTCGGTAGTATTTACCAAAAAGAATAACCATAAACAAGCACCTTAAATTGGTGTCATAAAATATGCCAGATAATGCTACGTGCTAGCTGAAAGACAGCTAGAGTAAAAAATTACCATGTAACCTAAGAACAAACCATTGTCAAGTCATCCCATCAAATTTTCATGCCAAGTTGGCATGGAAGTGTGATGGAAAAGTTAGAACAATGAGATTTTTGATGAACAAATCGAATAAAAAAATTTCATGCTAAAACCACGTTATCAAGAGAAGCTGTCCTTTGGGTTAAGATATTGGATTCTTTGTACATGAAGAATTAAGGTAGTGTTTGATAGAAAAAATATTATCCATGGATAAGTGTACGGGATAAAGTTTGTCCTCTTGCTATTCCTAAGGATATCTCTTGGCTATCCCATTGATCATATCAAATGCAAAAAGGTAAATCCATAGGATAACTTTTTTTTACTCTTATTTGCAGGGATAATCAGCTATTCCTGTATTTTCTAAGGAATAAATTGAGGGAATATCCCATGGTTAACTATGATTAACCATGGATTATCCCTTTGGTTAACTTTATTCCCAGCTATCCCTTTTTTAGGTAGTGTTTGATAGAAAAAATATTATCCATGGATAAGTGTACGTGATAGAGTTTGTCCCCTGGCTATCCCTAGGGATATCCCTTGACTATCTCATTGATCATATCAAATGCAAAAAGGTAAATCCATAGGATAACTTTTTTTACTTTTATTTGGAGGGATAACAAGCTATTCCTGCATTATCTAGGGAATAAATTGAGGGGATATCCCATGGTTAACCATGGATTATCCCTTTGGTTAACTTTATTCCTAGCTATCTCTTAGGCCGTGTTTGATATGGTGGATAAGGAAGGATATCCCCTGGATATCCCTTCTTATTTCCAAATGCTATAGCTAGAAGGGATAGGTCTAAAAAAATTTAACCAGAAGGGATAACTCATGGTTAACCATGGGTTATCCCCTGAACTTATTCCCTAGGGAACCCAGGAACAACTAAAGTTATCCCTTGATGGTAGACTTGTAATTTTAAAAAATTGCTTATTCCCTCAGCTATCCCCTGGATAAATACTATCCCATACATTTATCCAGGGATAGCTTTTGGGCTATCAAAAGTTATGGCTTTTGGAAATAAAATGGGATATCCCTTGGATATCCTCTCTTATCCCCTGTTTCAAACACTACCTTATAGTTATGGCTTTTGGGAATAGGAGGAGATATTCTCTGGATATCCCTTTTTATTCTTTATTTCAAACACTATCTAAAAGAATAAATGAATAAGGAAGGACAAAATTTTAATAACACAATAAATAAAAAAAAAACTGGTGTGGTTTATTTCTCTGACCAAGTTTGACTTCGGTTAAAACAAAATTTAAATAAAGTTCATTAATGACTGGAGCTATCACCGCCAGTGCAACATTTATTTATGTCTGAAAAAATAAAATACTCAAAATGGTAATAGGATTCGAAAATGGTTGGGGATGTACATCAATCACCATTACCTATATGGCAAAGAATTTATTTGTGGCAGACTTGACAACTTGATACTCTCATTCACCCACATTAATTCTTTCCTTTGACCAAAGCCTGAGCTGGATGGAACCTTCACAATGATCTAAAACAGCTGGAACCATTTTGTACACTGCTTCGATGCAGCATGATTCATATCAGATATGATGATTTATTTGCACATGAATCTATGCATCAATAATAATACAGAATTCATGTATGAATCCTCCAACGTAAATTTATACATAAGCGAATCATCATGTTTAATATATCATGCTGCACCAAAATTTAAGGCTTTTTAATTTTTTTTTTAAACTATTGATCAACAATTGCCTTATGGCCAACAACTATTTAAAACATACCCTAATAGCTAATTCAAATAGTGTATTAATTTCTAATGATTCATTATACTTTTTTTCAACCAAAATAAAAAATTCTTAATGATTTACTTTCAAAATGTTTTAAACAACTTGTACGCAGAAAAATCAACCATTCAAAAGTTTTTACATATAGGTCATGACTAATATAACCTATCGGTGACTAATTGTAGTTTAAATTCCTATCTCATTCCCTTGGCTCTATTAATCTTTGTAACATATTTTTTTCAAGTGATGTTGAGCTTAACATCTATCTTTTAGGTAGTGTTTGAAATAGGGGATAAGAGGGGATATCCCCTGTATATCTCCTCTTATTCCTAAAAGCCATAATTATAGGGGATAGTTGGGAATAAAGTTAACCAAATGGATAATCCATGGTTAATCATGGGATATCCCCTCAATTTATTCCCTATAAAATGCAGAAATAGCCGGTTATCCCTCTAAATAAGAGTAAAAAATGTTATCCTTTGGATTTACCTTTTTGCATTTGATAGGATCAATGTGATAGCCAACGGTTATCCCTAGGGATAGTCAGAGGACAAACTCTATCCCATACACTTATCCATGGATAATATTTTTTCTATCAAACACTACCTTAGTGGCAAGAAGTTATAAGGTGTAGACTTGGTTACCATCAAAATTAAACCAACAAAGTATGTTGGACAAAGAGGGTATCAGAATCCTATGACAATTATTATGGAAGAAAAAGCAAGATAATTAACAATAATATTATGATTATCATTTTTTGGTAAGTATTAAAATAATCATATGTTATAATATATGCTAAAAATACTTTTATAATCAAATTGGTCATTTCTATCAATATCACAAATATAAGTTACATATTTGAAGTGCAAGAATTAATTGAGATTTTAGTTCAGGCATTGTATTTAAAATGAATGTAAATAAAATGGTATGACATTCTTTGCTCCTCTTTCACAGTGGAATGCAATAAATGAAACATATTAATCATAATGCTCGACGCTAGCAGAGCAACTTTGAAGTTTTTGTATGTTAGCTTAAAATAATTTATTTTAAAACAAAAATAGATCTTATCACAGCACCTTATACAAATATTGTAACATATAATTTTCAACACTAACCATGCTTGAAGTTCACATGATATATAATGACACATCAAGCATCTACACATTTTTGATATCCAAAGGTCATTGGGATTGAAATTATATTTCTTCTCATGCGCAAAAGATCTTTATACTGCCTTCCACAAAAATGGTCATCGTATACTTCTTACAAAGATGGATAATTTTAATATTTCAAGCATAAGATTTATGATCGATAGTATAGATTTATATTAATTGAAATAAAAAAATGCTCGGTATTCTGTTTGAGTGCTATTTGATGATTAGGCCTTATGCAGTTTGCATTTATAAATTGTTACATTTATATGATATATAATGATCATTAAAGCTATTTATATATTTTTATATCTAACTAATCCAATTCATGCATGCATGTATACATATGTACATATGTGTATGCATGAAATATGTTTATGTAAGGAAAGAGAAAGAGAGAGGGAGGGGGAGAAGGGGTCTTAAAATTTATATTACTTGCTATTATTTAAGATTTAGCACACAATTAGTATTTAATATTTAATTCCATATAACTAAAATTTTATTTTACGTACAAGTTAGGTATCCCCATATTGTATTTAAAATCAAACATAATTTCAGCTTGAAAATACCAATTATAACTATATTATCTATATTTATATATATATATATTTTATATTGTTAATTTTTAGTCAATATAATAATAAAAAATATTAAAGATCCCAGCTGTACTCCTACTCCATTTAAACTCTGGTATGGTATGCAAACAATGGAACGTTAATTATGGAAGAACTTTACTTCGACGAAATAAATTCCTTGGCAAGGCAAAGGAACAAGACGCGGTTTTGCCAGCGCAAACCTTGCGGCCTAAGCGAGGGGGAACCCACACACACCACCGTGCCTGCCTCGCCGCCGCCGCCTTCTTTTATTTTACTACCCCTTTTCCCTGCCAACCCTCACCATTAGTCCCTCCTCTCTCTCTCTCTCTCTCTCTCTCTCTCTCTCTCACCGCAATGGAGGAGAAAAAACGCTCCTCTTCTTCTCCTCCTCTTCTTCTCCTCCTTTACTTCTTCTCTCTCTTTCCTTCTCTCACTTCTCCGCCGTCTCCGACGGAGACCGCCAGGCCATGCTCGACATTGCCGGGAAGCTCGCCAACCTCCCCTCGTCCTGGACGGCCAGCACAGATCCATGCCAGTGGTCGGGGGTCAGCTGCAGCTCGGGCCGCGTCATCACGATCAACCTCGCGTTAAAAGGCGTCTCCGGAACTCTCTCCAGTTCCATCTCCAAGCTATCCTCTCTCCAGAAACTCCAGCTCCAGCAGAACCAGATCTCAGGTCCCCTCCCATCCTTTGCCAACCTCGCCAACCTCGACACCATCACCCTCGACGGCAATGGCTTCTCCTCCATCCCTAATGACTTCTTCAGAGGCCTCTCCAGCCTGCGATCCGTTTCTTTAGATGATAATCCGTTCGCATCCTGGGTTATCCCTGTAGATCTAGCCAAATCTGACAACCTACAGGGGTTCTCGCTTCTAATACCAGCATCAATGGCGACATTCCGGCGTTCTTTGGTACGCTTATAAATTTGCAGAGCTTGAGAATTTCATACAACAATATGACCGGTGGACTTCCGGATTCTTTCAAGGGATCTAATATCCGAAATCTTTGGCTCAACAATCAGCAATCTCCCGCCAAGTTTTCTGGATCAATTAATGTTATAGGGACGATGATCCAGCTTTCTTTGGTGTGGCTGCAATCCAACAGCTTCACCGGACCTATACCAGATCTCTCCCAGCTGAGCTCATTGGCTTCCTTTAATGTCCGTGATAATTCTCTCACTGGGGTTGTGCCGCCGTCCCTCACCTCCTGCCCAACTCTGAAGAATGTCTCATTGTCGAACAATCAGTTGCAGGGCCCGTACCCGCAGTTTGCTTCTGGAGTGGATGCAGACATTGACAAGGGAAACAATTTCTGCAACTCGGTGAAGGGGCCGTGTGATGCGAAGGTGACAGCACTGCTGGCGGTTGCTGAAGGTTTTGAGTACCCAATGAAGCTTGCAACCTCCTGGAAGGGGAATGACCCCTGTGGAGGTAGTTGGTTTGGTGTGAACTGTGATGATCAGAACAACATCATAGTCTTTAATTTTGCAAACCAGCATTTCACAGGCATCATTTCTCCCAACATTGCTAATTTCACCTCATTGACAAAGCTGATGCTGAGCAACAACAATCTCACTGGCCCGATCCCAGATAGTTTGAAGGGGCTGCCTAATTTGCAGCTTATAGATGTCACCAATAACAACCTCTCAGGAATTCTACCAAATTTCTCAGATCATGTGACAGTGAAGCTAGATGGGAACCCCTTGCTTGGGAGTAGTTCAGGTTCTGGAGGAGGTTCTTCTTCTTCCTCTTCAGGTGGGCCATCTGAGTCTCCATCTGCTGGAAGTCAGCGTAGTGGGTCAAAGTTATCTGGTGCTGTGATTGCAGGAGTGGTTGTAGCTGTATTGATTCTTATTGCTTGTTTGCTGGCTTTCTTTTACTTTCTTTACAGAAAGATGCATGTCGGGAAATTTGGCCGGATTCCTACAAGAAGCCCTCCAAATGAGCCAGAGTTGGTTAAGACAGGAGTCATGGGCAGGGGTATGGCTGAACTTTACGGTCAAAGCAGCACTGGGACTGCCAATACCTATATGGTTGACTCTCAAGGCATGCACATGTCGATCCAATCGCTCCGCCAGGCCACAAATAATTTTAGTGAGGAAAACATTTTGGGCAGGGTGGATTTGGAGTGGTCTACAAAGGGGAGCTTAATGGTACCCAGATTGCGGTGAAGAGGAGTGGGGTTGAGTTGACTGGTAGGAAAGGGAATGAAGAGTTCAAAGCAGAGATAGATGTTCTTAGAAAGGTCAGGCACCGGCACTTGGTTGCTCTTCTAGGATATTATGATGATGGCAATGAGAGTCTTTTAGTCTATGAGTACATGCCGGGAGGAACAATGGAGCAGCACCTGTTTGACTATAATAAAATGGGATGTTCTCCTCTTACCTGGAAGCAGAGGCTTACAATAGCTCTGGACGTTGCTAGAGGGATAGAATACCTGCATGGCTTGGCCCAGGAGAGTTTTATTCACAGGGATTTGAAGCCTTCAAACATACTCTTAGATAATGATATGAGGGCTAAGGTTTCGGACTTTGGATTGGTCAAGCTTGCTCGAGACAAGCAAAAGTCTATGATGACACGATTGGCAGGAACCTTTGGATATGTTGCGCCTGAGTATGCTAGTAAGTGCCTTTTGTCTTTGCTTTCCAAGTTGAAATTGTACTGTTTCTTTCCCCCTGGTACTGTTTATATTGGTTCTATTTCATCTAGAAAAACTTGCTGGCCTATTGTCCTTTTCTAGTAGATTGGTTTAATATTTATGCTGACAAAAATAGCTCATTGAATGATACATACATGCATGGTGCTTAGATAAGTACATACATATGTGCATGTTATTTTGTACGCTATATATGGGCATGCATATCTATGTATGCCTTCTAAATATTAGATAACGCAACTGAAAGGACATCTCAGAGTTATGGTATGTCATCACATATTGTATTTGAATTTTGTAACAGTTAGTTTGGTATTGGATGGCAATATCTACTTTAGAACTTTAGGCAACAAAGTTTCAACATTTTTGGCTGGGAGGAGTGTTTAAACGCAGAGGATGAGCATAATACATGTGAGAATGCTAAGGTGGGTATATGGAAAAATTACAGTGTAGTGTGAGAAATGATAATTTCTTAAATGAAGCATATGCATGCATTAAGGACAATGATGGTTTAGGTAGAAGCGACAATGACCAAGAAGGCTTGAACTAGATGAGAACTTCATATTTGTATTGAATGTACAAGAAGGCTAAACTACAGCCTCAAAATGGAAGGGATGAGAGTTAGGAGAGTGGAGTTACAAATACAGGGACTCATAAGCCTGACCCTTACAGTAAGAATATGGAGTAATGATTCTTATAAAGACATTGTCTTCCTATCTACTTGAATGAGGTACTCCTTTTTTATGTTTTAGTTCCTCATTAACCGTACCACATATGATGGGGTATCAGATAAAGAGTGCATTTTTTGATGGGTGACTAGATAAAACCTTGGAAAATCTAATGGGTCAACATACATATAGGTGCAACTCTGAGGTCCAGAAGATAATCATGAAAAGAGGTTTCTCTTGAAGGAATTAAGAGAAGGCAGAGTATCATGTAAATTATATATAACAAAGGATCTTAAAAATTTCTTGATGCTTAAACATGGCAACAATGATATGCACGTGTATGTCAGATCGGACCATGTTTTGCCCAAAAGCGGTGATGAGAACAAATGCAACTTACCTAAGATGAACTAGAGTGGTACTAGTAATGCAATCCTGATTAGGTTTGTAGAGACTGAAGATTATACAATTTTTGTGAAAGACAATGAGACTGAAAATAGATGAAGGCTGTATTTAAATTCATCAAATATGCACCTTGTGTAAAATATATGGTTAGATAAATCAAACCGAGGAGGTCAAATCATGCTACCCTTCAACTTGAGTGGTTCAAATATGGGCCTTTCTTCAGAAATTCTTGTTCTTTTCTAATTGTTGTTTTGACCGCATCATGAGAAGTAATATTGTTGGCAATGAGGAAGATAGCTGAGTAATAGTGATTAAAAGCATGGACAAGTTGTAGAAGACGTGGAAACTAAGTTTCAAGTTTCATTCTCTTTGTTTCCCTCAAGGAAAAATAAGTTTCATTCTTTTTGCAATGTAAATTTGTCAAAGCTAATTGCCTTGGCATCACGGAAGTAACATAATATTGGAGCAAATCTCTTTCTTTTGGCATTCTTCTCTTAGTCCTTGTTTTGAGTTTTGTCCTAAAGACCACATTATTTTCCAAACTACCAGCAATTGATGGTTTAAAGTAGAGGTGAGAACAAAACAATGTGCTGCAATCCTTCATTATATGAACAAAGACACCTTTGGCTAACCTTTAGTAATGGAAATTAAAAGATCAAGAGCAAATCAATATAATTTAGTCAGCCCAACTGTAAGCAAAACCTATCAGTTCGGATTTTTTTTTTCCCCAGCTAATCATGCTATATATTGTTCAGGACAATCAATAACTAGTTTCGTGCATCTACGTCTTAAGGTATCCTCTAACACACTAATAAGCATATAAATAGTTTCTAATATTAGCTAAATTAATTCTGCTGTAAAGCTTTCCTTACCTCATCTATCCTTTTGGCATTGTTTGGTTGGAGAAAATAGGCATGAGAAATAGAGATTCTCAAGAAGTGAAAAAATGCCTCTTGTTTGATTGGAGGTTTACTGAGCGAAATGGATAGATGAATTTAGTATGATCATAAACTGAGCGAAATGGAGAAAAAAGATTAGCATAGCCAACTCCAGTTAGTTTGGAATTGAGGCTTATTTGATAATGTTGTTGTAGAGATGAGTTTAGTGCTAATCCTTGGTGTAAGTTTAGTATGAACAAAAAAAAAAAAACTTATTATACCACAGCAACTCCTAGCACTTGTTAATGCCCACTAAATCACTTTTCTTGCTACTTTATCATAATTTTTTTGTAAATCAATAAAGTCCACATTAGAACTTCTTTTTTCTTATTTTTTTATCAATTATCTAAGTAAAAATAGTCTCCCTTGTTAATATTTAGGTATAAATCCAAATTGAATGTCTAAAACAATCATTATTATTCCTAACCTCTATTCAATGATGCTTTCCTATAACTCATAAGCTTAATTCCTTTCCATGTATCACCATATCTACTAGTTTTCTAATTTTTCCATTAAAGTTCCAACATTCCAAGTGGCAAATCTAATTTTCTTTCTTTGCATAATTACCTTGTATGATGTAATTTCTTGTCTTCTTACCACTCTATGGTCACCACTGTACTAGGTTGCCACTAGAAGACCTTGATTGACAAATATCGGTATAAGTAAGCGGATCTGGAATTATTAAATCATAATTAATGTGACTATGACAATCTTAATCCAGATTTAGTCCCTTAGAATGGAGAAACAAAAATTGGCATCCTATTCCTAGCCACTCTTTGAAGTCCACAATGTTGTGTCAATCAAAATCTATGTGGAGTAGTGTTGAGCCCAGTGATGTTCCATTTGGTACTTCCACACCTTTGCATTTACGCATTGAACTCCGTTAGATCCCCTACAAATGAATCTACTAAGTCAAACATGCAAAGGGCTAGGAATGTTCTTTGAGTGTTGACTTAGTCTTGAATAGAGCAGAGTGGAGGAAACAGATTCATGTTGAGTTGAGTTGAGTTGAGGTAGGATGTCAACCCCATGTAGTTGGGAAAAGGCTTAGATGAGTTGAGTTGAGTTGAGGTAGGATATCAACCCAACTTGAATCTAATGGTCTATTGCAAGATCCAATCCTTTTTGGGATTGTTGTGGAAGCAGATTCTGACATTTTTAACTTGATAAGATGAGAGTTAAAGGTTGATAGCAATTTCTGCCTCTTTGCTTAAGAGACTAAATTACATTCAATCTTGAGCTGTGGGATTTGATCATTTTATATGGATGATCTGGTAATGCTCTATCTTTGCATCACCTTCCTATCAGTTTTATTTTTTTGGCTTCAGGTGGATTCCTTAAACCAGGGGCTAGGCTGTCTATGTGTTTTGGAAACTTCCAATTTCCAGCCACTGCTTGAGAAAGAGGGAAGGGGTGGTGGTGGTGGTGGTTTGGGAACTAAATGTGGTAGTAGATAGCTTGCTATCATGTTGGTGCATCAATTTTTGCTCATCTTCAATCTTCAAAGATTAAAAGAGCAGGCTTAGCCCTCACATCTTGCTACATGGTATAATGTCCCAGCCTAGCTGCCAAGATTTTCAGAAAGAACATTCGGCACTGATATGGAAACATGGAATGTTGCAAAGCACTTGATTGGCTGTATTTTTCAATGACTATAAAGCAGAAAGTCTCGATGTTTGACAATGAAGAGTTGAAGATAGTAGGACTCTCATTTGGTATTAATGTATCATTTGTTTCATCGACGAGTCTATAAAGTTCTAAGAATCTGTTTGGATGACATTCTTGATTTTGTTTCCACAGTCATGAGATCGGAGAAGTCTATGATAATGATAGAAGTAGAGATAGATCTAAACTAATATGGACAAAAATAATTAAAAAAGATATAACTATTTATAATTTGAGTATCGACTTAGTTCTGAATAGAGCAGAGTGGAAGAAGCAGATTCATGTAGCGACCTCATGTAGTTGGAAAAAGGCTTAGATGAGTTGAGTTGAGTTGAGTCATGAGATCAGATAAATTCTAGCTGTTAATCGGTTTTGTTTCAACAATATCATCATGTCTCCAATCCAGTACAGTGCTATAATGTTCAAGAGTCTTCGAACTATATTTTTTTGGATAAAGAGGATCCTCTATTAATGTAAACATACTGGACTTCATCTCATAACCACTACCCAACTTAACCGAATTAAAGATATTTATCATACCACACAAGTCAAAAATAAGTTTTACTTTTTGTTATCTATGTACCTCGTCCAAAAGGTGGCCTAGATTGTAATTGTAACCATGGACTTGGTACTTTGTCTTGCTGATTAAAAAAATACTTGTCATACTTTTATTGCAAAGTTTGGATGTAGTAGGATTGTGGTCCAAGAATGCAGGACAAAACATATCTTACGTTGAAAATTTCAAGTACACCACCACTTTTACCTTTTTTTTTCAAACAAAAAAACTTCTTGATCTGCATGGGTAATATATGGAATTTGATGACATGGTTGTTCATGAAATGCACTTATTTGTTGCCAAATTCTTCCCTATTTTGATTCATATTTTTCTTGCAAATACTAGTCTTGTAAAAATCCCAAAATTTTGCTCATTAGATTATAATTATGACATGGAATGATCTCCCAAGGCATCAGCAATTAATGCAATGAAGGACATTTTGATAAAACATCATTGGAGAATTATTAGTAATATGTTGTCCTTAACCTGAAGGAATGCAACCATCTTAATCGTGTCAACTTTTGCATTTTCTTGCCTCTACTTATATCTTGAAAAGCAATTATATAATAAACAGATTCATATATATCCTGCAATATTACAATGTGTCCATTATTTTTTATTCTACAAATTTCAAAATGAATGTCTATATGATTTTTTCTTGTACTTTTGTGGTTGTGAAAGTATTGATGTCGATAGCTTTGGGTATTTTTATTTAAAGTATATTGTGCAATAGAGTAAAGTGCACAATGTGAATATATTTACTAGTACTTCCTGAAAATTAAAAAAAGGCTAAACTACAGTATTAACCTTTGAACTTAGGGGCCTATGTAATTTTGGTCCCTGAACTTTGAAAAGTTATAAAAGTGATCCTAAACTTCCCTTTTTGTCTCACTTTGATCCCTATTGTTAAATAGGGAAGACGCCGTTTGATTTTGCCCCATGTGGCAGCACATGTGGCATTCAGATGGCAAAATTAAATTTAAAACCCATTATTAACCCGTTAACCCTAATATCCAATAATCTGAAAAAAAATAACTTTCTTCCCTTTCCTCCCATTAACCTAATATCCAATAAATGCTTCTTTCTTCAATAAACTTGGGAAAACTTTGTGCCCTCCAATTTTTCATCAAAAAAAAATGGCGATCCTTCTTCAAACCAACGTGGGGCAGGTTGCATGAATCACATGGACTACATCTCATTTGCTTCAGCTAAACACCATAAATACACCTTCAAGTCATTTAGCCAAGGCATCCAATAAGAGCTACTCTTTTCTTCTTCCTCTTGGTTCCGTTTTGTAAGAGATGGAGGAGTCATTGGAATGCCTTGTTGAGAGGGTTAAGAGGAGGTGCTCTCCCTTCGCTGACATGTACTCCTTGCCATTGTTTGCCTACGAAACAGCATGGGTAGCCATGATACCTTATCCTCAATGCAATTAGAGCCACTGGGGTAGGGGGTGGTCCAGGAGGCCTTCCACGGCCCCCTTACGTCGGGGGAGGGGAAGCCCTCCTTCCCCCCCATTGTGCATGCGCCATGGGGGCCTTCCGTGGCCCCTTTTCCCCTCGCCGCCCACCCTTCCCTTCCCTCATTGTGTGCGCACCGTAGGGCTAGAGCCTTCCACGGGCCCCCTTTCGCCTCCTCGGGTGAGGGACGAAGGAGGCTGCAATGGAGGGGGCCACGACGGGAGGGGGGAGCCGCTGGATGCCACGTGCGGAGGGATAGAGGAGTTTATTTTTTTTTAAGATTATTGAATATTGGGTTAACGAGTTAACAAGTTGATAATGGGTTTTAAATTTGATTTTGCTACCTGAATGCCACGTGTACTGCTAGGTGGGACAAAATCAAATGATATCTTCTTTGTTTAATGATGGGACCAAAGTGAAATAAAAAGAAAAGTTCAGGATCGCTTTTGTAACTTTTTAAAGTTTAGAGACCAAAACGACGTAGCCCCCTAAGTTCAAGGGTTAATACTGAAATTTAGCTTGAAAATAATGAAATCCATTGTTGCCTAAAGCTCATGCTATCAATACAGCATAAAAACTTTAACCAGTAAACACAATTTGACAAATCCTTGCTGTTCTTCTGCAGGGCTTTGGTGCTGTTAAGGTGTAAAAAAATCAACGGGCGTTGAATCCCTTCTTTATGGGTTTTGGCTTTTTGGGGGATTGAAGTAAAGGAGTAGCTCATAGAATAATTTGCATTTTAGTGTGGGCTGTTGCATGGGTCTTGGATTTCAAAAAGGTTAATAGGCAGGTTTTTTCGGGTATTTGATAGGGTTCTGTCATTTTGGGGAAAATCTAACAGAAAGGTATTATTCAAGCAATTCACCCTGGATGAATACAATGTAGGTAAGAAAAGAATAAGGAAGGAAAAAATGAATAAGGTGTGGGGTAGGTTCCATTCATCTGACACAACGTAAATATGAAATCCACCAAAACATTATTTATTATTAAGCTCATATGTAACTGTATCTACATAATTAAGGGATGACCTTCCCCGACATCAGTAGTTTATTTTCTGTTGAATCTTACCCCTATCTTCATCATATGGAGAATCTGATTCTAGCCATTTAAGTTTATTATTTATTCCTTCATATTTTTACACTTCGTCAAGAGTGCAAATTTGAAATTAAAGAATAAAAGTATTGTCTCTTGTTTGTGCTGTAGTATTTTCTGGCATGATGTTATGTTCAAATAGGCATATTGAGCAAGATAGTTTAACAGCGTTCATTGTTCGAATACTTAAATCAACAACTCAATGTAGGTAAGAATACCATATCCATATATTATGTTCATTGTTCTGAATACTTTCAACTAGTGATGCAAATATGGAGTCTGAGACTCATGATCCTAAATAATAGGTAAGAATGGAATGCAGAAATACTTAAATCAACAACCCAATAGCATGCATAACTACACGCATATTTATATATTTATAAATGTTTGAATACTTACTAATTCTACACCAGCGTTTGATTGAAGTGTTAGTGTGTTAGTTCTGCCTAGTGAGCTATTGTGTTCATTGACTGCAAACTTTGCTAAATTCATTTGTACCGTAACATCTTTTGCATGGCAATGGTCTATGAATATTGGTCCCTGTAAACTAGTAGTCAATTGTCTATGAATATTGGTCCCTGTAAACTAGTAATCATTTGTCTATGAATATTGGTCCCTGTACGCTGGTAATATGATTTACATGATTTGAAGAGAGAATTCTATTCTAATAGGTATATTGTCGCTCCATTTGGTGGTTAGATGATACTTTTGATCATTTTGGTCATTAACTGATTACCTTCCCTCAATAATATCATGATGGTTTACATGTTACAGTTACTGGAAGGGTGACAACCAAAATTGATGTTTATGCATTTGGAGTGATATTAATGGAGCTGATTACTGGACAGAGAGTGCTTGATAACACGCGCCCTGATGAAGATGCCAATTTGGTTCCTATCTTTCAGAGAAAGATTCTTAACAAGGATGAGTTTCTCAAGTCATTTCCAGATCCTAATCTCAATCTTGACGAGGAAGCTTGCAAAAGCTTACTAGAAGTAGCGGAACTTGCAAGATATAGTACAGCCCGGGAACCTTATCACAGGCCTGACATGAGCCATGCCGTAAATAAGCTAGCTCCCCTGGTGGAGACATGGAAACCTGTGATCTGCAATGAAGGCAGTAGAGGTGATTGCTTTGACATCGATTCCTGAAGGTGATGCTACAACATGGATTCCTAGCCCCAGGCTTGGAGATTGTACAACGGTGGCAGCAGAGAATGGAGAACTGCACAAGAGGTTTGAGCATTAGAGCCAGATTATAAGCTTATCACCAAGGGTTTCTCAAGAAACCTTCTGATAACGGTTCTTTATACCTGTTTATTCATATGTTTGTTTTAACTGGCTGTGGATGTTTATTGTGAGAGGGGGACTTTCTTGTTTCAATTTTTGTTCTTTATCTTGCTACTCTAGGATCAAGAGATTGTTTCTTTGTATACAAAATGTGGATGGATTTCTGGCTTGCTAATTACTGGGGAAAAAAAATGGGTGATCGATGACATTGATTTTCCCAAATGCACCCCTTCCACCACCATTAGTTGCCAGTGCCACAAACGGACATTAGCCTAATCTAACATTAAACTGGATGTCTTGAAACTATGATTTTATTTTTTCAAAGTAATAGCCTCTATTATCCTTTCTATGGGTGACAAAAGGCCTTACTTGGTTGTTACTTTGATGCTTGAAAGACAATTTTAGCGGTTGTTGCATTAGCAATTTTTACAAGTACACAAATCGGGAGAGTTTTATAGGTCACATGCTACTGATTACTGGGCAGTTCATTGGAAGGCCAAGATCGACCGTCAGAAATAGCAGTTGACGCCACTGACACACCGACCACCACATTCTGGGTGAATTGAACAGAGAATTTAAGCAGGTGTTCCTCAGAAATGCCCGATGTAGCAGGAGCTGTCCTTGAAGTTTGGACCATTCCCCTGGCCAGCCTTCCAGGCCCAAAGTTTTCGAGTTTTCCCATCGATTTTTCATGCAATTTATTCCCTTTGCATGGATTTAGACAGGCCATGAAGATTGGGACCTTTTCATGTATTTCATTCCACGCCCAGGAACGCGACTTTGTACATCGCCTCTTGTGTAGTAAATCCTACGTGGATTGCCCTATCTCTCCTTATTGGTCCATATGAATCCTACATGGCATCATGACCTAACATGACGGGACGGGATAGCAGGGATACGATGTTATGTTTTGAGCATGATGTACATTAATACCCGTTTAGCCTTTTTTTTGAAATGGATGTGCATACGAAAATATCCTTTTCTTTCAGCCTACTTTTGATCCACCATTTTACTTGGATTTTGCTAATGGAAAACTCTTTTCAATTCTAAAACATTCTTCCTGGCTTTGGCTTTTGGGTGAAAGGAATCACTCCAAGGTTAGAGCAAGATCCTTCCTCTTCGCTCTGAGAATCTGATTTAAGTAATCAGTTTTCGTTGGTGATATAAGCTTCTTCGTAGCTCAGAAAAAGTGTTCCATTTTTTGGGTGTAAGGAAATATTCCTGGTCGGAGGCTAGAATAAGCTACCGAAGACTACTTCCTTAGCATCAAGAGAAAATGTTATCCCCAATAGGAAGTAAAAAAATTATAATATTACGATACCCTAGTTGTAAAATTACGATACCCATTCAAAAAACATAAAGACATCTCAAGAAGATTTCTGATATCGGACGAAAAAAAATTTATGACACCCCGTTGTAATATTACGACACCTTAATTATCAGAATACAATACTTATTCAGAAAACATAAAAACATCAAGGAAGATTTTGAATATTGACCAAAATAAACTTATGACACCCTAGTTCTAATATTATGACACCCTAGTTATTGAACTATGATGTCCATTCAGAAAATATTAAGGCAAAATGTCTGATATCTAGCAAAAGAAAATAGGATACCTTAGTTCTAAACTTACGACACCCTAATTATAAAATTACGACATCCTTGAACGATTTCTTGTAAAGGTCGAAAAAATATTATGATACCTCGGTTGTAAACTTACGATACTCTATTGAAAATTTATGATACATATTCAGAAAACATTAAGACAAATATTACAATAAGATTTTTGATATTCCTATAAAGCACCATAATATCCATTCAAGAATTTGACCTTTCGGAACAAAACACGATGAGAAAATTATATTTATTTTATTTTTGTATGAAAAAATTACTTCAATTTATTTATAGAAGTCCATGAACTAAAAAGAAAAAAAGATTAGAAGTCCATGAACTGAGGAGAAAATTTTTTGTACAATGTTATAAATAAAAATATATGTATAATGTTACAAATAAAAATTTTTTGTACAATATTATAAATAAAAATTTCTGTATAATGTTACAAAGATAGTGCTGCATCCTAAAATTTTGAAGCACTATCTATCTTTTGATCGAGGCTTTCTCTCAATAATCTTGCTGCTAATTGTAGCTGATAATCACTGATATCATCTTTCGTGAAATCTATCTTCAGATCAGAATTGTCCTGACGAGCAAGGCATTCCATGTATTTCAAATAGTAAAGGCCGCAATCTAGTGAACCGAGAGGTTAAGATAGGCATTCAAAAAAAAAATTTCCATCGATCACTTCAACACCTTTGCATTATCATAGTATATATGGAACATTGGATCGAGTATGTTTTGCCATTTCTTCGCAAGGGCTTTATGCCTATAACTACGTTTTAATGAGTTTAGGTGCATGAATACCTTTTTTTCCATATCAACCATAACCAGGTGCTAGTGCGAGTTACCAAGTTGATGATGGAGAAAAGAAACCGAAACTTGTTCTTTTCTTCATCATTAACTCCATCAAAAATCATACTCCTGGCCGTTCTAGGAAGTTCGTGAAATGGTGATGGAGATGCCAGACATATACGAGATGTCATAACAAGCGCAATGATGCACCTGTGATATCCATTCAGATGCTCTACCCAGCACTTCCTTAAAATCTCCTGTCCGATATCAATAATCTGGCAATGCAATGTAAACTGATTAAATAAAAATAACATGATGTCATACAATTCTGAAGTTGTATTCTGATACTTATAACGTCGATTATCATATCTTTGTTAAGGAGATCATAAAGACTTTTTCGTATAATGCTGCCACCAAATTGATTTGTATAAACGATGTCCTCGCTAAAATGGGTAAGCATAAAAGATATCTTATATATTGGAAGATAAATTAGCATACAAAATAGAAAAAAATAAAATATCACTTATGTGCTGATGCTTTAGCTCAAAAAGTTGTTGATCAAAAATTCATCTTCGATTCTTATATCGCCCTTTATTATGCTCACTATCTTTGACTTTTTTGTTGGTCGGCCTATTTCATAAGAATCCTTTCTTATCTGAAAGGCCTTCCGCAGCTTAGGCTATTTTTTTACCCTCTTAATAAGTGAAGGGACTATAGAAATTTTTGTCTCCCTCAGCATCCTTAGGCGCAGGGGTGTCCTTCATTTTTTTCTAAGACCTAGGCTCATCTTGGCCCTCTATAGAATGCCCCTCCTCCCCCTTCTCTTCTTTATTTGCATTGCTCTCCTTTCGGAGCAATGAACTGAGAAGGTTCTCAGCTATGACAAGCTTGTGTATAACATTTTCGAGTTAATTCTTTACATGTTCGAGTTCATTCCTCAACTCAGCATTGCACAGCTTTCTATTGGTTCCAGGGATGCTACTGTCTCTGGAGTGAGAAGCCACCGCTTCTATGCCATTGGTACAGTAACTTCTTCCAATTGTAAGCCAAGATAAAAAATAAATTAAATTAAAACTAATAATAATAAATTAATATTTAAATTATTTATGATATAATGGATAATCTTACTAAGTTGTGGGCCTGCATGTTAGCAACCTAAACATACTGCAACTTCAATTGGATGTCATACCACTTCAACAGTTTGAGCAATTTATTGGGATATGTTGGGGCTCTTAGTGAGGTATGCTTGAGGAACTACATCTGTATATAATAATTTTATGCTTTAAAAATATGAAAGATTTAAAATAAAGATAATTACACTCTTTCTGAATATGAATGATCCTTACTACTAGCGCAGCTAAGCATCAAACAGGGAGGCTACCTCCTAACCTGGTCCCCCCCTCTTTGCCTAGACTGGCCCCTCAGATCGTAAGCAAGCAACAACCTCTGAAAGACCCAGAATGGTCAACTGCTTGATTGCGGAAGCGCAATCGATTTCTCCCAATTGAGTTAAATCATCTAAGTATCAGATGAGATATCTTGGATATGTTTGATTAGACTTTGGAGCCAAAAATATTGTAAACATGTAGGCGATCCAAAGTCTAACTGTGTTCTCAATATCTTCTTGTATCTTGGATGATTCGAGTTCATTTATCAACTCCTCCAGCCCCTTATGATGAAGATCTAATGTCCGGCCAAATCTTCTAAATAACCTTCCCTTATACATTGGGCCTGACGTGTCGATCTTCTTTCCATAGGATGGAAGACCCAAAATCAGTGCAACTTTGTCGACACTGAATGTAATAGCCTTACCACAAAAAATAAACTCGTCACCTCTATTGTGACATCTTATTATATTTTTCAATAGTCGCTCGTCGATTGAGAACAGCTGCATGTCGATGAAGGCACCAAATGGGGTCCTCTAGATTATTTCTATATGGAATATATTAAAACCCATCTTCCACACGTTTTGAACGTACATTGTCAGCTTGTAATAGTTTTTAAACAACCATGAAGCCTTCATAGCAAGGAGTGGAATATTTTCAAGGTCACCTGAAACAGAAATTTTTTTATCAGATTATGAAGAAAAAATTTGTACAGGGTGCCATAATATTTGAGTAAGGGCATCATAATATATGAACTAGACAATCATGAAACTATTTCGGGCTTAAATATGTGTAAGGTGTCATAATATTTTGAGCAATGGTATCATAATATCTGAACTAAGGAGTAATCATACTGTTTATCTGTTTATGATTCTGTAGCTTCTTTTGGAATGGCACTTAAAAGGGTATCATCCTTTTCTGAATAAAAAACTATTGCTGCTTCCTTCCACCATGTCATTCTTGCGGTGCTTTTGTGTTTGTGGTCTTCATCGACACACAAAACCATTTTTCTCTATGGAAGGACTCTGGGACACCAGCGGCTACTCGACCACCAAAAAGAAGAGAAAAAGCGTAGGAAAAACAATGAAAGAAACTCTAGGGTGCAAAGGTTATTTATCCCACCTTCAGAGGAAGATAGAATGACACCGACATGCCTTCTGAATGAAAAGAATCAATTTTCTAAAAAATCTAAAATTATCCTTTTCAAAAGATAAGAGGGCAAAGATGTCCTTTTTCATGTGTGAAGAGACAGCATAAGCGACAGGATCATGATCACAAATTTGCAACCATATCCTGTCACGTCACATACCATTCCATCCACGTGCAGCCCATGTTTTTGAATGTGAGTTATATGTTTCTAACCATGGTATCGTAATTGTATAATTAGGGTATCGTAATATTTTTTGACCTATTTCAGATATATTTCAGGGATGTCGTAATTTATAACTATGGTGTATAATTTTTTTTTTGTCGATATCAGAAGCCTAACAAGGATGTCATAATGCTTTGCCTTATAGCTTTCTGAAAGAGTATAATAATTTTGTAACTACAATATCATAATATTACAGTTGAGGTGTCGTAATATTTTTTCGATCAAATCAGAAGTCTACCTTAGGATGTTTTAATGCTTTGCCTTAACGTTTTCTGTAAGGGTATCGTAATTTTGTAACTAGGGTATTATAATTGTAAAACTAGGGTGTCATAATTTTCTTTCAATTGATTCATTCTGAGGTATCGTAAAGCTTTGCCTCAACGTTTTCTATAAGGGTGTCATAATTTTGTAACTAGGGTGTCATAGTTATAAAATTAGAGTATCGTAATTTGTTTTTGAGCGATTTTCTTCTGGGATGTTGTAAAGCTTTACCTTAATATTTTCTAAAATGGTATCGTAATTTTGTAACTAGGGTGTCTTAGTTATAAAATTAGGGTGTCATAATTTTTTTTGGCCAATTTTCTCTTGAAATGTCATAAAGGATTGCTTTAACATTTTATAACTAGGGTGTCGTAATTTTGTAATTAGGGTGTCTTAATTGTAAAACTAAGGTAGCATTATTTTTTGGACCGATTTCTTTTGGGATGCCATAAAGCGTTGCCTTAACGTTTTATAACTAGGATATCATAATTTTGTAATTAGGGTATTGTAATTATAAAACTGAGGCATCGTAATTTTTTGGCCAATTTTCTTCTGGGGTATCATAAAGCTTTGCCTCAACGTCTTCTATAAGGGTGTTGTAATTGTAATCTGGGATGTTGTAATTTGTTTTCGATCGATTTCCTCCTGGGGGTATCGTAAAGCTTTGCCACAATATTTTCAAGAATGGTGTTGTAATTTTGTAATTAGAGTATCGTAATTGTAAAACTGGGGTGTTTGTAATTTATTTTTTGGTTGATTTTCTCCTAGGGTATTGTAAAGCTTTGCCTCAATGTTTTCTAGAATGGTATCGTAATTTTGTAACTAAATGTCGTAAATATAAAACTGGGTATCGTAATTTGTTTCAGTCGATTTTCTTCTTGAGTGTGTAAAGCTTTACCACAATGTTTTCTAGAATGATGTCATAATTGTAAATTGGGGTGTCATAATTTGTTTTCGGCCGATTTTCTTCTAAGGTACCGTAAAGCTTTCCCTTAATATTTTCTATAAGGGTGTCGTAATTTTGTAACAAGAGTATCTTAATTGTAAAACTAAGGTATTGTAAATTTTTTTTGGCTAATTTTCTTCTAGGATGTCGTAAAGTGTTGCCTTAACGTTTTATAACTAAGGTATTGTAATTTTGTAACTAAAGTATCTTAATTGTAAAACTGGGGTGTTGTAATTTTTTTTGGCCGATTTCTTTCTGAGATGTCATAAAGTGTTGCCTTAACGTTTTATTAGTAGGGTGTCGTTATTTTATAATAAGGGTGTCTAGAAAAAATAAGAGTTTTTCCAGGATGAAGAAGGAGAAGAAATGACATTCGGAAGAAAAAGAAACGACACCCACATGCCTTTGAAAGAAGAAGAAGAGGAACCGAGTTGTCCTTTCCAAAGAAAATCTCGAAGGGCAAAATTATCCTTTGCTATACGTGAAGAGACTACAAAATGAGTATTAATGTATATCACACACAAAATATAACATCGTATCCCTGCTATTCCATTCCATCGCGTGAGGCCATGTAGGATCCATATGAACCAATAAGAAGGGGTGGTGCAACTCATGTAGGATTTGCTGCACCGAAGGCGATGTACAAAGACTTTTCTTTCAATTTTGTAAGAGTTTGTCCCTTGCTTGTAAAAGTGGGGACCATTCTCACCTAGTTTATATAATAACTTAAAAAAAGTTATTCATATGTATCCTTTATAACCTTAAACAGTTTCTTTCTATATGCATATCCTTATAATTATTATTTTTACAAGTATACCTTTAAAATATTTGAAACTTTACATCTCCTTGCAAATTTGCTATTATATGAATATTTAATAAATTATTATTTTCAATTTTCCTTATTAAATTAAATATATACATAATAAAAAAATTATGAGGGCACATATACATAATTAAATTAAAAAAAGATATAGACGGAAATAGTAAATTTACAAGGATGCAAACATAATTATATATATATATATATATATAGAAATAATTATAAAGGTATACTTGTAAATATAAATATGCCATGGCATATGAATATTTCTAAAAATCTATAAATATATATTTTTTTTTCAAAAATCATTAGAAAACGTGTCAAGAAATAATTAATAATGTTCAAAAGTCCACATCTTAGGAGGGTTCAGGGGTTCGTGTTCGAAGATATTAAAATGGCTGACAAGTTGGACACCCATTGTTAAGGGGTGGCTCCTGCATGCCCCTATTTCTTCTATAGAGTTCATGTACTCCATATTGTCTCTCGCTTGCCTTTCATCTACTAAAATATAGTAGAATTTTTTGTACAAAACCAATTGTGAGCAGAGATGAATTCAACTAGAGTCCCAGGATGGGTGAGGTACGTCTTGGGTGAACAAGCATGATGGATGCAATCCATAATTTGTAATGGCCGAATCGCTCACGATCGAGTTCCAACCTTGACGTACAGCACCAGAATCACCTCCTAATCCCCCCACAATTTGTGGAGGCTAACCTCATTCGTATGCTCTCTATGATTGAGAAAGTTTGCCGCCAGCCTTCTTCACCTTCTAGCGAAGAGCAACTTGTCTAGCTGCAGTCCTGTTTAAGGAAGGAAGGCTGTATTTGATATGAAGGATAAGGGGATAGTTTTGAAAAAGTTTAACCAGGGAATAACCCATGTTTAACTATGGGTTATCTCATGAACTTATTCCTTAAGTTAGTGTTTGATAGAAAAAATATTATCCATGGATAAGTGTACGAGATAGAGTTTATTCCCTAGCTATCCCTAGGGATATCCCTTGGCTATCCTATTGATCATATCAAATGCAAAAAAGGTAAATCCATAGGATAACTTTTTTTTACTCTTATTTGGAGGGATAACCAGCTATTCCTACATTTTCTAGGGAATAAATTGAGGGGATATCCCATGGTTAACCATGGATTATCCCTTTGGTTAACTTTATTCCCAGCTATCCCTTATAGTTATGGCTTTTGAGAATATCCCCTCTTATCCCTTATTTCAAACACTACCTAAGAACCCCAGGAATAACTACAGTTATCCCTTGATGGCAAGGCTGTTATTTAAAAAAGATGATTATCCCTTGAGCTATTCTCTGGATAAATGCTATTATGTACTTATTCAGGGATAATTTTTTATGAATCAAATACTACCTAAGGGTACAGGTGTACACTCGTACCAATTAGTTCTGGTGCAACTTGATGCTCACTTATTAGGACTCTATCGATTCCATGGTGATCAATGATATTGAGTATAAGGTAGTGTTTGATAGAAAAAATATTATCCCTGGATAAGTGTACGGGATAGAGTTTATCCCCTGGTTATCCCTAGGGATATCCCTTGACTATCCCATTGATCATATCAAATGCAAAAAGGTAAATCTATGGGATAACTTTTTTTTACTCTTATTTGAAGGGATAACCAGTTATTCCTGCATTCTTTAGGGAATAAATTGAGGGGATATCCCATGGTTAACCATGGTTAACCATGGATTATCCCTTTGGTTAACTTTATTCCCAGCTATCCCTTATAGTTATAGCTTTTGGGAATAAGAGGGGATATCCAGGGGATATCCCCTTTTATCCCTTATTTCAAACACTACCTAAATGTTTGTTGAATAAGAGTTTCTTTCAAAAGGATGGTGAAGTAGACGTGGGTTTTTGCAGAAGGTAAGGAGGGGAAGCTATGCTTTGCAGTTGGCTTAAAGACATATCAACTAACTATTCAAAAAGTAGTTTATTCAATTGTTTCCAGATGGATCCTCTTCAAGTGGATCATATTTAAGGATATCATTAAGGCTGATGTGTTCAACGTCAATTGTTAAGTGAGGGCTCGTGTTCCTAATCTTCCATAGAGTTAACATGCTCTATATATGGTAGGAATGTAATAATGTCAAAAAGTCCACAACTCATTAATTAGGATTCAATATTGTTCACGTTTGGGGGATCTAACATGGCTTTGTTTTAACATTCATTAGCGGAGGCTTATACTCCTAATCTCTCCAATGATAGTGCTCATATACGCTATATATACTTGATTATACTCCACCACTCTACCATATTCATGGTTAGGGGTATAATCGAGCCGAGTCGAGTCGACACGATGCCAAGCTCGAGCTTGATTCGACTCTAAAATTTGAAGCTCGAAACTAGACTCGAGCTCAATGAAATACTTGATATACTCGAGCTCGAGCTTGACTCGAATTTTATGTAAAAATTTTAAAAATAAATTTTAAATTAAAATAAAATATGTTCTCAACTAAAAATTTAAAGGAGTTTTATATAGTTAGGACAATATTAAAATATGTATAATTATAAGGATAAATAATAAAATTAAGTAAACTTGATTAAGCTCGCGAGCTTTTCGAGCCGAGTATTTTAATATTCGAACTTGACTCGATAATATACTCGAGCAGCTTGAGCTCAAGCTCGACTCGATAAGCAGCGAATCGATTTTAAGTATTTTTCGAGTCAATTTTAAGCTACTTGCGAGTTGTCTCGACTCAATTACACCCCTATTCACGGTATTCATGCAATCCTGGTTCATCATGCAATCACATGCTCTCTCACTCATCGATAGGTTTCTCTCTAACTTCTCTTTCATCATGTAAAACATAGTGGAATTCTTTATACAAAACCAATTGTAAGTAATATCATTGAAAATGTTTTCTTTTTGGGAATGAGAATATTGTTGATAACGTTATCAGCAATGCACCGTTGAATTGTATTGATACTTCTCAGATTCCAAATCCTCCTGGTCACAATCATTCATCTTTTTTGGCGTCTCATCTTTTACCATTAATGCTTTTGCAAAGCACTTGCTGAACTAGGATATTCTTTGCCGGCCCCATGTAGTTGAGAAAAGGCTTAAATGAGTTGAGTTGAGTTGAGCTGCTTAACAAAGAATTGATGATTGATATTTACTATGATGATGCATAATCAATATTGAATTTTAAATCAAACTTTGTGGCTCTCATTCTACTTTGTTGGGGTTGATAGGCTATAGGGGCAAATTGATATCAATACTTAATAACATGGCCCACACATGTAATAGATAAGAAGATAGATAAAAGTGAAATAATACCGGTAAGCGTACAAGAATATAATAATTAAGTTTTTTTGTCTCTCAAACTCAAATCTAATAATCCCTGTACATCTTTGTCAATTCAAAAAACACTTTAAGCTTATGATTCATGCAAAACTTTCATACTTTCAATGTAGATATTCATATCCACCAATTAGTTGCTCTCTAATTATGATATCTTCATGCATGAATAGTTCTACATTAGATGGAAAAAAATGATTTAAAAAATTATAACTTAAGTTTATTTGTTACTAATTAATTTGAACTTCAGCTCTTAAAGGCAGTATAAACTCGACTCAATAATAGATTAATTGGATTAGCAGGTAGGCTTAGAACGTTATCAAAGTTGACATGAGTATACACAACTAAGTGGGCAAAAAGATAATACTAGATTCTAGTTAACTTATAATGTGAGGATGTCATCTAATAAAGAGGAAAATATTGTAATACTAATTCATACTTAAGTTTTTAATGCCACATAAATCCGGTTTGCAAATAGATTATTAGGTAAGTTGATGGGTTAGAACGTTTCCCTAATCCCATTACTTGCCTATCAATCCAATTAGTTGTGATCCAGGTGTTTCTAATTGCCAAGTCATTTGGAATCTGCTCCAAATTACATAGATCCATTAAAAACCTTCGGAGGTTACGAGAGGAAAACAAAAAATCTCTACGCTAAAAGATCATGGAAGCTCAAGGCTTCAATACACTTTGACTTAACACCACTGGATATTTTATGTAAAATTAACAATAAAGATGGATCAACGATGAATAATTTTTTGATAAAAATAATGAAAATGGTTAATTACATCATGGAAGCTCAAGGCTTCAATACACTTTGACTTAACACCAGTGGATACTTCATGTAAAAATAACAATAAAGATTGATCAACTATAAATAATCTTTTGATAAAAATAATGAAAATGATTAATTACATCATAGTTGTCAAGATATAATTAATTATTTATGCATAACTCTTATAGCAATTTTGATCAGTAACTAGATACTCATACAAAAGATTATGCTTGAGTAGCTTATTGTAAAATTAATTACTTAAAAGAATTTGTTTGGATGAAAAGAAGTCATTCAAGCAAGAAATCAAAATAAATTACTACTGCAAATACTTGGAAACTAATCAAACTGACCTACTTTTGACAGCCATAAGCCATTAAAAAAAAAAAAAATCTTCAAAAAGCAACGTTTCTCCAATGCCATTGAAGAGCAGAATACAAAATCTCAAGTATTATAGGACCCTTAAATTCCTACTTGATAAATGCTAACAGAACTAGATACCAACATCATCTTAGGGCCGAGATGGCAAGAATTTTCCATCGATGAACCTCGAAAACAGAACCAACGCACGCTCTGGCTGAGAATGTGGTACCATATGAGATGCACCCCTAACAGTTGCGTATACTAATCTCCCATCACCATAGGCTTCACACCATCCGCCAACCTGCATTGTTTGCAAGAAAAATTAGGCCTGTGAGATGTCTAGATGATGCTTAATCATACTACAAGACAGCTGGATTCTGTCAAAATGAACAAAGACTATTAAGTGACATAGTTCTGTTAGTATGGATCATATGCCTTATTCCATGTCCTAGAGGGCATGGGCATGAAGAATTCAATGTAAGGGTACACATTTAGTGTTTGCTGATTGGCTATTCATAAGAAAGGCCACTGATCATAACCATCATTTGCTTAGACAAACCAATGAATCCACTTATCATGCTGTAAGGATCATGTTTAACTGATCCTAGATGCCCTCTGCTTGATCATATGAATATATGTTGGGTGCTGTTGGAAGAAAAACAAATAAAGTTGCATGGCATTTCAATGTCCCCATGCAACCATGTAGGTCCACAAACATTCCAAAATTACTATGTGTCTGTTGCCGATCTTTGACCAATATATCAGTTTAAATGCTTGATAGTGTATGGAAACATTACATAGGTACAATAACTTCGCTGAGAGATGATAAGCATACAAAAAGATCATGATGAGAGCAAGATGGGGAAAAACGAAGTGGGACCAAGAAACCTTATATTGATCACAGGTTAAGGATGAAAAGGAATGATGCTTGGCATAATAAATTCAATTATGTCACCCAATGCTGAGAAGGTGAAGGTTTGGTGAGGAATTGCATCTCACTCCCTTTAGTGGGAGGTGAAGGACATGGTAGCTAGCTGCAGAGGTTACAGTGTCAAACTGATGGAGCTTTACAAGAGACGCACAGATCAAGAGTAGATCTGAATTTTTGATGAATTTTTTGTTCTTTTTTCTTTTTTTTAAATTAATGAGGGAAGAATTCCATCTTCGTAGATATACCACATTCATCTCTTCTATATATTGTATAACTAGTTGAAATCTTAGCTTCTATGCATCATTATGTGCAAAACCTTTCCTGGAAAATATACTCAATTATCCTCTAATATAGGTTCTGTCAATCCTCATGTTTGGCATTGATCAGTACTGCTCTCGAGCTTGGGTTTGGCTCTCCAACTTGGTGGGTTTTAGTGTACCTTCAGAATTACCAAATTGTTGACCACATGATACAATTCCTCCTCCCCACCAACACTCAATGTCAAACCTCCTTCCATTAGCATTAGGCGCATGAAGGTTTTCTCAGTTTCTGATCCTTTACTTTGAATACTCATCATTTTAATGTCCAACTGCACAGATGAATTGAGAATGAGTGAGAGGCATAGAAACCTCTGACCTGTCCATTAGCATACCAGGGCGCATATCTGCCCCTCAGCTTCAGCTTTAGCTGCTGTGCTAGTTTGGCAATCTGGGTTCGAGTCCCAGTGAGAGGCACCACAGAGTCCTGATCTCCACTGCCACATGTAGCTTGTAAGACATAAATAAACATGGAAAATAATTGCGATCAATATACGCACAGCGTAAGAAATACCTAAAAATCCAGACAGGTAATCCTTCTTTCACAAGCCGAGCCAATAGTGGGATCATATCTGCCAGCTGATCTGTAGCATTATAATTCACAATCCTGCACCCATATATGAATCATTTGAGAATAAAGCTGAAAGTAGGAACAAAGTGAAAGGAGAGAGAATAAATACACATTATATGTTCATTATACACATTAATGTAGTACAGTGACACAGAAGGGTGGTGAGGGTGTAGATGAGACCTGCTGCAAGCCTCCCAGGGATAAGGGAGAGAAGTGAGGTTGGCATGCAGGGCTTTCTGAACATCAGGCTTGTTTAGATAGCGAGTGATCTCGTGGTCGATGCACACATCTGTTGCTTCCTTCTCTCCTGCAACTCCCATCTGCTTGCACCCATGGTGTTTTGTTGCAATACAGAACTAATTGTAATTAATGACCAATATATACCGAACCAAATGAATAAATAAAGCAGAAGAGAGGGTTAGATTGTCATTAGGCGTATTGGATTCCATTCCCATCTAATCAATCCAATTTGTGGAACGCAAGCATGTAACTGTTGACTCATGGTACAAGCCTTTCCGTTATCATGGGATGTAATTTTAAGAAATAATATTTGAAGCTTTCAGAGGATGACTGAGAGTCTGAGATAATCTTCCAACCAAAAGAATGCAAAAGGATCTAATTAACTTGGCTCTCAAATGTTTTTCTGATCAACTTATTTTGATCTATTTCTACAACAGCTCATACAAACGATCGATATATCTTGAATAGCTTTTTTTTAAAGACCCTGAATCATTATAAATATTATTAAAGCGGATCAAGTTACAAACAAACTCATAATATTTTATAATTGAATTTGGATTTGAATCCTAAACCTAATACAAACGTCGAGACTTAAATAGGAGAATAAGAGCCAATGCCGATATATATGTATTCAGCCCTATAACAATATCAAAACATCTAAAAAATATTTTTTAAGAACATAAATGGCTATCTAAACAGGAAATATCTGGCAGATCCAGATAATACTTTTTCAACAATATAAGTAGGTGGGAACGAGAGGTCAAGCTTGACCTAGCCACAGAAGCATATATATATATATATATATATATATATATATATATATATATATAGAGAGAGAGAGAGAGAGAGAGAGAGAGAGAGAGAGAGAGCCTTAAATAACTGCAGGCCCACAGCCAGATGTGGCACCATGCCCGCAGTACCATCTGTTGATGGTTGACTTGTGCTTGAGAAGGAAATGATGAAGGCAATTAAATCTCTCATTGCAATATGAAAGTACCTAGAAACAGGCTTCAAAAGAAAGCAATTAATCAATAAGATAGCAATGCGCAGCAGGCTTCAAACTGTTTCTATATGACCCCAGCAGCTTGACGACTGGTGGTGAAAAGTACTCAAATGTTCCAAGAACGAAGGGTAAATATATATATATATATATATATATATACATACAATGATGGCATCAAGTTAAGTACCAGTTTGTGGAGGAGGATGGCTTGGTGTAGGATGGGAGGAGGACAGACATCTGCAGTCACGTCATAGATGTTGATGTAGTGGCCAATCTCGTTTCTTGCAGAACCTAAGAAGGATAAGCACCCTCCCTTCTTTCCTTCCTTTGTCTCGGTACCTCCTGCTTCTTCTCCACCCATGTAACCATATCTGAAGTCACACCAGCGAGAGACACCACGGAACGTCTCGTCCGATATCACCCCATGCGACCAAAGGAAGGAGTAGGTTGCACTTGTATCTATCCCATAGTTCAGCAGAGGATTCCCTATCTGTAGGTTGTCAATTAGTAAATGAAACATAACAATATTAAACATTGCTGCATTAATTAGCAGTGATACATACTAATTATTAATTAAATTAACAGCAGATGGTGTTGCATCCACAAGCATCCGTTCTAGCTAGCTCGTGGGTTATATCTTAGCTTCCATGCATCTCCTGACATTGGCAAGCATGCATTTGAGAAACGCAAGCACTGAACAATTAAAGTCTATAATTTAATTAATATGTGACATTACCAGGATGCCCTTGAGGTTGAGCTCTTTGCTCCTCAGCATCAACCATGCCAGCTGTGGTATGTAATGCCCTGCACAATGCCACTGTCACGCAGTTACCACCTTTCTCATCATCGCTGGGATGCGTACATTATTATCAAATGCCATTAGCTTGGCCATCACATGGTCGATCGCATGGTAAACATGATACAAGCCCAGTAAAATAATAAATAACACTGGACACTGAGTCACTGACACTCATATGGCTGGGCTGGGCACTCATCAATGCTGGCCAGCTTGTCATGGCTCATACCTGCGTAGCTCTCGCCGGTGAGAAAAAGCTGGTGGTTGGTGTACTCGGGAAAGAGCTGGAGCCATTTCCTCACGAATGCCAAGTTCTCTTTCGCTGCAGTGTGGGGTGAAACCAACAATATTAGATAAACATACATAAAGACAAGAAAAAAGCTACTAAACAGGAGAATAGAAAGTGCTCGTAAATGGAGCCTGGATTGGACTGCAAGATCATTAATACATAAAAAAGGAGACAAACGAGCGTGGATTGGACTGCAAGATCGTTAATATATAAAGAGTGTGCTATATAATTAATAAACAATCACTAATTGACTCGTTATGCTAGTGGCAAACTAACAACTTCTTTATTACTATATGTGTGAAAATGCTTCAGTTCTGCCGAAACTATTTGGTGCTAAAATTCTCGGGGAGAAAGGGAGAAAGGATGAAAGAAATGGAGACCTACCAACTCGCCAATCATCATAATTGTAGCCATCTTTCTTTTTATCACAGTAGGACCATCCCACCCCAGCCGGAGACTCCAAAAACAACAGATTAACCACTGTTCGTATTGAAATAAATAAATAAATAAAAAATGAAGGAACTAATTAAAAAATGTAATTATATGAAAATTAGCATGAAATAGAGAACGATCGAATGCCTTTGTTCCATGAAAATGGGTTTCTCCTAAGCCCTTGTCCATTAGGCTTGGGATAAAAGGGTCCTAGCTCCGTGAACGCGCCACCGCCAACAGAAGAACAGCCAGGCCCTTCAAAAAAAAGTTTATGAAATTAGGAAAAAAAAAAAAACGCGATTAGAGATAGAGATAGAGATAGAGACCTCCGTTGAGCCACAAGGTGATGGGGAGAGAGAAGCATTGGCTTCGGCCTCTACAAAGTAGTAGAAGAAGTTGGTGCCTTTGGTTTCATCATCTATTGTTATACCCTGAGTACTGTTTGAATTCCACTGTTGGCTGGCCAGGGAGCTCGCTAACTAGGTGCTCCAAAGGTGCGCCTAAGAGAAGAAGAGACCGAGACAATGTGAAGACCATAAGAGAGTGAACAAAACAGCTAAGTTTCTGAGAGGCCATGACTTGGGACTCTGAGAATAGAGAGGAAGTGAGAGCTATAAAAAAATATAGAGAGAAAAGCAGGTGTCTTAACACCACCTTTTGCATGGCATTTGCTTGCCAGCTTTCTCCTGAAACAGGGGGAATTGCGGAAATGACGCCTTCTTCTTACTGATTTACAGAAAAGCCACTAGTTTTAGGATGTTGGGACGCGTGAAGAGTTCCCCCCCTGCCCCCGGGGATGCGGGAATTAAAAAGAAAAAAAGAAAAAAACAGACGCGCTGCGCGCACAGACACATTAATTTCTGGGGCTGCGCAGGGCCTCATGGATCCGCTCCTGGACGCCCTCTCCTTGAGCTGAGTCAGGTCACATTCAAATGCTTCAAGCTTGGCCTCACCTGGCTCAAGTTATTTTGAACCACTTTTTTTTTTTATGGGTCATTTCAAGAATTTTTAATAATATTTTTTTTAAAGAATGTTATTTTTTGAAATAAGATATTTTGAAATTATTTATAGGAGTAGAATGGTTTGAGTCGTCATAGCAATTACATCGCTAGAGGCAGCTAGCGCAGCAAAAATCAACCAATCACTTTAAGTTTTGCAAAATAAATTTAAAAGTTAAAATCATCTATTAATGTTTTTCTTTAAATTTTTAAAGTGAAGCCACTAGATAGTTTGCCGCCTTCACTTTAATTTTTTAAAAAATAAAAAGATTTGTGTTAGGGTTTATACCTTGATGAATAGCAATGAGATTCCCTGTTGAACAAGAACTAGAACTAAGGATTCCTAATCCTGTTAGGTTTAGACCTTGATGAATAGCAATGAGATTCCCCGTTCAACAAGAACTAGAACTAAGGATTTCCAATCCTGTTAGGTTTAGACCTTGATGAATAGCAATGGAATTCCCCGTTCAACAAGAACTAGAACTAAGGATTCCTAATCCTGTTAGGTTTACTTCTTGATAAAAGGAGGAAGATGGGGAGGAAGAAAGAAAGGGCCGCCGCCCTATGATGAGAGAAGAAAATTTTTGGGAGAAAAGAATCTGTTCTCTGTTCCATCCAAACCCTAGAGACTAGGGTTTAAATACATCCACGAAGTGGGCCAGGCCCAGACTCAACAAAAAACTCCCATGGACTAAACCAATGAGATTAAACTAATCCCCAAGCCCGTGTACACCCGTGACTTGATTTAATCTCAACCCTTGGACTCAAACCCAGCCCAATACAAGTTAGCCCACCTGGGCCTTGATAGCACCACACCAGGCCCAACAATCTCCACCTTGGTGCTTTCAAGGCCTCAGCACGTCCACTGTGTCCATCAGCTTTAACAACGAAATACACTTTTGAAAACTGTCCCGTGGAAGAACCTTAGTCAGTGCATCTGCTGGATTTTCTTTGGTGTATACCTTCACCAGCTCCACCTCACCATCTTCCACCAGCTCTCTGATCCTGTGGTATCTTAGGTCAATGTGCTTCGTCCTGGCATGATAGACTGCATTCTGCGCAAGCATCAGAGCACTCTGGCTGTCACTATGCACCTGGACAACCTTCTGATCAAGTCCCATCTCCAGCATCAAGCCCTTCAGCCAAAGAGCTTCCTTTGCTGCCTCTGTGATACCTATGTATTCTGCCTCCGTGGTAGATAAGGCTGTGATGGGCTGCAGACATGATCTCCACGATACTGGACCACCAAACAGGCTGAACACAAAGCCTGTTGTGGATCTTCTAGTGTCCACATCTTCACCAAAGTCTGCATCCACATACCCATATAACTGCCCACGAGCCTCCTTGGATAAGTTGGATCTCTCAGCATCTTCTTGCTGTCCATAGCAAATACCAACCCCAACTGTACCTACCAAGTACCTGAAGATTCCCTTTAGTGCTCGCCAGTGCTCCCTGCCAGGGTGCGCCATGAACCTGCTCACCTGGCTCACTGCATGGGCTATGTCTGGCCTACAACATACCATGGCATACATAAGGCTCCCAACACCAGAAGCATATGGTACCTTCTCCATCTCCTGAGCCTCCACCTCAGTCTGTGGTGACATGGTCTTCGATAAAGAAAAATGTGCTGCCAAAGGTAGTGCTGTCGGTTTGGCATCCTTCATCCCATATCGCTACAGAATCTTTTTAATGTAGCCACCCTGACTCAGATGCAGCACACCTTTGGATCTATCTCTGATGATTTCCATCCCTAGGATCTTCCTGGCTGGCCCCAGATCCTTCATCTCAAACTCCCGAGACAAAGCTATCTTCAGTTCCTGTACAGCCTTCTCACTCTTGCATGCTATCAGCATGTCATCTACATACAAGAGTAAGTACATCCTAGACCCATCATCCAGAGATTTAACATACACACAAGAATCATACTCACACCTGGACAGTCCAATGCTCCTAACATAAGTGTCAAATCTCTTGTACCACTGCCTCGGCGACTGCTTCAGCCCATACAGAGATTTCTTCAGCAAACAGACTTTCCCATCTGATCTTGGTTCTCTAAACCCTGGTGGCTGCTCCATGTAGATGCTCTCCTCCAAATGACCATGGAGGAATGCTGTCTTCACATCCATCTGCTCCAGCTCCAAGTCCTGAGCTGCTACAATACTCAATAATAGTCTGATGGAAGTGTGCCTGACAACTGGAGAAAATATCTCATCATAATCGATGCCTTCTTTCTGAGAGTATCCTTTGGCCACTAGTCTTGCCTTATACCTGATACCCTCTTGTTCTGAAGCTCCTTCCTTGCGCTGATAAACCCATTTACAACCAATGGGTTTCTTTCCTTGTGGCAGCTGGACCACCTGCCACGTATTATTTCTGTGAAGAGACTGCATTTCCTCTGCCATAGCATGGATCCACCTATCTCTATCCTGACTTTCCATAGCCTCTTCATAGGTGAAAGGGTCTCCATTTGCTGTCACCAGGGCATATGACAACGAATCCTCGAAGCCGTATCGAACTGGTGGTCGCACGTTCCTCCTGGGCCTTTGCTGTGCGATCCCAGTATCAGTCCCCTGTTCAGCTGCATCCTGCTGAACTCCCTGGCTTTTACCCCCTCTGTCAGTCCTCTTCACCTGAATCTCAAATCCTCCTGGTCCACTAGCAAATGGCACAATTGTATAGGAGGTTGTCTGACTAGTGTTACCGTGTTCTACCTCCTGTAGTCCCTGCTGTGCATCCATGCCACTTCTGTTCTGGAGGATTGAGCTCTCATCAAAGGTTACATCTCTGCTGATGACAACCTTCTTCTCCAAGGGGTCCCATAGCCGATACCCCTTGACTCCTCGCGGGTAGCCTAGGAACACCATCTTCTTAGACCTGGCATCCAACTTACTCCGCTCCCCAGCTCCAACATGCACATATGCTGTGCATCCAAACACCCTTAGATGGTTTAGGCTTGTCTTCCTTCCAGACCATATCTCCTCTGGAATGTCTCCATCTAACCTGGTGTGCGGTGACCGATTGACCAAGTAGCTAGCTGCATCTACTGCGTCAACCCAGAACATCTTTGGAAGCCCTGCCTGCAGCCTTAAGCATCTTGCCTTTTCCAATAATGTTCTGTTCATCCTCTCAGCCACCCCATTCTGTTGAGGAGTTCCCATCACCGAGAAGTGCCTTATGATGCCCTACTCCTCACAAAAAAAATCTGGAACTCCCTGCTGGTGTATTCCCCGCCATTATCAGACCTCAGACACTTCACACTTTTACCCTGCTCCTTTTCCACCTCAGCCTTCCAGATTTTGAACTTGGTGAAGACCTCTGATTTCTCCTTCATAAAGTAGATCCACAACTTCCTTGAGAAACCATCTATCAGGGTCATAAAGTATCTGGCCCCATTCCTTGCAGAAACTGGGGCTGGTCCCCAGACATCTGTGTGTACTAACTCTAGGGGTTCAGCACTCCTAGCTGTGCTGACTGAGAACTGTACTCTCCTCTGCTTTCCCATCTGACAAGGCTCACAGATCTCCATATCTCCGCTACTCAAGTCTGGAAGCAGACCTCTCTTGCTCAGTTCTTTCATCCCCTTGTCTCCCATGTGGCCCAGGCGGTAATGCCACATCCTGTACACATCCCGGGGATCTTGCTCCACAGCTGCCACCTCAGATTTCACAGTCATCACAGAGCCCTCCATCTTGTATAGATTATTTTCCAGCCTCCTCCCTCTCATCACCACCATGGCTCCATTGGAGATGTTCAGAACTCCACTCCTGGCACGACTGCTGAAGCTGTATCCAGTCCGCTCCAAGTACCCCAGTGATACCAGATTCTTCTTGAGTTCTGGAACATGCTTCACACTGGTAAGAGTGCGCACCATACCATCAAACATCCTCACCCTCACTGTGCCAATACCTGCCACCTTGCAAGGGTGATTATCTCCAAGAGTCACATTCCCCTCCTCAACCTCTGTGTAAGTACTGAACCACGACCGGTTGGGAGTGTAATGATGAGAACAGGCTGAATCCAAGGTCCACATCTCTGTGCTATGCCTGTGATCATCTGATACAACCAAGAGATCATCCTTCACCTCCTGATCTGCAACTGTACTCACTGACTCAGATCCTCCTTTTTCTCCCTTCTGATTTTTCCACTTAGGACAATTCTTCTTAAAATGTCCTACCTCTCCACACTTATAGCACTTCAGCTCTCTCTTGCCTTTCCTGGACTTTGATCGTCCTTCAGACTTACTTCTGTCCCTGCCCCTACCTCTGCCTGTCCTTTCCCCAACTGATAGACCCTCCTGGGGAACAGCTTCCTTGGTCATCTTCTTCCTCTGCTCATTCGTCCGAAGCACCGAGATAATATCTTCATAAATTAATGTCTCCTTCCCATAGAGCAGTGTTGTGACCAATGAGTCATAAGACATGGGCATTGAACATAAAAGCAGAAGTGCTTTATCTTCTTCCTCCTCTTGACCCCGACATTCAGAAGTTCATTGCTCATCTGGTCGAATATTTGGATGTGACCCAGCACATCTCCACCTTCTGACATCCGAAGGCTGTAGAGACGCTTCTTCAACATCAACTTGTTGTACATATTCTTCCCCATATAGAGGGTGTGCAACTTCGTCCAGAGTCCCTTCGGGGTCTTCTCCTCAGCACTGAATAGAGGACTGAATCCGCCAGACAGCCCCTGATCATTGAACATGTCTTCTTCTCCAATAAATCCACTACTTGTCTGTCATCCCATCTGGCCTTTCCTCCAAAGCCAAATCTAAACCCTGCTGCACAAGGAGGTCCTCTACCCGGACTTTCCACATGGAGAAACTTCCCTTCCCATCAAACTTCTCAACCTCTAATTTTATGCTACTCCCCATGGCCAATTTCAAAAGTAGCACAAAAATAAATTTTATAAAATAGAGAAGTACCTTGACGAGATTTTGTTGAAATTATTTCAACTCCTTGAAGGCCTCCAGATTACTCCTTGAACCAGGCTCTGATACCACTTGTTAGGGTTTATACCTTGATGAATAGCAATGGGATTCCCTGTTGAACAAGAACTAGAACTAAGGATTCCTAATCCTGTTAGGTTTAGACCTTGATGAATAGCAATGGGATTCCCCGTTCAACAAGAACTAGAACTAAGGATTCCCAATCCTGTTAGGTTTAGACCTTGATGAATAGCAATGGGATTCCCCGTTCAACAAGAACTAGAACTAAGGATTCCTAATCCTGTTAGGTTTACTTCTTGATAAAAGGAGGAAGATGGGGAGGAAGAAAGAAAGGGCTGCCGCCCTATGATGAGAGAAGGGAATTTTGGGAGAAAAGAATCTGTTCTCTGTTCCATCCAACCCTAGAGACTAGGGTTTAAATACATCCACGAAGTGGGCCAGGCCCAGACTCAACAAAAAAAACTCCCATGGACTAAACCAATGAGATTAAACTAATCCCCAAGCCCGTGTACACCCGTGACTTGATTTAATCTCAACCTTGGACTCAACCCAGCCCAATACAAGTTAGCCCACCTGGGCCTTGATAGCACCACACCAGGCCCAACAATTTGTTCATCTCAAAGTGAAGTTAACAAATGGGGTACCGACTTTGCTTTAAAACTTGTCCTAAAATAAAGAAAGATGTCATTGGTTCAACTGACAACCTCTATTCGAATATCCTCTGAACCCCAAATTTTAGAGCACATCCATGCCCTCTTACTCATCTCCCCACCCCAATCTGCATGGCCATTCTTCACTTGTTGTCATCTTCGACCATCACCATTGTTCATCGCCGCTCATTGCCATCATTGATCACTCTATATCAAGCTTTCTGCTGATGGCTTCTTATTCTCCTCCTCTTCCTTTTATTCCTTCTCTTCCTCCACCATGCCAGCCGCTTGCTGCTGCTCACAACCTACGTACCTGCACCTCCTCCTCTCACTTCCCACTCAATGTCTATACCTATGCCCCCATCACTACTCAAGCTGCTTATTATCACTCACTGCTACTCAATGTGCTTCCTACTCATCCTTATCATCCTTTCACCTGTGGCACATTGCAATCCACCTGTGGTATGCCACAATCATCACCACCTTTCATCTTGCTGCAACACATGACCATTCGTCCAATTGTAGCTAGGGATGGCAATTTTTTTCATTTGACCGTTTACCTGATCGGTACCATTTTTAACGGATCAAAAAATCTTCAGTTTAAATAGCTTAACGGGTAACAGAGATTTTTCGTTAACGGCTAAACAGGTAAATAGCCCAGAAATGATATTCTCAGCTCCATCTCCATTTACCCATCCCCATCCCTATTAACTTAATATAATATATTTAAATTTTAAATAAATAAATAAATAAATAAATAAATATATTAATATATTAAAAATTAAAAATTAAATTTAAATAAAAAATATATAATTCTGACTCTTGCTCTTCTTTTTCTTTCACGCAGCCATCTTCTACTCTTCTTCTTTGATGCAGACCAGATGAGAACCTAGCTCCATCGCCAATCGTTGCCCCATCAACGATCTCCAATATCTTTTTCTTTCTCAGTTAAGCTCATCTCTTTCTTTTATTTTTAAAGAAAGATATCTTTTTACTTTTTGTTTTAAAATTTGAATGTATGCTTCTTTTTACGGTTGTTGCATTGGAATTTTCATTTTCTATTTTTTCATTGTTAGTTGTTTTCTTTCTCATTTTTCGTTCTCTTCTTCCTTATCCCAGAAATCGAAGAATCTCTTATATGTATCAATATCATCATTTGGTTGTTCTCGATTAGTGTCCATCTTATTCTAAAAAAATATTTTTTAAATTTTAATAAATTATAAATTTAATAAAATAATTTTATTTTTTTTATGTAAATGGCCAAACGGGTACCCAGTGGGTTTCCGTTTATCCGGCCGGATATCTTCGTCCCCGTTTTGTTAACTATAACGGTTTAATAGGATGGGAAACGAAAACATTTTTTCTAACAAAAATGAGGACCGGTATAGATCATCCCGAATCATCCCCGAACCGCTGCCATTCGTAATTGTAGCCTATTGCTGCCTATCTTTTTGCATTGCGGTCATAACCGTGCAACACCACAACCGATCATCTACCTGCACTACCAACTACACTACAGCTATACTATTGACTATAGCACTGCTAGCATTAATGCTACCTCTACTGCAACCATCGGCATTAGTCTAAGAAGGTAATTCACATCCTCATTTTTAACAATTATCTTATAATATTATAGCACACCACCACTAGTTAGGAGTGATTTCCACATTGATGATTTAAAATATTAGATAAAGTTTATAGGTAAATTAGTAGTCGTTTATACATTGATTTTATTAATTTCTGTTGTAGATTGAATATATGCAAGCTATTGATAATTTTGTTCACTCAAATTGAGTGATGAGCAATGGCCTGTAAATATATAGCGATCCTAACTTAAAAGGTGTTATAGGATTAGGCATAAATGACATTTAATGAATTAGATAAATTATACAGGCTAAATCAAAAAGGAAGCATGGTTGTGTATTGATTTCTAATTGTTCGTTATATGTTATGAAATTCATGTCTTTCTAAATTGAGGATGATAAAGCTAGGTGTAGAAATTATATTTGATACCTATCTTTCATACTTGCAATTGACTGTAACAAATCATATATATGTTAAAGTAAAGGCCTCTGCATTAGATGCATAGATGAAAAGTGACATGGTTGTACAAGATACTCAAGATATAGCATATCTTAGTCATCATTTCCTACTCGAATGCTTACATATACTGATCCCAGAGCTTTCTACATACCAATTCATCACCTTTTTGGATGAATCAGATGTTCATGAATATATTGAAGCCTGCTACTCATCATTCATCTCCTAGACTAGGGCCTTTTACTTATTATTCATCACCCCTTAGTCATATGTTCTTTCAGGATCTAGTAGTTTCTAGTTCAATCCAAATATAGGACGTCGTTTCTCTCCTGATGTTACCATTAACCTCAACGGCATGAAAGAATTTGTTTATCAAAGGAATAGGTTGATAGACCCTTTAATTACTAATACTTATGTATTTGATGATGACACAGAGAAGTAGGAACTAAAAGATGACTCAGAATATGATTTAGAGCTTATAGGTATATATATATGGAAGTGGAACCTTCGATACAATTACTTTACACCAAATATGTGGTTGCTGAATTACTTGATTATTGCTTTGTCGATCAATCAGGGCATTTGGGCTACTATCGTTCCCGTGATATATTTTCATACTGCGGAGTGCCATTAGCTAAATGGAGCGATGTGATAGTTTAGGCTAGAGTATCCCATTCTAGCCTTTTCTTTGTAGTAAGATGCATTACACGAACTCAATTTGAGTGGTAGTTTGATATGCATTCGACAAATAATCATGAGGCAACTTTCTCCGGAACAATTAGACAATCATTCTTCATATATATATATATATATGGGGATATCATGTAACTAGACAATGGGATTAGTCTTATTGGAGCAATGCTAAGAGCAGTGGTATGTATCATATCACTAATTTCAAAATCACACATATTCATCCATATTCTAATTTGATTTAAAATCCATATTCTAATTTGACTTTCTTTAAATGCAGGTTGATAGGCTTGAGAAGAAATACATACAAAATAGTCTGAATATTTGGTTGTCTATTTTCCTTGAGATTCAATAAACATGTACTTGTTGGGAATGCACAGTGAAGAGGTGGACAAAATATTGTCACTTAGGCAATATAAGAAGAAGAACAGAAATATCTATTTTATTTCTCATTTGGATTGCTAAAATTGTTTCATAAAACTTTAGATTACATAGCTATTTATAGAGCCAACACATGACTCTTGAAATTCTACATTAATTTTTCTTAAAAAATATCAAGAGTCATATTTAACTCTCTTAGAACATAGAAGAGGCATATTAAACTCATCTAGAAAATAGTAAGAGTCATTTTTAAAAAACGTGAATCATTATAGTAGTCCTTTCATCTTTCTAGAAATATTTTGAAAAGTGCAAATTACTCTTTAACACCCCCTCTTAATTTGCAATTCTAGGAAGCATACACAAGCCAAGAAAATATATGAAGGAAAGCAGTCCAATGGGCGTATCAATCAGACTTCAAAGCAAGCATACAAAATCCACTTGTAATCTTCAATTGCTTCTTGAACTTTTCAAACTTCTCACTTTGTAACAACTTTGGTGAGAAAATCTGCAGGTTGCTCACTTGTATTGATGAACTCTAAATAGATTTCTCCTTTGTTCACCATGTCTTTTATAAAATGGTACCTAAGCTCAATGTGTTTGGACCTAGCATGAAAAACAAGATTTTTAGTCATTGTAATAGCCGACATGTTGTCACAATAGATTGTAGTTGGTTGTTCTTGTTTTTGTTTTAAATCAAATAGAATTCTCTTAGCCAAATAGCTTCACAAGTAGCATCAGTAGCAGCAACCTATTCTGCTTTAGTTGAAGATAAAGATACTGTTTTTGTTTCTTTAGCTCCAAGATCTACCTTTGTACCAAGATAGAATAAGTATCATGATGTTTTTCGATCATCTAAGGATCCAGCTCAATCAGTAAAGCCAATCAAGGAATTCTTTTCTTTTTTGACATATTTAATGTCATTTTTCTTGGTGCCTTGCAAGTATTTTAAAATTCTTTTTACTGTAGCTAAATATAGCTACTTGGTTCATTCATAAATCTGGAGATATAGAAAACAGAGTGCATTATATCAGGTCTAGTGTTAGTGAGATAAATCAATGATTCTACTAGACTTCTAAATTCCTTTGCATCCACTTTTTTTGCGCCATCATCAAGCTTCAACTTCTTATTTAAAGCCATAGGAGTTATTGCTGATTTGCACTTATCCATCTGAAATTTCTTCAAGATGTCTTCAGTGTATTTTTCTTGAGAGATAAAATTTTTCTTCTAGATTGTTTAACTTGAATTTCAAGAAAATATTTCATGAGCCCTAATCTGTCATCTCAAATTCTTTCATCATCTTGAGCTTAAAATCTTTCACCATATTCAGATTAATACCCATATAAATAAGATCATCAACATATAGATAAACTATAAGAATATCATTCATACCTTCCTTCTTCACTTAAAGAGAAGGTTCACTTGTGCTTCTTTGGAATCCATTTTTACAAAAATAACCATCAATTTTGTGTTCCATGCTCGAGGAGCTTGCTTCAGTCCATAGAGAGCTTTCCGCAATCGATAGACCATATTTTTTATCTTTGACTTCATAGCCTTTTGATTGCTCAACATAAACTTCTTCTTCAAGCTCTCCATTGAGAAATGCTGATTTGACATCAAGCTGAAATACATCTAGCTCTAATTGGACAGTAAGAGCAAGAACAATTTGAATTGTCTCCATTCTAACAACTGGTGCAAAGGTTTCGTTAAAGTCGATACCTGATTGCTGAGAGTAGCCCTTTGCTATAAGTCTTGCCTTGTATTTTTGGATGAGTCCATTTTCATTAAATTTTGTTTTGTAAACCCATTTTAAACCAATCACAAGTTTTATTCTTCTCAATTGTAGTCATCTCTTCATGCATGACCTTTTGCCACACTTTTTCTTTGACGACTTTTTCAAAGCTTTGTGGTTCATATGCAAAGAATAAAACTTCACATGATTTATATACTTCTCTTAATGAACGAGTCTTCCTTGGTGGTGAATTTGAATCCATCGTTGCTTGTATTGAAGTGATTGGATTTGGTGACCTTATTGGACTTGGTATAGGAGTAAAAATTTGTGGAGCTTGTTGTGCTTGTTGATCTTGGCTTGATGTAGACTCCAGAATTCATACATAGGTGATGAATGAGAATACTTTTATTCCAACTCCAAGCTATAGCTTTATCAAAAATAACATCTCTCAAATAATCAACTTGTTAGTGTAAGGATTTAACAAGCGATAGCACTTTGATTCATCACTATAGCCAATAAAAATTAGCTTTTCTCCTTTTTCATCAAATTTGTCTTTGTTGGGAATAGAAATATGGGAGTAAGCAATACAACCAAATACCTTCAAGTGATTGACAACTGGTTTCTTTTTGTACCAAGCTTCAAATGAAGATTTGTTGAGCACTGCTTTTGTAGGTGACCGATTGAGAATATAGATAGTTGTGTGCACTACTTCAGTCCCAAATTTATTAGGAAGCCCTTTGCCTTTCATCATGCTTCTAGCCATCTCCATAATTATCCAATTTTTTTTTCAGTGATGCCATTTTGCTGTGGCATTCTTTAAACTGTGAGTTACCTTTGAATGCCTTCTTTTTTGCAATACTCTATAAATGGTGTGTAGATGAATTCACTTCTCGATCAGTTCTCAATGTTTTATTTTGTGGCCACTTTGTCTTTCTACAAGAGCTTTAAAATGAAGGAAAATGAAAAATGCTTCCGATTTTTCTTGTAAGAAATACAACCACATCATTCTAGTACAATCATCTATAAAAAGAATGAAATATCTTTTATCACCAAATGAAGGAGTTCTTGTTGGTCCACAGATATCAGCATGCACCAATTCAAGAGAAGAATTAGTTCTCCAAGAAGTTTTAGGAAAAGAAAGTTTATGCATTTTCCCATAAATACAACCTTCACAAATATGATTTGATCTTTGAATGGAGGGAAGTCCAACTACCATATTCTTTTGCTTGAGTAGGTGAAGTCCATTAAAATTAAGATGACCATACCTTAAGTGCCATAAGTGTGAGTCATCCAAAGTTTTAGATTTGAGAGCCATGTTTCCTTGTAGTGGCATGATAAGTGGAAAAACTCGGTTTGAGTTCATTTGAATAGTAGCAATTTGAGAGTTTATTTTCTTGTCCATAATTCTACACTTATCATTATAAAAGGAACAAGAATATCCATTTTGCAAAAGTTGTCCAACACTCAACAAATTATAAGTCAATTTAGGAACATAAAGAACATCACTTATAAATTGTTTGTTACCTCCCTTTGAGTTGACAGCTATGATGCCTTTATCTTCAGCTTTTTGGATGTTTTCATCTTCCAATTTCACCATTGAACTGAAATTTGGATCAAGTTCAATAAACATCTTCTGATTCCCGGTCATATGATGCTACAACCACTGTCTAAAAACCATGTATATTGAGATTCATGTGGATGCTCATACAAGAAAATAGCTGATTTGATTCCTCCTTGGTGAACCTTACTATTTTTTTTTTTTACATTAGTGTTTTTGTACCAACAATTATTGTAAGAATGATTGAGAATTTTGCATCTCTTATATCTGAATCGACAATCCTTGCTCTCATGGTTGGTCTTCTTGCAAATGCACATTAAGAGTGAGAGACTTCAGATTGTCGCTGTGCATCTTCTTTTTTTTTTTATTTTTATTTTTCCACATTCCTCTCTTTTGAGAAGATCCTTCTTTGTTTTGGATATTTGAGTTTCTCTTTTCAAATATGTTAGCTTTGGCATGAAAAACTTGATCAAGAGGTTGATTGGAAGAATGACTCAATCTTTTATCATGCACTTGAAGAGAGCTCATTAGTTCTTCTATTGCAGCAACAACATGATCAAATTTTGTTGGAAGGCTCATAAGAACCTTTAGAATAATTTTTCTTTCTTTTATAATATCTCCAAGGCTTCTAATTTGATTCACAATTTCTAAAATTTTAGTAAGAAAAACTTGCATATTTTCATCTTCTTTCATTGTAATGTTATCAAAATCCCTCCAAAGTGATTGTAGTTTCAAAGAAGTAACTTTTTCATTTCCTTGAAAATCATTTTTAAAATATCCCAAGCTTCTTTAGTTTTTTTTCACCAAATATACGAGAAAATTGCTTTGCTTACCCTTATTGAAGATACCGTAGTGCACTTGCATCATTGCGCACATTCTTCTTGTATTATTTTTGTTGTTGTTCTGTCCAATTGCTTCCATCATTTGGTGGCTCCGGATAGATGTCTTCAATGACCTTCCACAAATCTTGTGAGACAAATAAGGTTTGTATTTGACTACTCTAATAGTCATAATGTTCTCCTTCGAAGATGAGAATATGATTTGATGTATATGCAAACGTTGCTGAAACTAGGTTGGTAGACATTTTTGGAGAAAGATAGAAGGCTTATGAAAGAAAATAGATATAGGAATATTTAGCTATGATGCCAAATTTGTTGGGAATGCACAGTGGAGAGATGGACAAAATATGTCACTTAAGCAATGTAAAGAAGAAAAGCGAAAATATCTATTTTATTTTTTGTTTGGATTGCTGAAAATTATTTTATAAAACTTTAAGTTACATAGCTATTTATAGAACCAACACACGACTCTTGAAATTCTATATTAACTATTCTTAGAAAATATCAAGAGTCATATTAACTCTCTTAGGAAATAGAAGAGACATATTAAACTCATCTAGGAAATAGTAAGAGTCATTTTAGAAAATGTAAATCATTATAGCAGTCCTTTCATCTTTCTAGAAATATTTTTGGAAAGTGCAAATAACTCTTTAACAGTACTATGCTCCTAGGTATAATTGATGAGCACTGATGTTTTCTTTTTGCGACGTCATCAAATACATCTATAACAACAAATACGGTGATGCTTATAGAATTTAGAGGTGAGAAGTAAATATCTAGACTTGCTAGGCATATATCATAGACAAGCATATATCATCTCATGCATCCTCATTGAAGAGACAACAAGAGCCATGTACTCTAATACAAATACCATCTTAGCTTAGCATCTAAGGTGGCTGGCATTAGAGGAGGATGTTCCAATCGATGATACCTTGGAGGAGGTGGTAACATTAGAGGACATACACAGCCAGCCACCTAAATTTAGCTATGGTAGAGGATAGTGGCATGATTGGGGGTGACGTTAGATTCAAGGTTAGGATTCTGGAGCATAGGTATAAGTTGATGACTTTCAACCACCAGTACCACCACCACCATTAGAGGAGGATGCCTCGTATATTATACAAGTCTATCGATCGATGCATGAAGTTAGAGCATAAGATGAGGTCATAAACATGTTGCATATAATTGTTCATATATTTTTATTGCTAACAATGATATAATCATCATTTGTACATGTATTGTTGAATGATTGCTATTTAATATGCATGTCATTTTTTTGTCCATCTTTAATTTTTTTTGCTGACTTTAATTTTTTCTCCATCTTCTACATTTCATATTTGAATTGAAAAATTAATTTAATAATAGATTTTCAACATTATATAATTGTTTAAATTAAAGGTAGAAAACAAGGGATTGTGATCGTTTTAATATTGATAGTGTCACTCAGGGCAACGATTTTCACGAAATCATCACGCTAAGTGATAACAAAACAACAACAAACCCTTAATTATAAATTAGTTAGAGTCAATTATATTAATTCTTTTCTTCGTTCAGCTTGGTTTTGAGTCATATTAGTAGTAAGATATAAAGATTCAAAAAATATGCAAAGATTTTAAGTCTTTCTTTATCATTTTCTTTCATGAAATTTTTTGTTTACCTTTATCTTTTTTTCTTCTATATATCAAGTCACTTCTTCATACAGTGCATCTTTATATCTATATTACATATCTAGAATTTTTTTTAAAATATATCTCGATAAGAGCTACATTTAACTTTTTACGAATAGTTTTATTTGTTATCATATCTTTTCTTCTATTACTAAAGATCTATCTCAATATTCTCATTTTTGCCACATTCATTTTATTTACATATATTTTTCTAACTGTTAAAAATCTGCCACAAAGCATAAAGCATAGTTGGTCTTATAGCTATCCTATAAATTTTTTTCTTTTTAGCTTGATAGTATCTACGATCATATATATTGTAGTTATACTTCTCCATTTCATCCAACCTACTTTAATCATATAAAAATATCATTCTTAATCTTTTTTTCTTATAAATAATTGATATTTTTAGAAACTTCATAACCCTTAATTTTACTCTACATTCATCTACATTACTAATTGTACTAAAATTATATTCTATATATTTTATCTTTGTTTAACTTAACCTAAAACCTTTAGATTCTAATGTATTTCGTCATATTTCTATCATACGATTAACTTCAATAGTAGTTTCATCTACAAGTACTATATCTTTTGCAATAAGATATATCATGGAATATTATCTTGAATGTGTCTAATAAGTTCATTTATAACTAAAGAAAAAAGATAAAAATTAGGGTAGATCCCTGATATAAACATACTATAATAGAAAATTCATTAATATTACTAGTAGTATTCTTATACTAGTAATTGCTTCATAATACATATTTTATCATGTTAATATATCTAATGGATACTGCTTTATTTTCTAGCATCTACCATATGATTTTTTTATTGACTCTAATATATATTTTTTTAAATCGATAAAAATTACATAAAAATCTTGTCTCTTTTCTTTATACTTCTTTTTGGCATCTTAAGAAGAAAAATAGTTTTTATAGTCAATGTTCTTAACATAAAACCAAATTGATTTTTTAATATCTTTGTATTATAACTCAACCTATATTCAATTATTCTCTCTTTTAAAGTTTTATAGTATAACCAATGCTTTAAAAATCATACCAAACAATAAACTAGCTTAACATTTGGGTCATGGGTCAATCGGTTTGACTGGATAAACCGATTTGATTGAACTAAATGATGTCATAATTAACTTTTAATTTAATAATATAAAAATAATAAATATAAATATCAATCCAAGTGAAAAAATTAAAATTTAAAAATATTCAACCCTAATTTTATTTATCAAAACTAAAAGTTTAAAAACTAGGGTTGGATTGTTTCTTAAGAACTCGACTGATTCAATGAATTTTTTTGGACTTTACCGGGTTATATAAAAGTCAACTTTAATAATATAATCAGACTGGATTGATGATCAATTTCTGGTTAGACCAGTTCGATCGATCGGTTCGATCCAATTTTTAAAACCATGAGTATGACTCATGAGCTTAATATCATGATAGCTAGAGTAGTTTTGAATATCTCCTTTATTTTTATAAATTGGTACTAAAGTACTCTTTCTCCATAAAGAGCTATCAAACTTCAAACTCTAAGAAGAGAGTTAGATAATTTGAGAATGCATGAAAATGAAAAATTAAAGGATTACTTCTCCAAAATTACGGAGACTGTTAATCAAATGAAGAGCTATGGTGAAACCATCACCGAACGAAGAATATGTGAAAAATCTTGGCTAGTTTATCTCCAAAATTTGATACAATAGTTGCAATTATTAAAGAATCTAAAGATCTTTCTGAATTAAGTGTCATGAATTAATGGGATCTCTTGAAGCTCATGAGCAAAGATTGTTTAGGCATAAAGAATCATCAATTGAAAGTGCCTTTCAATCTAAACTCAAAGTGGTTGATAAAAATTCTCAAAAAGAATCATCTAGTCATGCTCAAGTCAAAAGAGAGTCATTCAAAGATGAAAACCATAATAGAGGAAGATGAAGAAATATGAGAGGAAGAGGTAGAGAAATGCAAAGAAATAATTTAAAAAAAAAACAATATGATGAGAGCACTCAACAAAGGTGCAATATATGTAAAAGGTCTTCTCATGCTGAAAAAGATTGCTGGTTTAGGGGAAAACCCCAATGTTATAATTGCAAAAAGTTTGGACTTGTTCAAAAAGATTGCAGGTACAAAGCAAGTGAGCAAGCATACTTCTCAGAAGAAAATGAAGGTCAACAAAGCACACTATATGCATATCAAACTGCAAAAAAGCAAAGTAATAATATGTGGTATCTTGACAGTGGTTGTAGCAATCATATGAGAGGAGACAAGTCTATTTTTATGGATATTGACAGTTCTTCAATTTCACATGTGAAGATGGAAATGATGTTCTAGTCCAAGCAAGAGGCAAAGGCACAATTGAAATCAATACCAAAAAGAAAGAAAATTCATTCATGATGTTTTACTTATTCCAGATTTGAAGCAAAATCTCTTGAGTGTTGGACAGCTGATTGAGCATGGGCATATGGTTCACTTTGAAGATAATGTTTGCAAGTTATATGACAGAGGGATGAAAAAGCAACTTATGGCAAATATCAAGATGGAGAAAAATAGAAGTTTTCCTCTTATTTTGCACTATGCAAAGGATGCTACATGGAAGATGGAGGTAAATGATGAGTCATGGTTATGGCACAAAAGGTTTGGGCACTTGAATTTTCAAAGTTTGAGAAGTTTATATCAAAAGAATATGGTGTATGGTCTACCAGTAATACATGACAAGGAAGAACCTTGTGAAGGATGTGCACTTGGAAAACAATATAGAGAGGCATTTCCAAAAGAGCATGTATGGAGAGCCAAAGCACCATTGGAGCTTATTCATACTGATATATGTGGACCTATGAAAACCCTTTCTCATGCAGGTAACATCTACTTCATTATTTTTATTGATGACTATTCAAGGATGACATGGGTATATTTTATGAGACATAAATCAGAGGCATTTCTTATCTTTAAGAAGTTTAAAAATCTTATGGAAAGACAAAGTGGCATTATATCAAAGTGCTGAGAAGTGATAGAGGTGGTGAATACAATTCAAATGAATTTGAAAAATTTTATGAAGATGATGGTATACAAAGACAATTGACTGTTGGCTATGCACCAGAGCAAAATGGTGTTGCAGAAAGAAAGAATCGTACTATTGTTGAGATGTCTAGATCTATGCTCAAAGACAAAGGCCTTCCAAATTCTTATTGGGCAGAAGCAGTGAATACAGCAGTTTATCTGATGAATAGATGTCTAACAAAAGCTCTTCAAAATAAGACACCATTTGAAGCCTGGTATGGTAGAAAGCCTTCAGTGAAGCATTTCAAAATCTTTGGATGTGTGTGCTATGCACATATTCCAAAGAAAAGGAGACATAAACTTGATGAAGTCAGTGAAAAATGTATCTTTGTTGGATACAGTTCTAAATCAAAAGGTTACAGATTTTTCAGCTTGAAGCAAAATCAAGTGATCATAAGAAGAGATGTTATTTTCAATGAGAAAGTTGCTTGGGATTGGAAGCAAAAGAAAGTTGAAGAAAATATTATTTCTCTTGATGAAGAAATCTATGATGCTCAAAATAAAGAAAATAAGGTTGAAGGTTCACCACAAACTTCAAGTTCATCTTCAAGTTCTACTCCTATAAAAATGAGAAGGTTAAGTGACATTTATGCTTCTTGTAATTTCTACATGATTGCCTGAAACTTATGAAAATGCTATGCATGAAGAAGTATGGAACAAGGCAATGCAAGAAGAAATCAATATGATTGAGAAGAACAAAACTTGGGAATTAGTGAAGAAACCAAGTGATAAGGAAGTCATTGGCTTGAAGTGGATCTACAAAATAAAACACAATCCAGATGGTACTATTCAAAGACACAAAGCAAGATTAGTAGCAAAGGGATACTCTCAATTACCTGGTATTGATTATCAAGAAACTTTTGCACATGTTGCTAGACATGATACAATTAGAACTCTTATTTCTATAGCAGCACATAAAAGTTGGAAACTACATCAACTAGATGTAAAGTCTGCATTCTTGAATGGAGTATTAGAAGAAGAAATTTATGTTGAACAACCTCAAGGCTTCATCATCAAAGGTCAAGAAAACAAGGTATACAAGTTGAAGAAAGCATTATATGGGCTGAAGCAAGCACCCAGAGCATGGTACTCTCAAATTGACACCTACTTCAATGAAAAAGATTTTCTAAAAAGTCCAAGTGAACCAACACTTTATGTGAAGAAGCAAGGTAATTATATTCTCATTGTCTCTCTTTATGTTGATGATTTAATTATTACTGGTAACAATGAGAATATGATCTTGACTTTCAAAAGTGATATGATGAGAAGATATGAAATGAATGATATGGGTTTGCTTCATTATTTTTTGGGAATTGAAATAAGTCAAAGAAAAGATGGTATCTTTATCAGTCAAAAGAAGTATGTAGAAGGCATTCTCAAGAAATTCAAAATGGAAAGTTGCAACAGTGTTGAAACACCTTTTGTGGTAAATGATAGTTGATGAAAGAAGATGAAAGTGGTGAAGCAACTGCATAATTATACAGAATTATTATTGAAAGCTTATTATATCTAACAATTACAAGGCCAGACATAATGTTTGCATCAAGTTTACTTTCTAGATTTATGCAAAAGCCAAGTAATATTCACTTTGGACAAGCAAAAAGAGTCTTGAGATACATCAAAGGTACTAAAGATTACGGGATCATATATGACAGAAACAAGGATGATATTGTGAAGTTATTTGGATTTTGTGATAGTGATTGTGCTGGAAGTATTGATGACATGAAAAGCACATCAGGATATGCATTCTTTTATGGATCAAGTATCATATCTTGGTCATCTAAGAAGCAAGATACAGTGGCATTATCTTCTTCTGAAGCTGAATATGTTTTAACAACTTTGACAGCACAATAAATAATTTGGTTGAGAAGAATACTTGAAGATATGGGTGAAAAGCAAGAAGAAGCTACTACTCTGCTATGTGACAATAAATCTACTATTTCTATGACAAAGAATCCTATATATCACAGCTGCACCAAGCACATCAAAATCAAGTACCATTTCATTAGAGATGTGGTAGAAGAAAAAGAAATTGAAGTCAAGTATGTGAAGACTGAAAACCAAATTGCAGACATCTTCACCAAGGCATACCCAAGGAGAAATTCATTCACTTTAGAGATCTCATGGGTATCCAAGAATAACCATTAAAGGGGAGTGTTAAAATATAATGGTTAATAGTTTTTAGTATTTTATTTTATTTAATTTAATCTGAGTTGGGCTGTTAAATAATGTGCCTATTTTTTTATGCTTTGGTGGGATAGCCTTAGATGGATAAGATCACAAGAGGGATTATGTTTATCCATAGAAACAAGAAACAATATTTATATGGTGATGTGATTAATGAAACGATATAGAACTATTTTCTTCTTGAGAGAAAACCCTTCTTCTACTTTGATTTCTCTTTTCAAAACAATATGTGTTGAAAATAATCCCAACACTATCTACCAGTCGGTTCATCAGTTTATGTGCAGAGGATGAGAGGTAATAAATGATTTTGATGTAGCATAATTCAACCTGCACATGTGGCGGTGATATGTGATGGATCTTATTAAAGATGGTATGATGGGATCTTATTAAAGATGGTATGATGTAGTTGATTAGGCTAACACAACACTCTCAATTAGGCTAGACTTTTATGAGAACTATCAATTTATTTAAATCCTTTTTTTATCCAACACGCAAATCAATCCGTATGAGATGAACTTCATCGTACCTCTGAAACCTAAAAGCATTATAATAGACGCCTATAAATTAAAGTAGTTGTAAATCTCTCTAGCCTCGTTAGCTCGTCCAAAGAGCTCTATGTTTTTTTCATCAAAAGCTTTAGTTGGCTTAAACATCAAAAAAAAGTTTTTTGAAAACTAGTTTTTGACCTTCCTTGCATTTTTTTTTTCTCTCTTTCTTACATGCATATAGAACGGATTCGTGAGGAAGATGCTTTATCGTTTGACATATTATTCGGTGACATATAAGAATCAATATATATTAATAGCGATATTGTGTGATGGTCATCCGATCACCAACTTCCACGTAAAATCAGTGAAAAGATGACGCCAAGTGTTGTTTCCCCCAACCAATTTATAATTAATAGTCATTCAAACTGGATATCTTGCCTTCTTTGGTCTGCAGGCCGATAGTTCCATCATCCCGCAAACGACGTGCTGCATTTAATTCCTGGGAGCAGTTTTCCTGAAGTCCACCACATGCATTGCGCTCATCTAAGCCTTTTCCCAACTACATGCAATGCATTGCCCTTTCGCTGTTTCTTCGAAAATCCTTGGTGGCCCGGCATGCTGATCATTCCTCTTCAAAAATATCTTTGACTAGATATAATATATATTAACATCAGTTTTTGAAAACAAGTTAGGTAGTGTTTGAAATAGGAAATAAAAAAAAATATTTTCTGAATATTCCTTTTTATTCCCAAAATCATAACTATAAGGGATAGCTGGGAATAAAGTTAATCAAAGGGATAATTTATAGTTAACCATGGTTAAGATAGTGTTTGATAGAAAAAAATATTATCCATGGATAAGTGTACGGAATAGAGTTTGTCCCATGGTTATCCCATGGCTATCCCATTGATCATATCAAATGCAAAAAGATAAATCCATAGGATAACTTTTTTTTACTCTTATTTACAGGGATAACAAGCTATTCCTGCAGGCACTGTTTGATAGCTTTGGGCTATCCCTGAATAAATGTACATGATAGCATTTATCCAGGGAATAGCTGAGAGGATAAACACCTTTTTAAAATTACCACTCTGCCATCAAGGGATAACTTTAGTTATTCCTGGATTCCTTAGGGAATAAGTTCAGGGGATAACCCATGGTTAAACATGGGTTATCCTCTCTGGTTAAACTTTTCAGCACTATCCCCTGTAGCTATAACATTTGGAGATAAGGGAGGATATTCAGGGTGTGTTTGATATGGTGGATAAGAGGGGATATTACCTAGATATCCCTCCTGATCCCCAAATGCTATAGCTACAGAGGATAGTGCTGAAAAAGTTTAACCATAGGAGATAACCCATGTTTAACCATGGGTTATCCCCTGAACTTATTCCCTAGGGAACCCAGGAATAACTAAAGTTATCCCTTGATGACAGAATGATAATTTTAAAAAGGTACTTATCCCCTCAGCTATCCTCTGGATAAATGCTATTCGGTACATTTATCCAGGGATAGCCAAAAAGCTATCAAACATAGCCTCAGGGGATATCTCCCCTTATCCACCATATCAAACAGTGCCGCATTTTGACATTTTCTAGAAAATAAATTGAGGGGATATCCCATGGTTAACCATGGTTAACCATGGAATATCCCTTTGGTTAACTTTATTTCCAGCTATCCCTTATCGTTATGGCTTTTGGGAATAAGAAAGGATATCCTTTTGATATCTCCTCTTATCCTCTATTTCAAACACTACCTAATGTCTCTATTGTGAGGACAACCGGATCACGTGCGCTATATCTCTAAGCACTTTGTCCTTTCTTTCTAAGTTTCGATTTAAGTAAACTTCAGACGTATTGGCAAATTTTCCATGTACTGATTGGACGAGTACATGAACATTAGCCTGCAGAGTACTGTTTTCAGGCCAGCACGCGCTCTTCTCCTGGTGATCGATCACGTTGCAGTCTATGCAGAGCCGATCACTGTGTCCAAAATGCCCAACCACGACACACATGATGGATTTGGTGACCTTGTTAGATTTGGTGACATGGAGGTCATTGGTAATTAGGTCAGAGCAAAATTGGTCAGCTCTCCTATAGAATCATGGGCACCCACCAACCAAAGCATGGCTTGAACCTGCCTAAAGATTGCTCATCACCTGGTCTCGCTGTTTTTTAATAGCTAGGCACTTTTGCTCAGATTCCCACAAATGATGCTAATTTATTAATGTCCAAACCTAGTCCTTGAATGTCAACCGAGGAATCTATACTGTCCAAACCTAGTCCTCGAATGCCAACCAAGAAATCTACCTTAACTTAGCCTGAGCAAAGCACATCCTTCTTACGGTACTTAAAGAGACGAGCATTAGGGTCCTCAGAGTTTTTCTCTCAACAAATCCTCCACTCCTTAAGTCAGCAAAGCTGTGATAAGAAATTTAGAGTCCCTAAACAAAGACTATATTTTGGAAGCAAAGTAAAAGTCTTGTTACTTATGAAGATCGAGGCTGCTTTTATAGGCATTCAGAGAAAGAGTAATTTGAGTAAGACTCTCTCATTGGACAATTTTAATAAGTGTAATATTTGGATAAGGCAAGAAACATATTATCTTCATATAGGGTGATAGTCTTGTAGAGCCTGGTGTTGTACTCCAAAGCTTAAATCCTAGGGTGAAGGTTTGTAGGCTCCATAGGGTTAAGGCCCAGATTGTTGGGTCTTGAGGGGGCTAGTCTATCATTGGGCTGGGTTTGGGCCCAGGGTGTGGGTTGGTCCAAGGGAGTTTTTTAGGGTTTATTATCCATATAATAAGGCACCGGTTCATGTGTGGTGCTGGTTTTATTTTGGTGGCCGTCATGGGGACGGGTTATATATAGTCATGTAACGATGATGATTATAGATGAATGAAAAAAAAAATCATTTTCTCCCTAAAATAGGCTATCCCTCTCTTTTTCTCTTTTATCCACGTCTTTCTTTCTTTCTCACGTATAGATGCCCTAGATTTCTAGGGTTTTATTGCTGCCATCTCTGCCCTAGCCATCTTCTTGGAACTGCCTCTCTCAAAGAAGGAGAAGGAAGAAACCCTAGCAGCACCTTCTTCTTGGGCAACGTCTCTTGATTTTCTGGATCAGATCTGAAGGTTCATGTGAGGAAGAAGAGAGGCCACGACCCTCTCTTACAATCTTAAGGTGCAAGAAACCAAGGAAAATCCTAGTTGCTAATCAATCTGGGAAGATTACTAAGATTAAGATCCAAAATTCTGCTGCAGAAATTTTAACAGGGATATCATCTCGCTTCCGCATCTCCACACGACTTGGGGCTGGTCGAATGCGTGCTATGCTCCAAGGTTAGAACAAGGACGATCCACTCTTCATTTGGTATCAGAGCCTCGGTGATTTGGTGGAGAAAAGATTGGATCTTGGGCGTTTCTTGATAAGATATCAAACCAGAAATTTCTGCAGCAAGTTTAATTTTCTGTTTTTGTTGTGTGCATTGTTTCTTGGTTGGATATGACATCTAGTAGCTTTAAATTTGATTTTGAAAAGTATGATAGCAAGTGAAACTTCACCCTATGACAACAAAGGGTGAAGGATTTATTGGTACAGCAAAGGATTTATAAGGTCTTGGTGAAACAAAGACCGGATAATGTAAGTCGTGAGGATTGGGAGGAGTTAGAGGAGATTGCATTTAGCACAATCAGGATGTGCTTGGCTGATCAAGTCTTGCCGGAGATTTGCACGCAAACCACGGCAAGGGGGCTCTAGGAAACTTTGGAGAACACTTACATGGAAAAGAGCATGACAAACAAGTTGTGGTTAAAGAAACAGTTGTACAGCTTGAGAATGCCTGAGGGAGGAGATCTTGTGGCCCATATTCAGAAATTCAATCAAGTGTGCTCAGAGGTAATGAGCCTTGATGTAAAAATTGATGAAGAAGACAAGACCCTCATCTTGTTGTGTTCGTTACCCAGTTCCTATGATGGTCTGATTACAACCTTGGTGTATGGGAAGGAGACCCTGGATTATGAAGAGGTTGTGGGGGTGCTGAGATCAAACCAGCAAAGAGAAAAGATTCGTATGGGAAACTCTAACACGGAGGTACTTGCTGTGATTGAGAGGCAAGGAAGACCCTGGGAAAAGGTTAGAGGCAAGTCCAAAGGCAGATCTAAGTCTCGGGGCAAGCAGAAAGCATGGAAGTGTTACAAGTGTCATCAGATTGGTCACCTGAAGAGAAATTGCCCACTTCTGAAGAATGAGAAGGGGAAGGGCATTTTTAAGGGAGGTTCAACCAGCAATGGTGGTGCAAATTCATCTGAAGACAGTGAAGATGATGTACTGGTAGTTTCATATGGGACCAAGAAGTGTGATAGTTGTTGGACACTTGACTCAGCATGTTCTCACCTTTATACTTCGCATAGGGAGTGGTTTGCAACTTATGAAGAATCTGATGGAGGGAGTGTATGCCTTGGTGATAATCATCCTTGTAAGGTTGCTGGAGTTGGAAGCATAAGGGTGAGGATGTATGATGGGGTTATAAGGACTTTGACCAATGTCAAACATGTCCCAGAGTTGAAGAAGAATCTAATTTCTTTGGGCTACCTGGAGAAGCATGGGTATGCTTTTGGAAGCCAGCCGGTGAGTGGATGTTTGAGGATAACCAAGGGTGCATTAGTGGTGATGAAAGGGAGAAGGTTGGAAAATAATCTCTATCAAATGGAAGGCTCAGTGGCCATAGATGGTGCAGAGGTGCTAGCAGCGACACATGAAGAACAGTTGGTCTATAAACTGTGGCACTATCGAATGGGATACATGAGTGATAAAGGGCTTATAGAACTCAGTAAAAGAGGTTTGATTCCAGTACTTAAGGAGGACAATGACATCTGTGAGCCCTGTATTTATGGCAAACAACATAGGGTGAGATTTGCCAGCAGTTTCAAGCAGAGTGAAGGTATTCTGGAACTAGTTCACTCAGATGTATGGGACCGACCCCTGTGTCAGCCAGAGGTAGGGCTAAGTATTTTTTGACCTTCATTGATGACTACTCCAGGAAGGTATGGGTATATCTGATAAGAGAAAAATCAGAGGTATTTGCCCGGTTTAAAGCTTGGAGAGTTGGTGTTGAAAAGGAGACAGGAAAACTAGTGAAGTGTTTGGGATCTGACAATGGAGGGGAGTATACAAGCAATGAATTCAGAAGCTACTGTGAGGAAAATGGGATCCAACACCATTACACAGTGAGGATGACTCCCCAGTAGAATGGTGTGGCAGAGAGGATGAATCGTACATTGACAGAGAAGGCTAGGAGTTTGAGGCTGCAGGCATAACTGCCCAAGGTCTTTTGGGGTGATGCAATTATGTTCTCTGGTTTTCTTGTTAATAAGTTCCCTAATAGAAAACTGATGGAGGAATTCCAAAGGAGATCTGGAGTGGGAAGAAGGTGGAGCTTGGACACCTAAGGATTTTTGGTTGCCCAGCCTATGCACATGTGGAGGCAACTGAAAGGAGCAAGCTGGACCCAAAATCACAAAAGGGCTGATCTTCATCGGGTATCCACAGGGAGTTAAAGGCTATTTGCTATGGAGTTCAGATTCACAGAAGTGTATCATCAGTAGAGACATTATTTTGATGAGAAGAGCATTTTGAAGAGGTCCGAGATTGCAGATGGAGCTGAAAAGGCTGAACAAGACAGCAGTGGACAGCATTGGCTGACAGGTGATGTACCTTCTACTTCTACTTCAAAACATGCTTCTTTTGAGGTGGAGTTTGGTATGAATATTTCAATACATGTAAAGGATCAGCTAGAAGAGCCATCAATCCAAAAGGAGGTGCAGGTGGAGTCACACACTTCAGCTTTGAGAGATGATCAAAGGGGTGTGACACTACACAAGGCAAAGCATACCATCATCAAACCTACTCGGTATCGCATTGATGACATGATTTCCTATGCTCTAATCACTGCAAATGAAGATCCAGAGACCTTCCAAGAAGCCATGGAAAGTTCAGAAAGAGACTCATGGATGCAGGCCATGATGGAGGAGATTGAGTCCCTGGAAAAGAACAAGACATGACAGCTAGTGGATCTACCTAGAGATGCTCGGGCCATTGGTTCAAAATGGGTGTTCACAAAGAAGGAGGCACCTTCATAGCAAGGTGGAGTCAGATACAAAGCAAGGCTTGTTGCTAAGGGTTCTCACAGAGAGAGGGAGTGGACTACACAGAGGTATTCTCTTCTGTGGTACGTCATGCTTCAATTCGTGTGTTGTTATCTCTCGTAGCACAACATGGTATGAAGTTGCAGCAGATGGACGTGAAAACAACTTTCTTACATGGGAGTCTAGAGGAGAGGATATACATGAAGCAACTAGAGGGTTTCAAGGAATCTAGATTGGAAGAAAAAGTGTGTCTACTAAAGAAATCGCTCTATGGTTTGAAGCAGTCACCCCGTCAGTGGTACAAAAGGTTTGACACTTTTATTTTGGGCCTTGAATTTTCTAGATGTGAATATGATACTTGTGTCTATGTGAAAGATGTGGATGAGGATGATGCACTATATCTCCTTCTATATGTGGATGATATGCTCATTGCCAGCAGGAGTGTTGAAGCAGTGAATGGACTGAAATATGCATTATCAACAGAATTTGAAATGAAGGATTTGGGGTCAGCTAGGAAGATACTTGGGATGGAAATTTACAGAGATAGGACCAAGGGAATTCTACACTTGTCATTGAGTGGATATATTCATAAGGTGTTGGAGAGGTTTGGGATGGATAAGGCCAAACCAGTTGGAACACCTTTGGCTAATCACATGTCTCTTTCTAAGTTACAGAACCCCCAGACAGATGAAGAGAAAGAGTACATGGAGAGAGTTCCATATGCCAGTGCCGTGGGCAGCATTATGTATGCTATGGTGTGTTGCAGGCCTGATATAGCATATGCAGTGAGCCAGGTGAGCAGGTTCATGGCGAACCCAGGGAAGGAGCATTGGAAGGCACTCAAGTAGATTTTGAGGTACCTTCAGGGAACTCGTGGACTTGGTCTAATTTTGGGCAGCAAGATGGATCTAAGGAGAAATCTAATATCCCAAGTAAGTCATTAGGTCTATTGGAAGGATATGTGGATGCAAATTTTGCATGTGATCTGGATACAAGAAGGTCTACCACAGGGTATGTGTTCAGCATGTATGGTAGATTAATTTCTTGGAGATCAACCCTTCAACCTATTACAGCTTTGTCTACAACAGAAGCTGAGTATATAGGGATTACAGAGGCTGCCAAGGAGGCTCTTTGGTTGAAGAGACTCATCATGGAAATGGGGGTGAAGCAGGGTACAGTATTATTACAAAGTGATAGTCAGAGTGCCCTGCAGTTAGCTCAGAACCCAATCTATCATGCATGCACAAAGCATATAGATGTGAGGTATCACAGGATCAGAGAATTGGTGGAAGAAGGTGAAGTGGAGCTGGTAAAAGTTCATACAAAGAACCAGACAGATGCACTTACGAAGACTCTTCCACGAGATAGCTTTCTCTCATGTGTGACACTGATGGGTCTGAGGAATGTGCAGATGTTTCAGCAGCTTTGAAGCACCAAGGTGGAGATTGTAGAGCCTGGTGTGGTACTCCAAAGCTTAAATCCTAGGATGAAGGTTTGTAGGCTCCACAGGGTTAAGGCCCAGGTTGTTGGGTTTTAAGAGGGCTAGTCTATCATTGGGCTGGGTTTGGGCTCAAGGTGTGGGTTGATCCAAGGGAGGTTTTTAGGGTTTATTATCCATATAATAAGGCATCGGTCATGTGTGGTGCTGGTTTTATTTTGGTGGCCGTCATGGGACGGGTTATATATAGTCATGTAACGATGATGATTATAGATGAATGAAAAAAAAACCATTTTCTCCCTAAAATAGGCTATCCCTCTCCTTTTCTCTTTATCCACGTCTTTCTCTCTTTCTCACGTATAGATGCCCTAGATTTCTAGGGTTTTATTGCTGCCATCTCTGCCCTAGCCATCTTCTTGGAACCGCCTCTCTCAAAGAAGGAGAAGGAAGAAACCCTAGCAGCACCTTCTTCTTGGGCAACGTCTCTTGATTTTCTGGATCAGATCTGAAGGTTCACGTGAGGAAGAAGAGAGGCTACGACCCTCTCTTACAATCTTAAGGCGCAAGAAACCAAGGAAAATCATAGTTGCTAATCAATCTGGGAAGATTATCAAGATCAAGATCCAAATTCTGTTGCAAAAATTTCAGCAGGGATATCATCTCGCTTCCGCATCTCCACACGACTTGGGACTGGTTGAATGCGTTCTATGCTCCAAGGTTAGAAAGAAAACGATCCACTCTTCAAGTCCTGCATAGATTAATCAATATTTTTGGATAAGAATCAAGGTCTCCAAATGATCGTTGCCTTTCGTAGGACAAGAAGTTAAGTTATTCAAAGTGAAAAGTCGGCTGCACCATATCTAATCTTTGATGTTTATCATGCTTGGTGATCTAGTTAGCTTCTTGAGCCAATTATGACCACATGTACCATCCAGGTCAGGCTCGGCCCAAGCCAATATATATTTTGACTATATTCTATATTGATATGGGCAAGTTTAATGGTATGACTAAATTCTATTTTAGGGTCAAGTTGGAAGTTTGAGTTGCACTGATTTATTAGCGAGAGACACCTTTTTTTTTTTCCCCAACATTGAGCCAAATAGGAGCTAGTTATATCCTATATGCCCAACTTAAAGCCATGAAATTTCTTTCACCTTTCACCAGCATGAATCAATAGATGCGAGCTGAGCAACAAGATCTCTTTTAGTTAGCTAGATATTTTATTTTAACTGGATACGTCTTTCTCAACATTTTATCGGATACTTACTATAACAATATTGATTTTTGGCCTTTAATTTATTGTTTATTAAATATTGGTTGATATAATTTGAAATATTATTTAAAATAAATACTAATATTTTATTAAGATATTTTGACTTAAAATAAATCAAATATAGCATGTATCATTAGGGTGGACTATATTTATATGAGGGTGGGGATTGCCCTCCCTTAAATTTTGAAAATTCTCTTAGAAAACTTATTAAAAATTGCCTCCCTTTAAATTTTTTTGAAGAGAATTGTAATTTATGCGATCAATTTACAAAAGTAAATAAGTTATTATCATACAAGTATAATATTAAAAATATTGCAAGTAAAAAAAATGTATAGGTTTTAAATTTTATAAAGAATGTTACATTGGTGTGTTATAAAAAATGTTTCTTTTTTTTTTCAATAGTTATTCAAGTTGGTTTTAGCTAAATTGATATTATAAGATGGTGTTACGAGGAGTACCTTGAAATATTAACATTTGAATAAAAATATATATTCTTGAAGTGACCATCATCTAACCAAGGGTCCCAACTCTACCATTGTGTGCTATCCTTATGGCCTACAAAATAAGGATATGCACACATATGAATACCCCCTTAAGGGTTAAGATTAAATAAAATAAATATTTTATAATTACTAGATGTTAGAAATAATATTTAGAAATAATAACTATTGTGGTCATTATTATTTTGGCCAGTATTTATCCGTTATGCCTTTTATACAATAATTTATTTTAATCTTGATATGTTTTGGTTCTTACATATAACTGTGTGCAAAAAATTGATAAAATATTGAACCTAAATTGGACTAGTCACTTCGATTTGGTTTGAGCCGGTATTTTCTATGATAAGCTTGGTTTTAATTTGAAAAAAAATTCAAATGTATAAAATAGGATCAGATTGATTTGAAATTTTTAAAAAATCAAGCAAAACAAAATAAGGTATATGTGTGTATATATATATATATATATATACACACCCAAGCTCAAATTCGGTTCCTACCCTCTCATTAGAGTCTCATATTTCAAAGCAAAAAAATTTTGGTTGGTCATTAAAAAAAGGCAAAAGAAATAAATAAAAATGGATAACAAATATGCACAAACATGATAAAAGTAAGCATTAAATCTTTTGGAATGATAGCAAACACTTATGCCATGTAATAAATATTGACATATTTAGAACAAATAGTTAGCCTAACTCAATAAATTCTTGGTAACAGAAATATTATAAAAATAAAAGTAAAAAAAAAAACTAATATAATTATAGTACGTTATGCATCTTATGGATGAGTAGGTGAAAGTTGTATAGATTTAGACGTAAGTATTCACAGTTCATCCCATTTATTCTATCTCTATAAATATGTCTGATCGTTTATATGCATGACGTATTCAATAATTCTTGTTTTTATCATTTATACAATAATTTTTGTTGACTGCTGCACGTAAAAGTGCGCATGTGCTATTAGACAGAAACATAAGATCATCTCATACCTTTTAAATATGTGATAATAAATATTTACTAACGTAATATATTAAACTCGTCAGCAGTATATCAATTATCTTACTTATTTGATCGAGATAAAAGCAAAAAAAAAAAAAAAAAAAAAAACTGACATATTGGCGAAGGCGAGAAACCCTTGTTTGCATGCCCTCAAACAAAGAATACCGTTGTTTGCAGTATGTTTGAACTGGTCAATGTATCAACGGTCGAGTCGATGGAAATGACCGTGGTCCTGGGCTTTCAGACACATTTATTAGGCGATCATTTCGCCATCGCAAGCGTGGCTCGAGGGCGGGCTTTGAATTCGTTCTCTCGAAAGTCGAAAACTGAGGCAGGGCTAAGGTCGTAATTTCAGTTAATTACGTAGGCCGTGGTGTCAGGGAGTTGGTGAGCACCTTGGACACGTCAAAATCTTCAATTAATGTCGGCACCCGGGGGCAGAAGAACAGGGAATTTATGATGGCATTCAACACGGGCAATGGAAGCATAAAATCTCTCTGAGTCAGCTGCCAGTCCACAAATATCGTGTAGCTTTTCCTGAAAATGATGGACTGACACGTAACGTACAAGCCACAACCAGGGACGACAAATCTTTTCAGAAACGAGGGTCAAAATCCACGGAGTAGGCGTACGTGTCGATGTTCTATTTGTGAAGGACCTCCGGGCGTGCTTTTCTGGACGAGAACCCAGTAGATACTCTCTGGCTGCGACTCCCCCACCCCCGTCAAAAGATCGCGCGTCCCATCGGTTTACTTGATTTCGCTTCGTCCTGCACGATCGGTAGCAGTTCTCGGCATTGACTTCTTGCCCACGCTACGTGTAAGATTAGAGTTTGTGTTGTTTTTTTTTTTTTTTCAATCTAACTCTAAATCTAATCCTAATTCTATTGGTAAATATTAATTCTAATTCTAACCCTAATTCTAACTCTATTTATAAAATTTTAAATTTAATTTTATTTTAAAAATTAAATTTGAATTAAATTTTGGATTAAAATTTAAATTAATAAAAAATAAATAAAATAAATATTTTTTTAAAGTAAATAAATATCAAATTATGGATCACATAGATGAAAAATAAATCTTTTACCGAACACATAAGTTAAATTAACATTGTATTAAAAAAATTGTCTTATCTCAAACAAAAAGAGGAGGAGGTGCCATAAACAAAGAAAATAAGGCTGAAAGTGAAATAAAATGTGCAAATGGTTCGCCTTTATATTTGTTCTTCTTTTTCTCGCCTGCGATCGACGGCCTTGTCCTTCTCATTCTTAAGTTGGCCATCTCGTTCGATCTGACTGGTGCCCTCAATGTTCCCAAAAATCTGATGTGATAAGCTACCTCCATTCGGGTAACCTTCGGATTCGATTATCTCGGGTTCGGATTGCGGTCAATCCGGATCAATTGCAAATTAGGCCGAATCAAACCCGGGTCTTTCGGATTTGGGTTGGACAAACATGAGTTTAAATATGTTGTAAATCGGTTTGACGGGTCAGATTAGGGTTGAACCTGGCCCAAGTTGCACCCTAAGCGAGCCACAATGGGGTTGGGAGGGGGATATCACTAGGGTTTCTCTAAATTTCCATTGGGTTCCAAAAATATAATTAGGATTAAACTTAAATTTAAATTAAATCTAACTGAACTTAAACTCACCTAATATATAACATAATAAAACTTAGATATAATACATAGTAAAATGTTTAATATTCTCTTGAACATGGTAAACCTAAAATCAAAATGGGACCAACAACTTTTCTAGCTTCTTCCTTTGGTTGACCAATAGAGGGCATTTGGTTCTAAAATATTTAAAGATTCTTGACAATCTTTTCTTGTTAATATATGCTGCGTCGATGTGTTTGGTTTGTTATATTTAAAAAAATTAATGAATATTGAAAATTGCTTTAAGAACCGAATTGTCCTAAAATATGGCAATATGATGCTGTTAAGGAGTTAAGTAATTTTAAACTGCCTTGCCAATAAGTGGGAATCTTGGTATTATTATTTTTTTTCAAAGTTACTATTTGGAAAAAAAATCATTCTTTAGAGAGGAAAGTCCATTTCTTTCAAAATAAAATAAATAATATATTAAATTTATTATATATTAATATAAATAATAAAAAATTAATATGTGAATTATATATAATCAACTATTTAAATATAATTATAATTAAATAATTATTTTTATAATTACTATAATATTTTGTACCATTATATTAATAAAAAAAATATTAGTAATAAAATATAGTATATAATATTAAATTTATCATATAATTAATATAATTTAATATATCATTAATTATTATTTTATATTGAATTTATTTTATAATATAAATTTATTTTATATTATAAATATTTTTATATTTTTATTAATATAGTAATTATATAGTTGTATTGTTATGATAATATTATAAATTAATTATTAAACCATTTATAGTATATAGTTCTTTCTTATAATATTATGTATATTATATTTATAAATATTTAATATTTATAAAATCTATAGATAATTATTTATATTAAAATAATATCATATATTTTTATAATATATAATTGTAGTAATTATATATACATTTATAATATATTCTATTCTTACATGTTAATTATATATTTTATATAATATAATTATTATTTGAAATATTATTTCACTTTAGATTCTTTTCAACTTGGAAAAAAGGGGTATTTATAGAATTTTAACATGTTTTCCGCTTAAATTCTGTGATCCGGACAATCCCACATGAGCCAAATCGCTTCATTAGAATTTCGGGGCGGACTTCCTTCTCTCGTAAGGGAAAAAAAAAAAAAAAAATCCAACGTAAATTATATAAAGTACTCACATTTCATCAAATTATATATTGTATCGAAAAAAAATCATGCAAAAGAATTTCCTCAATATGATATTGTTATGACAAAGAAAATCGATTAAAGCCGGATCATCGTAGAAGTTCATAGATTCTTCCGTATGGTACGTACGACAGGGCTTTTGGAGCCACCGCCGCTGTTAACAGGTAAGCATGAACATAGAACAGTAAAAATTTAAGACTGTTGTTTTCAAAATTATTTTATATTTTTAATTTTTACAAATAATTTTTATTTTTTTAGAAAATACATTTGATAAGCGGAAATGGAATTATTTCCTTTTATTTTCATTATAAATATTTTTTTAAAAACCATTCATTCTGATATTTTTTACATCTTCTAATTTTTGTTTTTTATTCTTTTTTTACTTTTATGAAGAATAACAACAATATCTTTAGAGTATTTTTAATTTTTTTTTACTATTTTGAAGATTTATTTTTCAAAAAAATTTTTATTTTCAACCCTCAAACACATTTCCACATGTGTTTTTAAATTTCTATAAAAAGAAAAATAAAAAAAAAGATTATTTGAAAAAAAATCAAATGCACTGCATGTAATTAGTTTTTCTTTTTCTTTTTCTTTTTTTTTTGCCCTTTCCAATCAGTTGCAACCATTCTTCATTTTCTTTATGTATATTTTATAATCCATATGCTGGTAGTGATTGAAATGAAATTAACATCAAAATAAACAAACTTGATTAATTCAAGATTTATGTGTATACCATAAAATATGACATTCAGTATTGTTTATATAATACAATTACCTACCTGATCTCCAATATAGTGTTATTATGGATGTCCGATTTGAGATCAGTTTTGTAGCGTTCCACTGGTAAATTGGACGAATAACTTGAATTATGGAATGCAAGCAAGCACACGAAGAAGGTGACAGACTTACAATATCGTCATAAAGCTCCACAAATTTTAGGCCTCATTTCAGTATCTATTTTTCAACTAAAGTTTCTGTAGTTATCATTACTTTAACCATCAAATGGAACATGCTTTGTTCAATCTTCTTGTTGATCTTTTTTTTTTTCCTTGTGCAAAAGGGATGATATGCGCTATGGAGGAGGATTCCTAATATTGATTGTTATTGTTGAATGAGTTTTTGCTGAGGCTTCCATACAAGGATAGCAATTTTAACTCATAAAGTGGATATCTATCCTAACTCATCCTATTTGGGATAGAGAGTTCTCATCTTTTATGAGAATGGAGATGCCAATGGAGATAGAGATAAATATAGGACTATTTTACTTCCAATGGTGCAAATAAGGTAGGAATGGAAATAAGTATATTCCTGCCTTTCTCTATATCTATCTTATTATTCTATATTTAAATACTATTTATATGGTTAGATGATAATTTAATTCAAACTTTTTATTATTTTAGTTGTAAGTATAAATTTAAGAGATAATTATTAACTTAATTTAAGAGATTCATGTAGCCGACCTGATGTAGTTGGGAAAAAGGCTTAGATGAAAGAGTAGAGTATAAATATGCTTAGTGAAATTTTTTAAGCTATATTTTTAATTTCATAATTTTATTAAAAATTCATATATGTAATTAAAGGTATGGTGGGATAGGGATGGAGACAAAATAAGGATTGGACAAAAATGAAAATTATCATTTTTATAGGATCAATAGAGGGATAAAAATTTTTATTTATGGGAATAGGACAAGGATGAAGATTAGCTTCTATTGTTGGTTGTTTGTTCTTTGTGAACTTAGTTGGAAGAAGATGGCTTTGGTTTTTTAATAGAAGAAAAATTGATGGTTTCAATTCTATTAAGACATAAGAAAGTTATTTATACACATAACCATCCAAAAGGATTGTTATGGTAAAGGAACAATTGGAAATTACTAAAGAAAGTTATTATCGAAAGTAATCATATTGAATCATGAAACTAACTATTATAGCATGCATTGCCTTTTTTTTTTTTTCTCTCTCTCTCTCTCTCTTCCTAATTGGATGGGTAGGAAGATATGATGAGCTAAGATTAATTTTCTATTTGCTATAGCTTGAGTAACGATTGAGTGGCCTACGACGATAAGCCTATTGTATAGGTATACAACTAGTATGAATTAGAAATCTAGATGATTGGATAAATTTAGAATCTATAGTTGGGCTTTAATTTACTATTGATATGCCACTGATTTAAAAAAAAAGGATGATAAGGTACATCTACTCTTGGATAAATTAGGTTAGACGAAGATGAAAAATAAACTTAAACTAGTTTGATTGATGTATCAAATGTTCTCTTTACATTGTGATTAATTATTGATGTATTTAGAAAGAAAGGAAAGCATCTAATTTCCAATTGCCAGGACATATTTCAATCTAAAGATATACACACATGGCTTCATTCTCCTGCAACTTTTAGAAACATGGGTCTTCCACTCCATCATGTTAGAGATGTGAGACTCTCTTGATCTCATTAGAAGCCATATCTTATATTCCATGATTTACAACTATCGCTAATATATTTCATGATCATAGAACTCTGGTAAAGCTCAGGGTGATTAACTTCATTAGGTTGGTCTATTGATAATCGACCATTAAGATGATTGGTCAATCAATGGCTCAATAATTACCTTTTTTGTCAATTACAATATCAATCACTGCCAATTTGCATCACTTTCTCTCCTAGATTAAGTGCCACTAGTGCCTATTTAGATCATACACTTGGCTAGTTTATGCCTATAGTATTGTGGTATAAACAATACACCTGCATCTTATCGATCAATAATCAGAAAGGTCATGAGCTGTATCCAACCCATTCATCTTGGCCCAACAAAGTTGATTAATATTTCCAATAGCTCAATTTATCAGAACAACCATTTTTCTAATTTGTTGAAGTCATTAATTAAGCCCATATTAAGAAATCACTTAAGAACTCATGCATGACCTTGCATAGCTTGAGGATTCAACCACTAACGCAAATTCACCTTGCACATCCATTGATCATTTTTGAGATTTGCAATTGTAGGAATACATCATTACCACATGCAAATCACCTATAATTCTAGCTAAACTCTACTCAACTTTGATCAGGCATTATTAGCAATGCCCTTTCTCACTTCCTTATCTCATTATGAAGTTCATTCCTTCCACAAGGCTTCCAACTTTTCTTGGTTATATCAGCACATGCCTCTGACTAAGCATCTATTGGTTACTCTCGCGGCTTCAGAAGGCTGACACCTACTGTAGGAAGATGAGGCTATTGTTCTTTCTTCACTTTGCAAACTAGCTAGCTCACAAAGTTTGGCATTACATCACAAAATTTGATTGAGCATGGCATTGAATTAGACACCATTGCTTTGATTGACTCGATGGTAGGGTATTAAGCTCAACACCAAGAGATCTGTTGACCTCATATTTGATTTTGATGAATACAAAATGATTAAGTATAATACTAAAAATTTTGTTAGGACAATGATTTCAGGGAATCCATCATAAAGAAAGGTGTTACGTCAAATTAAGGTATCTCATATATCAAAGGTAATACAGGTAAAGAAAAATGATGGTGAATAATTTTTAAAGCCAAAAATAATTTCAAATAAAATTTTTAATTCCAAACTATATAAGTAATTTCATGTTTCAAATGCTTTCGTTTTTCGAAATGTACCGAACTGGCTTTGGATATTTTTAATGTGAAACCTATTTTCCTAAGCATCATAGTCTAACTGAATTTTTATTTTGTCTTGCACTGGACTTCAATATTTTACCTTTCATTTCTCAAATGACTAAATCTATTTTTGATGATTTATCATGTGAAAATTATTTTTCAAAGCATTGTATGACACTTGTCCAAATCCTACTAAATGCAGTCAATGGCAATCCTATAAATCCCATCGAAAGCAGTCGTGGCAAAACTGTAAAATTTCAGTGGCAAAACTGTAATTCCCATAAAAATTAATCAGACATGTTAAAATGAGGTGCAACAAATGAGGAATAGTGATGTTAGGCGCCCAACTGGACGCCTGACAGGTTTGGAGCTCTATGGTTTCCATAGTCTTCTTCCCAAAATTCTGCAGAAAGTCTGGTTCGCCATTGATGTTTGAAATTGACCTTCCTGAAGTCTTTAATCGCTGAAATTGGATTGCAATATGGAAGGATTAACTCTTGCTCATTAAATGGTGTCTTAATTGCTGCCGATTTCCTTGACAATTGAGTAATTTTTGAATCAAAGCATGCTCTTTTTGAAAGCTTCTTCCCGATTTTGTCTTCTTCAATGCATCATCAACTGATTTTTATCTGTGATTGTTTTCTTTCAAACGAAGCTTGCAATCTCGCCATTTTCTCTTGACATGGGAAGGAATTTCAAATGCATGCTTGCCTTCCTTAATTACCTGGGAATGCATTTTCAAGGATTGCATAAAGCCATCGTCTTCTTCAATGAAAGTCTAACAACCAAGTTAAAATTTTCAAACTTATGTAATGGTTGAGAAAAATTTCTTCAATGTATGCCTACTGCCTGGAAAGGATTTTAAAGCTTACATGGTTTCATTAATTGCTAAGCTTTGTTTTTCAAACGATTGCATTCAATGTTCCTCGTCCTCTCAATGACTTCTTCAACTTCATTGCCTATAAATAGGTCTCTAATCCATTCATTCAACAAGCAAGCAAGTGAGTGAGCTAAGCAAGCGCGAGAAATTCTAAGGAAAAGAAATTTTAAGTGAGGAAGGAAAGAATAAGAGAGTTCTAAAAAATTTTCTAGAGTGCCAGTTCAAGAGTTTTCAATTTTTCATCAGTGAAAGTGACATCAAAGCTCCAGCCACATTCTAAAAAGCAGTCAAGCTTCATCCATTCCTCCAACATGCTCAAAAGAAGAATCCATTTCGAAGAGTAGTCTTCATATTTTGTAAAGTATTTTTTGAATATCTGCTCACTTAAGGAGCTTTCTGTATACACTGCTTATATTATTGTACTCTATATTTAAGTTTCATAGTGGTGAAACTTGTAAGGATAGAGATCTACTAATGTAAGGCTTCCTTATGCTTCGAAAACAAGAGCTAGTCTGGAAGGCTAGGTGTAAGGCTCCTTTGTGCCTATAAATAAGTTGCTAGCTAGGTTAGCTAGGATGGTTAGTGAAAATTTCAAAGGAATTCTTAGAAAGTAGATGTAGGTACAGGGTTGGCACCGAACCACTATAAATTGCCTGTGTTTATGTGATTTAAATTTCTGTGGTGCTTAAATATTTTTTCTACACTTCACGTCACTTTTCGTTAATTCTAAAATTTTCTAAAAAGCACATATTTGCTAATTATTTATATTTTTTAAAAAACTCAATTCACTTCCCCTCTTGGATTACAATATCTGGGCAACAAATGGTATCAGAGCAGGTGCTCTTGTTACTAAGCCTTAAAAACTTTGAACCAAAGATCATGGCAGCCCAAGTGAGTTCATTATTAAGTGAGGGACAATCCACAAATAGACCACCTCTGTTTAATGGCACTAATTACACTTATTAGAAATCCAGAATGAAAATCTTCATTCAAGCACTTGACTATGATCTATGGAATATCATATTGCATAGTCCTCACACATCCACAATAAGATTAAATGGCATGAAAATTCCCAAATCAAAAATGGAATGGGATGAACACGATAGAAGATGGCTCAGCTCAATGCTAAAGCTATGAATATCTTATATTGTTCATTGGATGCTAATGAGGTTAATCATATTTTTACTTGCTATTCTGCTAAAAAAATATAGGATAGATTAGAAGTTACTCATGAAGGTACTAATCAAGTTAAAGAATCGAAAATAAATATGCTTGTGCATAAATATAAATTGTTTAAAATGGATTCTACTGAAAATATTATTGATATATTTACATGGTTTACCGATATCATTAATGGGCTAAAAAACCTTGGAAAATCTTATACTAACGGTGAATTTGTTAGAAAAATTTTGAGATCCTTGCCCAGGTCTTGGGAGGCTAAGGTCACTGCAATACAAGAAGCCAAGGACCTCAACACTCTATCATTAGAAGAATTGGTTGGGTCACTAATGACTCATGAGCTGCAACAGCAACAACACCTTGATGAGAATGAGTCTAAGAAGAAAAGAACAATGACACTAAAGAGTGCTATACTAAATGAAGAAAGTAAGGAAAGCACAAGTGATAGTGAGGAGGACGAGGAGATGGCTCTTATCACTCGAAAATTTAAGAAATTCATAAGGAAGAAAAAATTTGAAGGAAAAAGAAGACAAGAAAGATGAAAATAATAAGGAAGCCAACTTATGCTTTATGGCAGACAATGAAGAGGTAAACCCTAATTTACTAGATGATTTTACTTTTGAAGAATTGCATAGTGCATTTTATGAATTAGTTGATGATTTTACTAATTTAAGTTCTAAAAATAAAGAATTAAAAAATCAAGTCAAAAGCTTAAGTTTTGAAAAATAAAAACTTTCAAAGAAAAATGAATCTTTGCTTCAAGGAAATAAAGACTTGAAAAATGAAGTAGATAGATTAAAACCTATAGTAGAGAAGTTTACTATAAGCTCAAATAAATTAAAAATGATTCTGAATAATTAAAGAGCAATTTACAATAAATCCGATCTTGGATATGATACTATAAAGAAACAAAATTCTTGAAAAATATTTTCATACATGCTAGTGATTCTACAAAAATTACATGCTTTAAATGTGAAAAACCTGATCATAAAGTATTCATGTCACATACAATGTTAAAAAAATATGGGTTCCAAAAGGAACCATGACGATTAACCCCAAAGGACCCAAGAAAGCTTGGGTACCTAAAACGAAGACTTGACATTATGGATGAAGGTGTGTCTTGCAATCCGAGCAACTAAAAAAAATGATATTTAGACAGTAGGTGTTCAAGATACATGACCGATGATGAATCATAATTTATCACTTTTGAAGCAAAAGATGGAGAAGTAGTTACCTTTGGTGATAATGGTCAAGAAAAAATTATTGGCATTGATAAAATTAGTATAACTCCTTATGCATTTATTGAAAATGTATTGCTTGTAAATGATTTGAAACATAATTTATTAAGTATTAGTCAATTGTGTGATAAAGGCTTTAAAGTTATTTTTGAATTATCATTATGCATTGTTACTAATCCTGTTGATAATCGCATGAAACTTATTGGTCATAGGCATGATAATGTTTACATTATTGATTTGAATGACCAAAATTTTGATTGTCTAGTTGCCATAAATGCTAAAATTGATGAAACTAGTTGGTTATGGCATCGTAGGCTAGCATATGTTAGCATGGACTTGCTTTCAAAATTAATCAAAAAGGATTTAGTCAAAGGTTTTCCAAAATTAAATTTTAAAAAAGATAAAATTTGTGATGCATGTCAATTTAGAAAACAAGTAAGAGTTTCATTCAAATCTAAAAATATGATTTCAACCTCTAAACCTTTATAACTTTTGCATATGGATTTATTTGGACCGACTAGAACATAAGTCTAGACGGTAAATGTTATGATTTTGTGAATATCGATGATTTCTCGCATTTTACTTGGGTTTTATTTTTACAAGTAAAGATGAGGCATTTGCAGTTTTTCTAAAACTCTTTAGAAAAATAACAAATAAAAAATGTCTTCAAGTTTTATCAATTAGAAGTGATCATAGAAAAGAGTTTGAAAATCAACACTTTAAAATTTTTTGTAATGAACATGGAATTGAACATAATTTCTCTGCTCCTAGGACTTCTCAATAAAATGGTGTTGTTGAGAGAAAGAATAAACTCTTAAAGAAATAACCAGAACCATGCTGTGTGAAAGTTATCTCCCAAAATATTTTTGGACTGAAGCTATTAATATAGCATGTTATATTTTAAATTGTGTTTTGATTAGACCTATTTTGAAAAAGACCCCTATGAGCTTTGGAATGGAAGAAAACCTAATATTGGATATTTTCATGTATTTGGTTGCCGATATTTTATTTTAAATAATGGTAAATCTAATCTTGATAAATTTGATGCTAAATCAGATGAAGGAATATTTCTTGGTTACTCAACTTTTAGTAAAGGATATAGAGTTTTTAACAAGAAAACCTTATTAGTAGAAGAATCAATTCATGTTATTTTTGATGAGACTAATGATCTTTCATCAAGAAAAAGAGAGGTAACTGATGATGTAGATATCTTTAAAAATGGAGTAAGAGAGCTTATAATAAATGAGAAGGAAAGAGAAGATGATCATGTCAACGAAGTAAATGGCATTAATCCAATTCAACAAACTAAACTTCAAGGTAATCATGGACTCGATAAGGAATGGAGGTATGCTCATAATCACCCTAAAGAACTAATCTTAGTGATCCATCACATGGTGTTAGGACTAGGTCATCATTTAGAGATGCTTGTATTAATTTAGCTTTTGTTTCACAAATAGAGCCTAAATTTATGAAGATGCTAAAAATGATGTAGACTGGATAACTGCTATGCATGAAAAACTTAATCAATTTGGACACTAGTTGATAGACCAAATGATTATCCTATTATAGGAACTAAATAGGTATTTAGAAATAAATTAGATGAGCATAGCAATGTCATTAGAAATAAAGCAAGATTAGTAGCAAAAGGATATAGTCAAGAAGAAGGAATTGATTTTGATGAAACATTTGTGCCTGTTGCTAGATTAGAAGCAATTAGATTACTTCTTGCATTTGCATGCTTCATGGACTTTAAATTATATCAAATGGATGTTAAGAGTGCATTCCTTAATGGATATATTGCTGAATAAATATTTGTTGAACATCCATCTAGTTTTGAAAATCATTTGCTTCAAAACCATGTATTCAAATTGAACAAGGCTTTATATGGTTTGAAACAAGCATCCAGGGCTTGGTATGATAGGTTGAGCAAATTCTTGATTAGCAATAACTTCATTAGAGTAAATGTTGATACAATACTATTTATTAAAAGAAAAAATAAAAATATGCTGATTGTACAAATATATTTGATGATATAATTTTCGATGCTACTAATGACTCTTTATGCCAAACTTTGCTAAGCTTATGTAGGAAGAATTCGAGATGAGCATGATGGAAGAATTAAACTACTTTCTTAAAATTTAAATTAAGCAAAGTAAGAAAGGGATCATAATTAGCCAAACCAAGTACACTAAAGAAATTTTGAAGAAATTTGGCATGGAGACCTCAAAAAATATCGGTACCCCTATGAGCTTTTCTTGTAAATTAGATTCTTGTGGTACTGATAAATCAGTTGATATGAAACATTATAGAGGCATGATAAGATCACTATTATACTTAACTGCTAGTAGACCAGACATATTGTTTAGTGTTTACATGTGTGCTAGGTTCCAAGCTAATCTTAAAGAATCTCACCTAATTGCGGTTAAAAGAATTCTTAAATATTTAAATGGTACTAAGAACTTAGGATTATGTATGATAAACAATCTAGCATAGACTTAATAGGTTACACTTATTCTGATTTTGCTGGATGTAAATTGGATAGAAAATGTACTAGTGGAACTTGCCAATTTCTAGGGGTTAACTTAATCTCTTGGTTTAGCAAGAAATAAACTTATGTAGCACTATCCACTGCTGAGACTGAATATATTTCAGCTAGAAGTTGTTGTGCTCAAATCTTATGGATTAAGCAACAACTAGAAGATTATAACATCAAACTTAACGGCATTCCCATAAAATGCGATAATACTAGCGCCATAAATTTAACTAAAAATCCTATCCAATACTCTAGAAAAAATATAGAAATTAGATATCACTTCATTAGAGTTCATGTTAATAATGGTGATGTTGTGCTTGAGCATGTATGTACTGATAAGCAACTCGCTGATATTTTCACAAAACCCCTTGATGAATCTAAGTTTTGTGAAATTAGAAGGGAGCTAGGTATGCTAGACCTTTCAATTTAGCAAGCTACTATTGTTTGATTTTTATACTCTTCTATACTTATGATCTTTGCATGAATTTGATTCATATGAAACCTTATCAACTTATCTTCAGGATCATATTTTTTTTGACTATCAAGATCATCTATGAATTATTCGGCCATGATATTTGAATGCCTATTCCTTTTTATGCACTTTAGACCTTGAATCATAAAATTTTTTTTGGAATCCCTTGTTGGCCAACCAGTTGGCCAGCCAACAAATGAAATCCAGCCGTGACACAAAGTTGGCAGCCCAACTGGGCAGCTAAACTTTGTGTTGGTGCCCAGTTAGGCCTGGGGAATCTTGGTCATTAAATGCATGAAACGGGACTTTTGGTTTCATTCGTCGTTTCATCGGTCAGAGCTCTTGAGAGTTCCGTTCATTCTTTGATAGCTTGAGTTCCTTCTCTGAGAGCTAAACTTCTCAAATCTCCTTCGTTTTCATCTTAATCCATGGCTCCAAAAATGCGATTGTCTCGTGGAGCTTCTTCTTTCTAAGGACATGAAGAATGTACTTCCTCTAAATCTCCAAATTCCTTGTCCACTAGAGGTAGGTCTGTCGCACTTGGTAGATTAGTGAATTTTAGGTCTCTTGCCAATGAAAACTTTATATTGGAATTTCATTAGAAATGAAAGGTTGGGGTTACATGCTTAGCACAGAAGTACCCATTTATCCTGATCTTGTGAAAGAATTTTATCACTATCTTAGTTTTAGTGGTGGCATAATTTCCTCTAGTGTAAAAGGAGTAAGGATTGGCCTTGATTTAAACACTATAGAACCATTCTAAAAGTCCCAACTGAAGGTTTCTTTGAAGATTCTAATGAAAATAGATATACTAGAATAATAACTATTGTCGGTACTGAGGAAGCTACAAATTATGATAAAATCTTTGGAAGACATCTTAATCCTGAAATACGGTTGCTACACCACATTTCATCTAGAATTTTGGCATCTAGGAGTGGTAGCTTTGACTTTGTTACCGATAGAGACCTTACCATTATGTATCATGTTGTTAGCCAAATTCTCATGAATTTTCTTTATTAATGTGCTATGTGATGAGAGAAACTATAGGAAGACCTAGAGCGGCCCTGCCCTATGTGTTCAAACATTTTGGTATCAAGCTTAAGGTGAGAGTGTAACTAAACTTAGAAAAATAGACTACTATGATGAGCGCACCCTTGATCGTATGGGGTTAGTAAAAATAGATGGTCAGTGGTCAAGGAACAAGCAGAAGGTGCAAGAACCTGTTGCACCTGCTCAGGGGGAGGAACCATCTTCATCCAAGCTTATCATCCTTCACCTCCTACAAATATATTTTTAATATTGATGAATATATTAATGTTGATCCATCTTCTTGTAATTCAAATCCACCATCTGCACCAGAATCCCATCCACCACCCACTCAACCAAATCCTATTCTCTTAAAGATGAAACATTGAGCATTTGGTTAATAAAATTTCTGATGCTGTGACCCTTAAAAGCTCCGAAAGGAGTTCATCATCCTCTACTGATACTTCTTTGTTCCCCCACTCTTCATCCATCTATGCTTGTCTTACTGATCTGAATAATCGTATGGGTGCATTGGAGCATCAATTCAAAATATTTACTGGAAAGATGCTTGAGAAGAAAGAAGTAGTAGATGGTCAAAAGATTTTAAGGAGATTATTCGGTTGCAGGATGATCAGAACATGTTAATTGAATCAACAAATTTTACAAGTTCTAAGATGGCATCAACCAGGCATAAAGCTCACAATGCTGAAGAACAATTGGCATCTCTTATGAATCTCATCTACCATTCCTACAATATGATCTAGGAGATGCATCAAGTTATGCAGCAGCCACTGCCTGATATGCTCTATAGTTCAGCTCCGCATCCATTTGCTCGGCCTTCGTCCTCTCAGCCAGACTTCAACAGATGATCTTCTATTTCTTCTTGGTTTGTATGGTTTATTGGCTAATATGGTTTGTATGACTTTTGATGGCTTGTATGGTTTGTATGATACTTATGACTCTATGGCTTGTATGGTTTGTATTGATTTGTCTTATATGATGCTTATGACTCTATGATGGTTTGTATTAATTTAACTTGTATGGTGTGTATGAATTATATCAACTGCTTGATTATATGAAATTGCATTCATTTTTGTGCTCCTTATGTTATTTTATCTGATTTTGTCCTTGAAGAAAAGACATATAGTAAAAATATGCATATCCTTTCATCTTCTTTTTGATTAATGACAAAGGGAGAGAAAAGGTAAAGGCATACATTATGATTTTTAGGTAAAAGCATACATTTTGATTTATCATATTTTTTAATTTAAAAAAATTGAAAAGCATATGTACTAATTTGATACATGCACGGTGTATTTGAAAAAGGAAGAGAAATATTTTATGATATATATTTTGAAACCCTGTCTTGCCAAGGAATGATTAGATATGAAATGTTCTTTATATATTAAATACTTAATGATTTTGTCATCATAAAAAAGGAGGACATTATTGATCTCATATTTGATTTTGATGAATACAAAACGATTAAATATAATACTAAAAATTTTGTTGAGACAATGATTTCAGGGAATCCATCATGAAGAAAGGTGTCACATCAAATTAAGGTATCTCATATATCAAAGGTAATATAGGTAAAGAAAATGATGGTGAATAATTTTTAAAGTCAAAAAAATTTTAAATAAATTTTTAATTCCAAACTGCATAAGTAATTTCATGTTTCAAAGCTTTGGATATTCTTAACGTGAAACCTATTTTCCTAAGCATCCTTGTCTAACTGAATTTTTATTTATCTTGCATTGAACTTCAATGTTTTACCCTTCATTTCTCAAATGACTAAATCTATCTTTGATATTTATTATGTAAAAATTTTTTTCAAAGCATTGCATGACACTTGTCCAAATCCCACAAATGCAGTCAATGGCAATCCTGTAAATCCATTGAAAGCAGTCAATGGTAAAACTGTAAAATTTCAGTGGCAAAATTGTAATTCTCATTAAAAAAAATTAACTAGACGTGTTAAATGAGTTAGGCGCCCAATTGGGCACCCAACAAATGAGGAATAGTGATGTTAGACGCCCACGCCCAACAGGTCTTGGGCTATGTTTCCATTATCTTCTTTCCGAAATTTCAGAAACTCTAGTTCGCCATTGATATTTGAAATTAACCTTCCTGAAGTCTTTAATAGCTGAAATTGGATTGCAATATGAAAGGATTAACTCTTGCTCATTAAATGGTGTCTTAATTGTTGCCGATTTTCTTGATAATTGAGTGAATTTTTGAACCAAAGCATGCTATGTTTGAAAACTTTGTCTTCCCGACTTTGTCTTCTTCATGCATTGTAAATTGATTTTTGTTTGGGATTATTTTCTTTCAAATGAAGCTTTCAATCTCACCATTTCTTCTCTGACATGGGGAAGGAATTTCAAACGCATGCTTGCCTGCCTTAATTACCTGGGAATGCATTTTCAAGGATTGCAGGAAGCCATCATCTTCTTCAACAGAAGTCTGGCAGCTTGGTTAAAATTTTCAAATGTCTCCATGGCCAAGGAAAATTTCTTCAACGCATGCCTGCTGTCTGGGAAGGATTTTAAAGCTTACCTGGTTCCATTAATTGCTAAGCTTTGTTTTTAAACGATTGCATTCAATGCTCCTCCCCTCCTCTCAACGGCTTCTTCAGCTTCATTGCCTATAAATAGGCCTCTAATCCATTCATTCAACAAGCAAGCAAGGGAGCCAAGCAAGTGTGAGAAATTCTAAGGGAAAGAAATTTTAAGTGAGGAAGGAAAGGCTCAGAGAGTTCTGAAAAATTTTCTAAAGTGCCACTTCAAGAGTTTGCAATTCTTCATCAGTGGAAGTGGCATCAAAGCTTCAGCCACATTCTGAAAAGCAGTCAAGCTTTATCCATTCCTTCAACGTGCTCAAAGAAAGAATCCATTTCGAAGAGTGGTCTTCATATTTTGTAAAATATTTTTTTTTGAATATTGCTCACTTAAGGAGCTTTGTGTATACTGATTATATTATTGTGCTCTATATTTAAGTTTCACAGTGGTGCTTGAAAAACAAGAGGCTAGTCCGAAAGGCTAGGTGTAGGCTTCCTTATGCCTGTAAATAAGTTACTAGCCAGGTTGGCTAGGGTGGTTAGTGAAAATTTCAAGGGTTTTTGGGAGTGGATGTAGGTATAGAGTTGGTACCGAACCACTATAAATTGCATGTATTTGTGTGATTTAAATTTCTATGGTGCTTGAATATTTTCTCTACACTTTACGGTACTTTCCATTAATTTGAAATTTTTTAAAAAGCACATATTTGCTAATTATTTATATTTTGAAAAAGAACCCAATTCACTCCCTCTTGGGTTACAATATTTGGGCAATAAGATCACACAGAGAAAATGTTGACAAGTTTCACTGAGCCAGTGAATTAGTGAATATAATAATTGCCTTCATTCATGATGTATGTACCATTCCCAATACTTCTAAACATATACTATTGTAAATGTATTCGTGAACATTAAGCTTAAGTCATTATTATTTTGTTTACACATCTCTTAAATTATTGGATAATGTTTCTTCAAATATCTGCCATTTATTGGTTGCTCATATATCTCTTCCTTATGCCTTTTAACTAATATACACTACCTGGTCGATTTGGTGCATGATGAATTGGCCTACCATTAATTCAGGGACTACTTACCAAGTTTAGGTTCTTTAGCTTTGATAAGGAATACAACCTACCATACCAAATTGCTAATGCCAAAAAATTTGGATCGAACCCTCTTATCATAGGCTTTTGCAACCTTGAGTTTTTGTGCATGAGTTAATCTAGTGCAACTATGGCCTACTGGTAACCTTAGCCACTTAACTTGGGTTGATAAAGTACCTTGTTGGCTGAACTGTCATTTCCATTTATAAGACCACTTCATGTCCATCCATCAATATTTATATATCATTTATCTGGTGGCCAATCCTCTTGAAGTTCTGCAACTCCATAGGATTTTTAACAATATCTTGTGTCATATTCTTGGTTTTTTGCAAACTTATAAATGTTAGCAGCTAGAATTTTGTTAGTCAATTTGGCTTATCCATTGCCTTGGGCATAATAAGAGGTGGCTGTATAATTTAAAAGTTACTCTGATGAAAGAAAACACCAGTTTTTGAATGAACAATGTGCCTTGCTCAACTATAATAGTCTCAAGGAGGCCAAATCTATGAAGGACGTGATAAACGATAAATTTATTATGATTGTATAATTGGTACATCTCATTGGCATGACCTTCACCTATTTGATAAAATAATCAGTGGCCAAGATATATAATAAACTCATGGCCTGTAAACAATTGTGGATGAACCTAACCAACCAAGTCCATGGGCCAGTCGTTAAATGACAAGGGTTTGATAATGAAATGTAATTTAGTTGTAAGTACTAAATGCATGGGCTAATATATATTGTTATCATGCTTGACATCCTTACAAGTATTTCATGCAATCTTTCAATATTTTAGGATAGAAGTATCCATGTCTAATGACCAACAAATACATTTTTGATCCAAATTGATGAGTGGCATAGATCCCTTTATGGACTTCTATTATCATTATAGATATTTCCTCTCCTAGGAACCTCAGCAGGAGTCTGTCTCGTTGCATTTTGTAGTACTTATCTTCTATGACCATACAGTTCATAGCCTACAACTTGACTTTTTGGCCTATTCTAATCAAAAGATCTTTTAAGTTATGGATAATCTAATATCTCTAGTCTCTATGGCCCATATCTAGTGCACAGGAAACTAGGCTAGCTGTCTCATTGGTCAACATTTGCAAGACTAAAGGGCAACAACTTCTTTTCTATCATATTGAACTTGATTAATTCATGAAGTAATTTGTGCTTATTAATTTATAATTTGGTTTTTTAGCTGAGGAACAAATGTGACTGCATCACATCAATCTATCAGTCTTCATTACAAGAGCATATAATTAATGTCTTAGTGATACATATATATTCTTTTACGAGCTATTTGATCACTATCTCCAAGTTTCCTGTCACTTGAGCCATATTTAAGACCTGCTGTTTTAATTAAAAAGTTATGGCTGGTAATGAGAGCTTCATACTCGCCCAATTATTAGAATAAGGGATATTTAACCGAATGAGAATTAAATTTTCTTTTCTATTTGTAGAACAATGCATCAATTTTCAATTTATCAAATAATAACTTCCAAGTCTCTAGGCTAACCAGATGATCTCCAACTATTACATTACATTATAACTTCATCAATTTTTACACATGGATGATTTTTTAAGAAGTTAGATAATGCTTGACTCTTGACCAATCTTTATGGGAAAAGGCCGCCTATTAGTTATGAAGAACATCGATGCTCTTATACCTACATGGCGATTGAGAACAACTCTCCCCATATCATTTTTTGCATCTGAGTTCAATGATCCTTCTATAGGAGGTATGTTCAACTTAACATGGACTAATGATAAGATAGCAGTTGAATTTTCTATTGTACTTAGTAACATCTTTGCCCTTTCATATGACAATAACTTGAGAAGATTAGGCCTCTGTAGGATCTTGACTTTCCTATGCCATAGATTCCGAGGATTGCCCACAAGTGTGCTGTTGATAACCAGGCTTTGTTATTATTGTAGTAATTTCCAGTCTATTGAGTTAAATATATCTTGCTGACATTTGAGGTGTCATGTAACGACTTGTAACGATCTGGGCCCTGGGCCCATAGCACTCAGCCTGTTTCATTACAAGAAAGCAAGACGGACAAGGCTCACACCAACTTGGGCCACCATAGTCCAAAAGGGATCCAATCGGTGCCTTGTCCTTCTTGCTTTACTACATATAAACACTCAACCAACTCCCAATTTTTCGATGTAGAACTATTGACAGGGCAGAGGCGACATCCTCGTCGCGAGTAACCACCAGACAGGCAGGGATCTAGAGGTGCCTCCTATGGATGTAGCACTTTGCCCTATGGGATACCCCCCATGGATGTAGCACTTTGCCCTATATGACACTTAGATCCTGTACTTCCGGCTGGTGCATGGCTCTGATGCCATATTGTAACGAATTGTAACAATCCGGGCCCTGCGCCCGTAGCACTCATGAGCCCGTTTCATTACAAGAAAGTAAGACGGACAAGACCCACACCAACTTGGGCTACCACAACTCAAAAGGATCCAATTGGTGCCTTGTCCTTCTTGCTTTACTACATATAAACTACTCAACCAACTCCCAATTTTCTAATATGGACTATTGAGAGGGGCATCATATGCCATCTAGTTATTGGTTGCTTTAAATATATCTTGTTAACATTTGAGATGGAACTAAATCTATGAGATAACATCCTTCCTCTGCTCGATGATGACGGCCGGCGGTGAAGAATGGTTAAAAGCACTCACCACCGATCGTTCTTCAAACCTCAATTGAACTGATCCACAATCTTATGAATTGAATTAGAGCGAGTATCTGAAAGGAAAACAGAGTAGGACTCCACCAAGTCTAGAGATCAAGAAGAAGAAAAGGAGGAGAAGACGAAGGGAAGAAATGGGAATAGAAGAGAGGAAATTGCAGTGGTTTTTGGATGGATCTCTAGTTCTATTTATAAGCAGGAAGAAATGTTGAAAATTTAGTATATTTTAATATCCAAAAGTTTTCTTCAAATACTTTTTTTTTTTTATGAAACCACTCTTTTAGTTCCATATGAAAAAAAAACTAATCTTACACTTACTTATATATGTGTTACTCTCTTGCTTGGTTGAATGGTTACGAGAAAGCTCACGCACGCAGCCGGGCCATGCCCAATGTAAATCGGTAAAGCCAAATTTAAAAACCTATTAATCCCACGCATGATAAGCAAAATTTTTATTGCTGATAAGTTCTTTTTTTATTTTTGCTGCTGTTATATCGTGGAGGTAGTCATGCCCTGATCCTCATCCTTATCCAACAAGAAAACTGGAATATGTCTTGAAGAAGAGGATTGAGGTCGGGAGGCTGAAGGAGGTGAAAAATTCTGAAAAAGGAAGAGCCCTGGACCCAGTTTAGTTTGGTTAATTACAGCCGGTCCATGGCATCCGGTTTTCTAAACCACGTCACTGATCATACTATTACTTCCATCGAACGTCTTTTTGCGTGCGTCCCCGGCATTTGATGGCATGGAGGTTATCGATGGTGCCGTAATGCATTGGCTCAACCACTACACTCCATTTCAGGTCCAGACTACTGGGGGCTTTAATTTTACCAGAACTGCATCATGCCCACCAGAAGACAGAAAATGGCTCTCTGTCTTGGCTTTCTTTTTAAGTTCATATACCAAACAAAATTCGTTACGCTCAAAGCCTCCATCCAAACCCTGTGAACATCTCGCAGACTACCAACAATCAGTCCCTCTTCCTGTCTCTATATTTTTCTCATTAAAGAAAGCAAGAGGCCATCCATCCACGGAGCTTACGATGCCTCACGGCTCGATTCTCACAATGGAACAATCCTATAACTAATGGATTCCTAGCTTCTCATCTTGATCCAGAAAATAGAATCTATTCCAGTGATGAAGAGAACTCCAATATTCTTCATAATTCTCTCCTCCTTCGCCATTGTTGGCGCGCAGGCTCCCTCAGTCGACACCACAGGTCTAGAATAATAGAGTACTACTGTAAAGGGTCTTCATTAGTTTCTTCTGATTATTCTTCTCTTCCTGCTTTAGTTCTCTGTTTAATTTTTCTTTTGATTCCAAATGAAGGGTCTTATTTGCAAAATATATATTAATCTTTAATTATAATTTAAGATTTTGAAGAAGTATTTATAAATTTGATAATAGACACAGCTGATAAGCACCATTAAAAAGTATATTCATTTTGTTAGTATATATTGATAAGAGTCCTTAAAATATTATTTTTTGCATATGTTAAAGTAATATTATATTTTAAGTTAGTTATAATGACTATAGATAATATGTCAATGTTAAGAAAAAAACTTTTCTCTGAATTGTATAAAAAATTATATATATAGAAAATATGATTTTTTTGGCAAAATAAGTTTAAATATTCAAAGATGATCAAATTCAACCTGACAATAAGCTTATAAACTTTCTGGATGCATAAATTTAACTTACTATGAAATTTATAAGATGTATGCATTTATGAGTTATCATTCAATGAAATGCTTGATTTTTTTTTTAATTGATTATATATTCTTTGTTTCTGCTATTATATGCATATGCTTCTTTTTTAAATATCATGACTTTGTAGTTTTTTTAATGCTTAATAATGACCATAAAATATACAATATAAATAATATATTATATTATTAAGTTTATAGCCATTATTTGCTATAACTCTAGATTTTATCTATATTTATTATAATATATATTGTATTATATAATATTAATGGTTGTGCTTGCGCATAGAGAACGATTGTGCGGGTGGAAATAGTTTTGGTGGTGATAATAAAAAATATAAGATTTTAATGGTGCTTAAAAACATTGGTTTACAATGATATTAGGAACCTTATGGCAATACTACAGAAATACAACACTTGTTTTCGACAAATTACTATCAAAAAAAAAAAAGGAGACACTTAGAAAAAATATATAAAAAATAGTGAATTAGATAAGTTGGAACCTATTACTAATATGCAAGAGCCGTATAGGCTCATTAGCAAATTCTACATTCCCTACGAGCGGATTAAATCCGATTTGATTTCATTACTTATGCCTCCGTTTTCAAGGAAAGTGAAGGAAATTAAAAAAAAAGAGAAACAGCTGTGCATTAAATTAGAGTTCAGTTAAAAGTAAGGTTAGAACTTTAAAATATATTTTTCTTTTGAGCATTTTAGAACCAGAGGCGCTCATGTCCTCTCTCCCCGTTTTCTTGATAAGGAGAACACACCATCGTCAAAGCAGTGTACGCCAAAGCATAGTTATCAGAATCGGATCGAATTGTTCAATTGGATTGGTTGAATTGGAATTCAGAGATAAAACTGGTTTGGTTCTAATATAAAATTGAATATGCAAGTGATCCGAAATAATCTGATCAACTCATCCGGTTCAGATATGAATCGATCAACCCAGCTCGAACGGATGGAATCACGAGTTTTTATCATATTTATTTTAATTTTTTTATTAAAATTAATTTTTATTAATATAAATATTTTTTCTTATAACTTTATCTGTTCTTATAACTTTATCACCAATTTTTCTTCATATTGTTTTTTTTTTTTTCATACTTTAATATCAGCTATAACCAATTTTCTCCTTTGAAAAAAGAAAAAGAAAAAAAATGCTGTAATGTGTTGTGCTAAGATCATTTAAGTTGGTGAAGCCGAATCTCATAACCTAGATCATTTAAGTTGGTGAAGTCGAATCTCATAACCTTTCTTATTATTCAACCCACTTACCTATTGTCATTTTACGCCATTGGATTTGATTTGATTCAAGGACTATTTCATTGTGTGAGGGCTTCTCAGGGTTGAAATAAATGAGATTTGAAGACGGAGTAGAAGAAAAGAAGGAGATGAATAATAAAAAGAGTAGGAGCTTATTCAGGAAAAAGGTTTTGTTATCCTTGAAAGTTCATTCTCATTCCCTATTTTCTCTTTATCAGAGAGCCAAACGAAGCTTGTGTTTCATCCCTAACTTTGGGATTTGAGTTGATCTCCCTTTGTAAGCTCTGTTTTTGATGAATGGTTGCCACCTTTGCATGGTTCTCCCGTAGGCCTTTGGTTTAGCTGATATGTAAATCTTGGTCTCTTTTTATGATTATTGTTCCATTCTATTACTTCTTTATTTACTCTTATATAACTATCCATTTATGAGAACTCAGAGGTGGATATATATATGTTTATTGCCCATCATAATGACCCAAACAAAATTTTTGATACTAGCTTGAGCTATTGTTCTTGCTTCCCTGGAACACTAGGCTCATTCCATCCCCTTAACAAAAGAGATAGCTACACTAGTTAAGACTAATTCTTCTTTCTTTCTTCAGTTTGCCATCTAAATTTCAAAGAATACAACTCTTCTTTCCTTCTTCTCAGTTTGTTTCCAAGAATGCAATGCTTCTTCCTTCTTCTCAGTTTTGCAGTCTAAATTTCGAAGAATACCCTTACGAACCAGTGGGAGAGTGTGTAGATGCCGGTGTTGTCGAAATCCTCTCAACTCTTTATCACAAGCTTTAGCTTTATTGGCTGCTTGGAATGAAGAAACTTTTGTCAACCGGATAATGGCAAAAATTGCACTTCTTTCTTTCATATGCAAGGCTCCGTTTCACTGAGTCATGTGGATTTCAAGATTAAACATGACATTATGTTCGCATCCATCCTTGAAAGTTGTGCTTAATTTGATGTTCCAAATTTTGATGTTCGATGTGCCAATTGCACTAGTGAGATCTCAAAGATGACATTACATTGTGATGGATCTTCAAGTGGAGGGACTGGATGTAGGAGAAGAGATTTGTGGCATAGCAACCATTGTTGCCATTGCTTCGATGGCTATTAGGAACGCTACATGGGTTGATGACTTTCACAGTTGCTTACCTGCAATGGATTCTGATGGTAATATCAATCTAAAAAATAGAAGATAAATGCATTTAATTACAGCAATAAGCATATATAATGAATTTAGATGGTCATTTCTCTTCTAAAATATATATCTAGTTGGTTGGTGGTGTATACGAATTAGCAGTAGTCAACTTATACTATCTTATTTACATTATGATAGACACCATTTTCAATTGACAAAAAAGGTATGCTGGTCCATAAACAAGGGATTGGGGTGGTTTGAAACAATCACCATTAAATGTTATCCTCTTTCACTTTTCAAATTTCTTTTCTTGAATTACCTGTTTTTCATTATGAATTTCTACTAATATACTTGATTCTCTTTTAATGTCCACAGATGATCATTACATAAGGACCAAACGTAAGTGGCATTCTGCCATTCATCTATCTTGATGCTAATATCATAACAATATCTCTTATGAAGGAGTTTCTAATACAATCTATTTGTCATTCATCAGTGAAAGTTATACTAGCCTTGGTTGCTGCAGTAATGGGATTTGTTCTTCTTGTTATTGTTATCAAATTTGTGAGAAGATCTGATAAAATCAGACAAGGTATGATGTCAAGATATCTGATTTGAGAATTTCATTGAGAGAGAAGGAGATATAATGAAAATAATTGCACTGACAAAACTATTCTCGGTTTTATATATTCGCAAGGCAAATTGAACAGTACATGGTCAGGTCTTTATAGATTTTCAAAAGCAGAGGTTGAGAAAGCCATAAATTTTGGCAATAGCAGGGTAAACCTTGGCTCAGGAAGTGCTGGCCGAGTCTACCAGGGTGTCCTTCCAAGTGGGCAGCTGGTAGCAATCAAGCACATCAATAAGCCTGCAAAGTCTGATTCTTTCCCAAGGGAAGTTGAACGCCTCTCCAAAATTCGACATCCTAACTTGGTCTCCCTCCTTGGTTATTGTGATGAAGGTGGAGAGCAATACTTGGTTTATGAGTATTGCTCCAATGGAAACCTTGCTCAAAATCTCTTACGTAATTTCTCCCCACCTGAAGACTGCTATGCATTGCTTTCTTTCTCCATGATGATGTGAATTTAGTTCATAATTCTTATGATAGGGAGTGACTCTGTTCTTCCATGGGATCAAAGAGTCAAGATATTAAGAGATTGTGCACTAGCCCTGAGGTTTCTCCATAATCACCCGGATGGCTGTACTGTTCATAGGGACATCAAGGTGAGGAATAATTCCCAACATATGTAAGGCTTCTCTGTACATATGTGTTTGCTATTTTCAGTCAAATTATGATCATCAAATTAGCTTTTAAATTTATGTTGTTTGGAGAAAAACTGCTAGTAGCATTAGCATCATGAGAAATAACAAATCACCATTCCTCATAAAATAGCAATGGAATATTAAAGTCTTCTCTAAAAAGGGATGGAAAAAAGTGGAATGTTAAAGCAATGTTCAATTTGAGACCAGTCCTCAGGGCTTGCTTTTGTGTTTTCCAAAACAAGCAGTTTATTTGGATTGATTGTATGTTGGTTTCACAGCTAACTAACATCTTATTGACGGAGAATATGGAGCCAAAACTTTCAGACTTTGGATTAGCAAGGGCGTTCAATATGGAGGAAACCAATGTGTATACAGATGTTAGAGGAACCATCGGTTACATGGATCCTGAATACATGACACATGCCAAGCTCACTTGTGCCAGTGATATTTATAGTTTTGGTATAGTGGCATTACAAATTCTTTCTGGCAGGAAAGTGATAGAGTTGGATATTGCGGCACGGGATACTCTAACTAAAAAGGTAGAGCCATTTATTCTTGTTGTTGTGTGCTGGATGCTTACTTTATATACATACATACATATATATATATATATATATATATATATATATATTTTGAGCTTCTATGGATCCTGCCTCTGGTATCATGAGAGTTTGAGATTTATTTGAAAATTGGTTTTCATCCATATGTTAATAATTTACTATAATGAATAAAAAACAAGAAATTCAAATACATGATGGAGCACATGAAGTGTACTTTTAGTAATCATAACTAGTTTGAGATTAAAGTTTTATTGTTATTATTTATAAGAATGTATCCTTGTGTTCATGCAGGCTAAGGATGTACGAATGAGGAAACGCCCACTTAAAGATTTCATAGACCCACGCCTTAAAGGAGAGCTTAATTTGGGGGACTTTGAGTCCCTTTTGAATGTTGCAGTTCTTTGCGTCTCTAGTTCAAGCGGAGGTCGCCCTACCATTAATAATGTCTTTGATGAAATGAATAAAGCTTGGGAGAACACAGAAGCCAAAATGGTTGACCTTGCAATCTCTCTCTCTCTCTCTCTCTCTCACACACACACACACACACACACACACACACACACATCAATAGTGGTTGATGAAAATTTTTTGACCATGGATTTCAATTATAATTTTGTACAGTCTGCTCAAGTGGGGAGCAATGCCTGCAGATCATCCATTTCACAACCTATATCTTCTGAAGTGGTTGAGGTATAAAAATAAAGATTGCCTCTTAACTTTCTGCCATTCAAATATAAGGTGCAGAGATGCCTTTCATATTATAAAATTACTGTATTGATTATGCACATGCTTTTCACTCTGGTTTGTAAATGTTAAGACGGAGAGAATATATTCTTGGAGCCAAAAGGTTTTTGTTTTTGTTTTTCTATTAGCAAACGACATGTACACTCTGATGATCGAATAAAAAACATATCAGGGATAAATGTTGAAATTGTACATTTTATCCTAATTAAAATAAAACGTTACAATTAGGTTGGATTGATCTGATTGTAATGAAAATAATTTGAATTTATATTTGTTGGTTAATATATAAAAGAACATAGGGCAACCAAAATATCTCTTTGATACTGAATAAAAGAATTTTATATTACGAACCTTGTGTCTTTCTTACCTCATGTGATGGCTACCAGAGTCACCCACAAGCTTTTTACACCCCATATCTAAGGCCAAAGGTGGGTAACCTACAAAAACTAACAGAAAGAGATCTCTTCCCTATATGGAGAGAATGCACATATTTTTTTATTGTTGTTGTTAAAAGTAGTTGGCCTTATTCTCTATTTGTAAGGATTATTAGATAAGAGTTATAGTTCTATAAAACAAGGTTTCTTTGACTACTTCATTATTATCACCTCATAATCAAATAAAGACTTTTAAATTCTTTCATGATTAATTTAGATATAGACATTTATTGCATCATAATTATTCCATATAGATAATCATAAAATGCTAATGTGGATGCCTATAACAAGATCTCTCACTCATACATATTTGGCATTAAAATGTATTCTCAAATATTTCTTATTTATTTATTCCCTTCATATAGAAAATGCAGTGTGTGATTTGATGAGAAAGATCAAGGTTAGGAGTGTTATATTAAGTCACCACCATACTAATATAACATTACAACTCAATATCTCATCATGTACCCTCAAACTATTTGACCATCCTATATCAAATATCTTTAATTTCTTACAACAATATAGGGCTATACTTTACCTCTTGCTTAATACATTTGTGCTCATAATTAATTGAATTTCTTATCCGATTTAATTGTTTAGGTAGTGAGTCACAAATCATAAGTGTGATATCAATTAGTCTTTCCTTAGCCCCCTATGCCAATCCATTTATTTTTTGACCGCTTTTTTAGACATGCTCCGATAGATCGCATGATTCATGGCCCTTGGATAACATACTAAAGTAGCATCATCAAGCATCCACTTCATAACATAGTTTTAAGTCTCAAAGGGTATAGATAACGACTCTTAAGTGCATAAGGCTCATGCAGTGACGAAGGAGGAATCCATTCAGTTTTGTTGGCCCAGATGGTAACCCAAGAGGGGGGGTGAATTGGGTTCTTTAAAAATTTTAACCTTTTAAAAAACTATATTCTTGGAGATAGATGAAATTAAATGCAATGAGAATATTAAACACAACCAAAGAGATAGAGAAAGAGATAATCAAAGAAAGACAAACACAAAGGTTTTATAGTGGTTCGGTGTATCCAACACCTACGTCCACTCCCAAGATCCACTTGGGTCCACACTATAATCCTCTTGATTACAGTCGAGTTGTTTTACAAGATCACAACTCAAAATTTGTTGTTTCCCAGGGATCACAATGAACCCAGCCGATTTTTTGGGCTCACCAGTACAAAACCCTAAACTCAAACTAATCTAGCTTGACCCGAGGTATACTACCTACACTAGTTCAATCCCCTTGATAGAACTAGCACAAACAAGAAAGAATAATGTTTTTCAATAATACAAAGCTCCTCAAATGAGCAAATATTCAAAATAAAGGAATAAGGTTAGAAAAGCCTAATTTGAAGATGATTGGATTTGAGCTTTTCTTCTTTTCCTCTTCTCTTTGAAGATGTTGAATCAGGCCTCAGCTTTGATTCGTTGCAAATATTGCAGATAAGAAGTTAAAAAATCTCAAAAACAGAGCTTTATCCTCCTTTTGGAAGTCCTCCGATTTTTCCAATATGAGCGCCTTGGATTTCTCTTTGAGCTTTTTGGAGTGGAAGGATTTGAGTTTGAACTATTTTCTCTTTGATTTCAGGCTCAAGACTTCATGGATTTTTGATTTGAAAGCACTCCCTTTTTTTTCGTTTTTCCTTCGTTATATTTTTTCAAACGGGCGTTCTCCCCTTTTATAGATTTCCTTTAATCCATTTTTGATGAGAAAACTAGCCGTTGGAATGTACCTGAAAAGTTTTTCCAAACAAAATATATCCGTTAGAAGTTAGGTAAAAAGAAAATATTACCGTTAGAGCTGATCTGGCATTTTAAAATTTCGTTCCAGATAGGTTTGAGTCAGCTCCAACTTTTCAAGTGTCGGCTCCAAGTCGTTTATCTAAAAATAGAAAGTTCTAAGTTCGTCGAGGAGTCGGCTCCGAAAAAGTTAGGTGTCGGCTCGCCGTGGTCAGGTGTCGGCTCCAAAAGACTATAAGTGTCGGCTCCAAAGTAGTCAAAAATCAAGCGTTCTGTCCCCGCATCGGAGTCGGCTCCAGACACTGTAAGTGTCGACTCCGAAACTCTAGGTGTCGGCTCCGAACCGTATCAAAAATTAGAAGAATATTTGCTGGCCATGGGGTCGGCTCCAGAATACCTAGGTGTCGACTCCAGGCTCTAAAACTTTGAAACTTATATTTTGCAATTGATTCAAAACACGTTTCTTAATACCTTTAAATCAATCAAATATTTTTAAGCCCTGAAACACTTGTCAAATCTATTAGTAATCAAATAAATATACTCAATTCCTTTATTAATCATCAAAATCAATAATTGGGTCAACAAGTTTCTTCTTAAATAGTCGATTTATAGCACATATAGTATGATATGTATGCTATGGTGGAGCTTCTTTTTACGACATGTTATGCTACAATATCATATATATTTTGGTTCAGTCGCTCCTCAAACGCCTAACCTGAGCATCTCAAAATAAATACTTTCATGGTGCCTTCTTTGAAAGTTTATATTTGACTATTTACAAGCTAAATAGAAATATGAATTATTTCTTTTTTGACTCATATAGTCTCATTATAGCTTTACTAAGGTAATATATATTTTAAATTTTGCTCGCTAACTAAGTGCCAAGATGATCACTATTGCTTTTCCATAAGTACTAATGTAATCAAAATGCCTCATCTTACTCGCTCTTTCAACACCCAGGTAATCACTTGTGTGAGTAAGCCGATCAAATCCTAATATTATTTTACTTTATAAATATATAGTATACTAATTTAAGTATCAAAATATATATATAAAAAATATTCATGTCATATAAAGTGTATGGTATCCACAAAACATCAAATTGTATAAAAACCCAAACCTTTAACATGTTTATGAAAAATATCTCAAAGAAGTCTAGTAAAAAGATTTGCAACCATATCACTAGTCGAGATATACCTAAGGACCACTTGTTCCTATACAACCATGTCTCGAATGAAGCGATATTTGGTGTCAATATGTTTAGACATTCCATGATACTTGGGACCCCTTGCATAACCTATTGCACCTGTGTTATCATAATAAATCACAATGGCATCATTTGCATGTGTGTGTTATGCACAAGTTTTGCAAGAATATTCTTAACCAGATAGCCTCTTAAATTGCAACTCTATAAGCAATGTACTATGACTTTATCATAGATAAGGCAACATAGGACTTTTCTTGTTGTACCATAAAATGGCTCCATAGCCTAATATGAATGCATATCCCAATGTGGATTTGTGCTCATCTTTTTTAGGAAATCCATCAGCATCACTATATTCAGTCAATCTTAGATTGCCACCATGATAACATAGGGCAAGGTTCTCTATATCTCACATATATCGAAAAATCCTTTTAACTACTTGCCAATATGAAATGCTAGGATTACTCTGATATCTTCTCACTATTCTAAAAACAAAGGAATATCAAGTCAAGTACATATTATTGTGTACATCAGACTCCTGATTGCACTAGTATAAAGAACATTGGCTATCTACTTTTTCTCTTCTGCTAATTTTGGGTATTGTTTAGTGCTAAGAATAGACCCTTTTCTATTGGAGTATCAATGAACTTGGTATTATGCATTCGGAAACGTTCTAAAATTCTCCTTATGTAAGTTTCTTAAGACAAACTTAGGAGTCTTTTAGAGCAATTTTTATATATCCTAACTCTTAACACAATCTACTTGACCCATGTGAAGGGAATTTAGGGGTCTAATACCAAAAATATGCAGCAGAAGAATAGCCTAAATCCCCAGAAGGATCCATGTGGTTCAATTAAATAGATTAGGGAACGAGAATCATACCTTATGTGAATAAAATTATTTTTGATGAGATAGATCTTTTTGATGAGATAGATCTTTAGGCGCTGCGAAACTACAACTCCCTCTACGGTATCCATACGAATGACCACTTCGCAATGGAACTCAGTGTGCTAGCACTCTCTAGAACTCTTCTAGACCAGTTCATAAATAATCTCACTAAAACTCTCGTTCTTATGATGCGCAGTGTTTCTCTGCGCATCTCATGTTAACGGCAAGCGTCGTCTCCTTTTTTTTTTTGATCAGAGCAACAACGTCCATTTATAATGATAATATCCTATTCAAAATAGAATATTCTCATTAATAGGACTCTTAATTTTGGAATCCAAAAAGACACGTCTTCTCATTTTCTGCACATCTAATGTTAAGAGTTTTGGAATCCAAAAAGATACGTCTTCTCATTCCCTGCACATCTAATGTTAAGAGTTTCGGAATCCAAAAGGACAGTGAAGATTATTATTTATTTCCGCTGGGTTTATACAAATTAAACCCATAACCCATACACGTCATTCCTTGTGTGCGACCCTGTAGGTTCACTCAATGTTGGCAGTAGAACTAAAACCCTTTCGGGCCTACAAGACATAATTGGTCTCTAGCAAGACATTATGTCTACCCAAATTGAGTGAAGATCGTCGATCCAACTTTACCTAGTAAATATCAATTATCCAGTCCCTTTGTCACACGATATTTAGTGATCAAGTATGAGACATAGATCATATCTCTCATAGATTGTTTAATCATAAGTTTTTCTTGATTCCAGAATTCGACTGAATAAACCAAATGTTACTGATAACTTCTTATCAATTCATTTGGGCATGCCCATGTACTTTTCTCAATCTCACTCTTCAAGAGGGCCCAAAATATCTCTCTCAAATTAATGAGAGGGACAAATTCCTTCACGAACACTCATATCCCTCAACGCAGTTTATTCCATATCCAATCACAGTCTTATGATCATCTGGTTAAAGATGATGAAGAGCCGTGTCAAAACATGAAATTCACTATGTAGGAATCCATGGTTTCATCAGGTCAAAGGACTAAAATAATAACATCATGAAGAGAAGTATTCATAACAGAATCCATATGATATTCTCATGGTGGGTCGATCCAATACAATGTACTCTTACATGTATCTATGTGTTGACTTGATATATTATATCCATGACTAGTAAAACGTGATCATCAATCAACCAACATACTAATCTTACTTCATTATCATTCCATATAATGAATGATTAGGGACAATTTAGAATAGTATTCCTATCACCTTATAGTTTCACTATTAAAGTCGCATACTTTAATGATATAAGGAAGAATAAACTATTCAAGGAAACTTTTTTATCACATTGGAAGAGCATAAATAATAACATGATAAATAAAATGGTTTATTAAATAAAGATAAAACCATAAATGACAGCAGATATCCTGATGGCCTAAGGCACATCACTAGCAATCTCCCACTTACACTAGGCCTAACAAGATAAAAATCTGATGCCTAATGCACTATTATGACGATCATGTTTAGACTAAGGAAGAGGCTTAGTTAATGGATCTGCGATGTTATCATTTGTAGGTACTCTGCATATCTTAACATCTCCTCTATCGATGATCTAATGAGATGGTAACGCCTGAGTATGTGTTTGGATCGTTGATGTGATCTAGGTTCCTTAGCCTGTGCAATCACCCCATTATTGTCACAATAAAGGTCCACTGGATCCGTAATACTAGGAACGACTCCTAAACCACCAATGAACTTCTTAATCCAAACTGCTTCCTTAGCTGCATCCGATGCTGCAATATATTCAGCCTCTGTAGTAGAATCAGCAATGGTGTCTCGTTTGGAACTCTTCCAGCTGACAGCACCTCCATTCAAACAAAACACATAACCAGACTATGGTCGGAAATCATCTGAATCAGTTTGGAAGCTAGCATATGTGTAACCATTTACCACAAGCGCACCTTCCAATCCTCCATATGTCAAAAACACATCTTTAGTTCTTCTCAAGTATTTAAGAATGTTCTTGATGGCGATCCAATGACTTTCACCTGGATCTGACTGGTACCTACTAGTAATGCTTAAAGCATAAGCGACATCTGGTCGAGTAGATAATATGGCATACATGATAGATCCAATCGCTGAAGCATATGGAATTTTGCTCATGCGTTCCTATTCTTCCTTTGAAACAGGACATTGAGTCTTACTCAATTTAATTCCATGTGACATTGGTAAGAATCCTCTCTTGGAATTCTCCATGCTATACCTTTTTAGCACCTTGTAAATGTATGTACTCTGACTTAGGCTAATGGTTCTTCTAGATCTATCTCTATAGATCTTAATCCCTAAGATATAAGTAGCTTCACCTAAGTCCTTCATTGAGAAATATTTTCCTAACCATGTCTTGACATTCTGCAAAGTAGGAATATCGTTTTCAATGAGTAATATGTCGTCTACATAGAGTACTAAGAAAACTATTGCGCTCTCACTAACCTTCTTTTATACACAAGGTTCATCTTCATTCTTAATGAAACCAAACTCTTTGATTGCTTCATCAAAATGAAGATTCCAACTTCGAGATGCTTGCTTTAATCCATAAATGGATTTTTGGAGTTTACATACCTTATGCGAATCTTTTGGATTAACAAAACCTTCGGGTTGTGTCATATACACATCATCGAATAGATTTCCATTTAGAAATGCTGTCTTGACATCCATTTGCCATATTTCGTAGTCATAATATGCAGCTATGGCAAGAAGAATTCTAATAGATTTAAGCATGACTACAGGTGAGAAAGTTTCATCATAGACTATACCATGTGTTTGCTTGAAACCTTTTACAACCAGTTGTGCTTTATAGGTATGCACATTTCCATTCATGTCGGTTTTCTTCTTAAAAACCTATTTACACCCAATAGATTTAATACCATTAGGTGGATCAATCAAAGTCCATACTTGATTATCATACATGGATTGCATTTCAGACTTCATGGCTATAAGCCATTTCTCAGAGTCAGGGCCTGTTATAGCTTCTTGGTAGCATGTAGGCTCATTTTGATCTATGAGCATCACATCATGATTGTCAGTAATGAGAAAACCATATCTCTCAAGCTCATGATGAATTCTACCAGTTCTACGTGGCCCTTGTGTTAGTGGTTCAGGTTCAACAACTACTTGTGAGTTGGATTGAACATCCATCATCGGTTCCATGTAAATTTGTGGTTCTTGAACTTCTTCGAGTTGAATTTTACTCCCACTAGTTCCGTAGGAAATAAATTCTCTTTCAAAAAGTAACCATTACGAGCAACAAACACTTTGTTCTCTGATGGGTAGTAAAAGTAGTATCCTTTTGTTTCTTTAGGATATCCCACAAATATGCACTTATCTGATTTGGGTGCTAATTTGTCAGACAATTGACGTTTGACATAAGTATCATAGCCCCATATCTTTAGAAAAGACAAACTAGGAGGTTTCCCAGTCCACAACTCATATGGTGTCTTTTGAATCGATTTTGATGGAACTCTATTCAATATGAACGCAGCAGTTTCCAGGGCATATCCCGAGAAGGATATTGGAAGATCTATTTAACTCATCATTGATCGAACCATATCCAATAAAGTTCGATTTCTCCTTTCAGAAACACCATTCCATTATGGTGTTCTTGGAGGAGTCAATTGTGAAATTATCCCATAATCTTTAAGATGGTCAGAAAACTCTTGACTTAAATATTCATCACCTCGATCTGATCGAAGTATCTTAATATTTTTTACCAAGCTGATTTTATACTTCATTTTTGAATATTTTGAACATTTCAAAAGATTCGGATTTATGTTTCATTAGGTATACATATCCATACATGCTAAAATCATCAGTAAAAGCGATGAAATATAAATAACCTCCTTTGGCCGGTGAACTTAATGGTCCACATACATCGGTATGTATAAGGGCCAATAAATCTGTGGCTCTTTCACCTTGTCCTGTGAAATGAGCCTTAGTCATCTTACCCATCAAACAAGATTCGCATGATTCATATGATTCAAAATCAAATGAATGTAAAAGCCCATATTGATGAAGTTTTGATATGCGCTTCTCATTTATATGGCCTAAGCGACAATGCCAAAGATAGGTAGGATTTAAATCATTAGATTTAAACCTTTTAGTATTAATGTTATAAACAGACTTGTAATTTGTTTCATCAAAGTTTAGAATATAGAGCCCATTTAATAATTGAGCAAAACCATAATAAATGTCTCTATGATAGATGGACATGGAATTTTCTCAATAATAAATTTAAAACCATCTTTGTCTAAACTTGAAACTGAAATAATGTTACTGCTCATAGCAGGCACAAAGTAACAATTGCTTAAAGTCAAAACAAGTCCACTAGGTAAAAGTAATTCATAACATCCTAGAGATAATGCAGCAACTCTTGCTCCATTTGCAACTCGCATGTCCACTTCACCTTGAGCCAATTTTCTACTTTGTCTGAGACCCTGCACATTTACACAAATGTGAGATCCACATCCGGTATCTAATACCCATGATGTAGAAATAGACAAATTGACTTGTATAACATAAATACCTGAGATTGTGGCTTCATTAGCCTTCCTCTTTTTCAGATCCTCCAAATATAGTTTGCAATTCCTTTTCCAATGACCTGGTTTATTGCAGAAGAAGCAAACTCCTTCCTTGGGCTGTTTCGGCTTGGGCTGAGGCTTAGGCCTTTTAGCTTTGGTCTTACCTTTTGCTTTGCATTTGCCTTTGTCCTTGCCACTCCTCCTTTTGCCCTTTCCCATTTGAACCATCAAAACATTATTGGTCGCCTTAATGTTTTTTTCAGCATTCTTGAGCATCCCATGCAACTCCATTATAGACTTATCCATTTGGTGCATATTGTAATTCATCACAAATTGGCCATAGTTGGGAGGCAAGGAGGCAAGGATCATATATGTAGCCAACTCCCTGCTTAGTGGAGCACCAAGTTTTTCAAGTCTATCAATGTAACTCTTCATCTTAAGCACATGAGTACTCACAGAGCTACCTGGAGTCATTTTGCATCCATTCAATGCCTTAGTGACTGCAAACCTCTCTTGTCTTGCCTGCTCTTGGAACATTTCCTAGAGGTGTACAATCATATTGTACACTTCCATGTCCTCCATTTGCTTCTGAAGCTCGGAGTCCATGCTAGCAAGCATAAGGCAAGTCATATCCAAAGAGTCATCTTTATGCTTATTGTAAGCATTTCTTTCATCTCTTGGAGCATCAGCAGCAGGTACAACTGGGATTGGAGTGTCTATGACATACAACTTCCTTTCTTGCTTAAGAACAATTCTTAAGTTACGATGCCAGTCAAGGAAGTTTGTGCCATTCAATTTTTCTTTTTTGAGAACCGATCGCAAAGTAAGATTAGATGCGTTGTTTGATGTCATGATCTACATACAAGGAGTTACAAAGTTAATATCTTTATTTAAGCCATTTCAATTATTCTCACTATTTTATCAAATTAACAACCCTCTAATGTTAATTCGGAAACTTTTCAATCTTTCGATATTTCTTAGTGAGTTAATCCATATTTACTAAACTTTAAGTCAGCTTTGGCATGACACTTAAAGTCTAGTTGTTTAGGTAGGAAATGTCTTTCCAATTACATCATATGTAACTCTTGCTATGGGATTGACATCACATGTCCCGTCATACTAATCCCATTAATGCCATAGGCCCAAAACCATTTTGATAGCCTATTTAAGTCTAACCATTTCGATGTGAGGATAGCACTTTTATCCACTCTACCTAACTAAGATGATCTAATGCACCATGCTTTGGCAGAACCTACATTTAGACGATCAAAGCCTTGATAGGTGTCGAACTATGGGAGGCATTTTACGACTTAATATTAATAGAGGGACTTTATTGTTTTAAGTATATAATGTCTATTTTATGGGACCAAAGTCACATACATCATCCACAAAACATCTCATGCATGCATATATAAATCATAAATGTGTCATAGCATGGCCCATGAACTAAGTAAATCATTATTATGATGTCATAGCATAACCATATGCTCGGTCTACCATTGATGACATGAACCTTTTTCTTGGAACATCATCACTATGATCTCTTTTGATTGACATGAATGGCCTCCATATTTTACATTAAAAGAAAATCTACATTCTATGCTAGTGAAATAAATAGATTACATCAAGATAACGACACACAGGCCAATAAACCAATTACAATAAATTGTCGACATGCAGGCCAATGTAATAAACAAAACCATAATAAACCTGCCAATCACATGAGTCTAAAGAGCCATGCTATGCATCATGCATAATACATAAAACTGTCCAAGAAAACATTTTTCTTATAAGTTCTAATATTATCAAATTAGGGTTTGAGATCGTGTCATGCAAGCAAATTAGGATTTCATTGTTAAAACCCAACTATCAATCTAATTGACAACCCTACCTTGACGGATGATTATTTTAGTGTTCAAACAAATTAAACACAATACATCTATTTGATTCTAATCATATTAGAACTGTTTAACAATTAAACAAATCACCATATTAATTCCATAGACGTATAGTCATTCACATCACATGTACAATAATCTTGTTTAACAGTACGCATCACACATCTATATAATCAGATGAAATTAATTTAATTGAATCCACAAGTCTGGCTCTGATACCACTGAAGGGAATTTAGGGGTCTAATACCAAAAATATGCAGCGAAAGAATAACCTAAATCCCTATAAGGATCCATGTGGTTCAATTAAATTGATTAGGGAACGAGAATCATACCTTATGTGAATAAAATTATTTTTAATGAGATAGATCTTTTTGATGAGATAGATCTTAGGCGCTGCGAAACCAGAACTCCCTCTACGGTATCCACACAAATGACCACTTCGCAATGGGACTCAGTGTGCTAGCACTCTTTAGAATTCTTTTAGATCAGTTCAGAAATAATCTTACTAAAACTCTCGTTTTTATGATGCACAATGTTTCTCTGCGCATCTCATGTTGACGGCAAGCGTCGTCTCCTTTTTTTTTTTTTTGATCAGAGCAACAACGTCTATTTATAATGATAATATCCTATTCAAAATAGAATATTCTCATTAATAGGACTCTTAATTTTGGAATTCAAAAAGACACGTCTTCTCATTCTCTACACATCTAATGTTAAGAGTTTCGGAATCCAAAAAGACACGTCTTCTCATTCCCTACACATCTAATGTTAAGAGTTTCGAATCCAAAAGGACACAATAGTGAAGATTATTATTTTTATACAAATTAAACCCATAACCCATACGCGTCATTCCTTATGTGCGACCCTATAGGTTCACTCAATTTTGGTAGTAGGACTAAAACCCTTTCGGGCCTACAAGACATAATTGGTCTCTAGCAAGACATAATGTCTACCCAAATTGAGTAAAGATCGTCGATCCGACTTTACCTAGTAAATGTCAATTATCCAGTCCCTTTGTCACATGATATTTAGTGATCAAGTATGAGGCATAGATCACATCTCTCATAGATTGTTTAATCACAAGTTTTTCTTTATTCTAGAATTCGACTGAATAAACCAAATGTTATTGATAACTTCTTATCAATTCATTTGGGCATGGTCATGTACTTTTCTCAGTCTCACTCTTCAAGAGGGTCCAAAATATCTCTCTCAAATTAATGAGAGGGACAAATTCCTTCACGAACACTCATATCCCTCAACGTAATTTATTCCATATCCAATCATAGTCTTATGATCATCTGGTTAAAGATGATGAAGAGCCGCGTCAAAACATGAAATTCACTATGTAGGAATCCATGGTGTCATCAGGTCAAAGGACTAAAATAATAACATCATGAAGAGAAGTATTCATAACAGAATCCATATAATATTCTCATGGTGGGTCGATCCAATACAATGTACTCTTACATGTATCTATGTGTTGACTTGATATCTCATATCCATGACCAGTAAAACGTGATCATCAATCAACCAACATATTAATCTTACTTCATTATCATTCCATATAATGAATGATTAGGGACAATTTAGAATAGTATTCCTATCACCTTATAGTTTTACTATTAAAGTCACATACTTTAATGATATAAGGAAGAATAAACAATTCAAGAAAACCTTTTTATCACATTAGAAGAGCATAAATAATAACATGATAAATAAAATGGTTTATTAAATAAAGATAAAACCATAAATGATAGCATATATCCTGATGGCCTAGGGCACATCACCAGCAATCTCCCACTTGCACTAGGCCTAATAAGATAAAAATCTGATGCTTAATGCACTATTATGATGATCATGTTTAGACTGAGGAAGATGCTTAGTTAATGGATCTGCGATGTTGTCATTTGTAGGTACTCTGCATATCTTAACATCTCCTCTATCGATGATCTCTCAAATGAAATGGTAACACCTGAGTATGTGTTTGGATCGTTGGTGTGATCTAGGTTCCTTAGTATGTGCAATCGCCCCATTATTGTCACAATAAAGGTCCACTGGATCCGCAATGCTAGGAACGACTCCTAAACCACCAATGAACTTCTTAATCCAAACCGCTTCCTTAGCTGCATCCGATGCTGCAATATATTCAGCCTCTATAGTAGAATCAGCAACGGTGTCTTGTTTGGAACTCTTCCAGCTGACAACACCTCCATTCAATCAAAACACATAACTAGACTATGATCAAAATTATCTGAATCAGTTTGGAAGCTAGCATCTGTGTAACCATTTACAACAAGCATACCTTCCAGTCCTCCATATGTCAAAAATACATCTTTAGTTCTTCTCAAGTATTTGAGAATGTTCTTGACGGCGATCCAATGACTTTCACCTGGATCTGACTGGTACCTACTAGTAATGCTTAAAGCATAAGCGATATCTGGTCGAGTAGATAACATGGCATACATGATAGATCCAATCATTGAAGCATATGGAATTTTGCTCATGTGTTCCTGTTCTTCCTTTGAAATAGGACATTGAGTCTTACTCAATTTAATTCCATGTGACATTGGTAAGAATCCTCTCTTGGAATTCTCCATGCTATACCTTTTTAGCACCTTGTAAATATATGTACTCTGACTTAGGCTAATGGTTCTTCTAGATCTATCTCTATAGATCTTAATCCCTAAGATATAGGCAGCTTCACCTAAGTCCTTCATTGAGAAATATTTTTCTAACCATGTCTTGACATTCTGCAAAGTAGGAATATCGTTTCCAATGAGTAACATGTCGTCTACATAGAGTACTAAGAAAACTATTGCGCTCCCACTAACCTTCTTGTATACACAAGGTTCATCTTCATTCTTAATGAAACCAAACTCTTTGATTGCTTCATCAAAACAAAGATTCCAACTCCGAGATGCTTGCTTTAATCCATAAATGGATTTTTGGAGTTTACATATCTTATGCGAATCTTTTGGATTAACAAAACCTTCGGGTTGTGTCATATACACATCCTCGAATAGATTTTCATTTAGAAATGCTGTCTTGACATCCATTTGCCAAATTTCGTAGTCATAATACGCAGCTATGGCAAGAAGAATTCTAATAGATTTAAGCATGACTACAGGTGAGAAAGTTTCATCATAGTCTATACCATATGTTTGCTTGAAACCTTTTGCAATCAGTCGTGCTTTATAGGTATGCACATTGCCATTCATGTCGGTTTTCTTCTTAAAAATCCATTTACACCCAATAGATTTAATACCATTAGGTGGATCAATCAAAGTCCATACTTGATTATCATACATGGATTGTATTTCAGACTTCATGGCTATAAGCCATTTCTCAGAGTCAGGGCCTTTCATAGCTTTTTGGTAGCATGTAGGCTCATTTTGATCTATGAGCATCACATCATGATTGTCAGTAATGAGAAAACCATATCTCTCAGGCTCGTGATGAATTCTACCAGTTCTACGTGGCCCTTGTGTTAGTGGTTCAGGTTCAGCAACTACTTGTGAGTTGGATTGAACATCCATCATCGGTTCCATGTAAATTTATGGTTCTCAAACTTCTTCGAGTTGAATTTTACTCCCACTAGTTCTGTAGGAAATAAATTCTCTTTCAAAAAGTGACCATTACGAGCAACAAATACTTTGTTCTATGATGGGTAGTAAAAATAGTATCCTTTTGTTTCTTTAGGATATCCCATAAATATGCATTTATCTGATTTGTGTGCTAATTTGTCAGACAATTGACGTTTGACATAAGTGTCATAGCCCCATATCTTTAGAAAAGACAAACTAGGAGGTTTCTCAGTCCACAACTCATATGGTGTCTTTTGAATCGATTTTGATGGAACTCTATTCAATATGAACGCAGCAGTTTCTAGGGCATATCCCGAGAAGGATATTGGAAGATCTATTTGACTCATCATTGATCGAACCATATCCAATAAAGTTCAATTTCTCCTTTCAGAAACACCATTCCATTGTGGTGTTCTGGAGGAGTCAATTGTGAAATTATCCCATAATCTTTAAGATGGTCAGTAAACTCTTAACTTAAATATTCACCACCTCGATCTGATCGAAGTATCTTAATATTTTTACCAAGCTGATTTTGTACTTCATTTTTGAATATTTTGAACATTTCAAAAGATTCAGATTTATGTTTCATTAGGTATACATATCCATACCTGCTGAAATCATCAGTAAAAGTGATGAAATACAAATAACCTCCTCTGACTGGTGAAATTAATGGTCCATATACATCGGTATGTATAAGGGCCAATAAATCTGTGGCTCTTTCACCTTGTACTGTGAAAGGAGCCTTAGTCATCTTACCCATCAAACAAGATTCGCATGATTCATATGATTCAAAATCAAATGAATGTAAAAGCCCATTTTGATGAAGTTTTGATATGCGCTTCTCATTTATATGGCCTAAGCAACAATGCTAAAGATAGGTAGGATTTAAATCATTAGATTTAAACCTTTTAGTATTAATGTTATAAACAGACTTGTAATTTGTTTCATCAAAGTTTAGAACATAGAGCCCATTTAATAATTGAGCAAAACCATAATAAATGTCTCTATGATAGATGGACATAGAATTATTCTCAATAATAAATTTAAAACCATCTTTGTCTAAACTTGAAACTGAAATAATGTTACTGCTCATAGCAGGTACATAGTAACAATTGCTTAAAGTCAAAACAAGTCCACTAGGTAAAGGTAATTCATAACATCCTAGAGATAATGCAGCAACTCTTGCTCCATTTGCAACTCGTAGGTCCACTTCACCTTGAGCCAATTTTCTACTTTATCTGAGACCCTGCACATTTACACAAATGTGAGATCCACATTCGGTATCTAATACCCATGATGTAGAAGTAGACAAATTGACTTGTATAACATAAATACCTGAGATTGTGGCTTCATTAGCCTTCCTCTTTTTCAGATCCTCCAAATATAGTTTGCAATTCCTTTTCCAATGACCTGGTTTATTGCAGAAGAAGCAAACTCCTTCCTTGGGCTATTTCGGCTTGGGCTGAGGCTTAGGCCTTTTAGCTTTGGTCTCACCTTTTGCTTTGCCTTTGCCTTTGTCCTTGCCACTCCTCCTTTTGCCCTTTCCCGTTTGAACCATCAAAACATTATTGGTCGCCTTAATGTTTTGTTCAGCATTCTTGATCATCCCATGCAACTCCATTATAGACTTATCCATCTGGTGCATATTGTAATTCATCACAAATTGGTCATAGTTGAGAGGCAAGGAGGCAAGGATCATATCCGTAGCCAACTCCCTGCTAGTGGAGCACCAAGTTTTTCAAGTCTATCAATGTAACTCTTCATCTTGAGCACATGAGTACTCACAGAGCTACCTGGAGTCATTTTGCATCCATTCAATACCTTAGTGACTGCAAACCTCTCTTGTCTTGCTTGCTCTTGGAACATTTCCTGGAGGTGTACAATCATATTGTATGCTTCCATGTCCTCCAATTGCTTCTGAAGCTCGAAGTCCATGCTAGCAAGCATAAGGCAAGTCACATCCAAAGAGTCATCTTTATGCTTATTGTAAGCATTTCTTTCATCTTTTGGAGCATCAGTAGTAGGTACAGCTGGGATTGGAGTGTCTATGACATACAACTTCCTTTCTTGCTTAAGAACAATTCTTAAGTTACGATGCCCGTCAAGGAAGTTTGTTCCATTCAATTTTTCTTTTTCGAGAACCAATCACAAAGTAAGATTAGATGTGTTGTTTGATGTCATGATCTACATACAAGGAGTTACAGAGTTAATATATTTATTTAAGCCATTTCAATTATTCTCACTATTTTATCAAATTAACAACCCTCTAATGTTAATTCGGAAACTTTTCAATCTTTCGATATTTCTTAGTCAGTTAAGATCCATATTTACTAAACTTTAAGTCATCTTTGGCATGACACTTAAAGTCTAATTATTTAGGTAGGAAATGTCTTTCCAATTACATCATATGTAACTCTTGCTATGGGATTGATATCACATGTCCCGTCATACTAATCCCATTAATGCCATAGGCCCAAAACCATTTTGATAGCCTATTTAAGTCTAACCATTTCGATGTGAGGATAGCACTTTTATCCACTCTACCTAACTAAGATGGTCTAATGCACCCTGCTTTGGCAAAACCTACATTTAGACGATCAAAGCCTTGATAGGTGTCGAACTATGGGGAGGCATTTTATGACTTAATATTAATAGAGGGACTTTATTGTTTTAAGTATATGATGTATATTCTATGGGACCAAAGTCACATACATCATCCACATAATATCTCGTGCATGTATATATAAAACATAAATGTGTCATAGCATGGCCCGTGAACTAAGTAAATCATTATTATGATGTCATAGCATAACCATATGCTCGGTCTACCATTGATGACATGAACCTTTTTCTTGGAACATCATCACTATGATCTCTTTTGATTGACATGAATGGCCTCCATATTTTACATTAAAAGAAAATCTACATTCTATGCTAGTGAAATAAATAGATTACATCAAGATAACGACACACAGGCCGATAAACCAATTACAATAAAATTATCGACATGCAGGCCAATGTAATCAACAAAACCATAATAAACCTGCCAATCACATGAGTCTAAAGGGCCATACTATGCATCATGCATAATACATAAAACTGTCCAAGAAAACATTTTTCTTGTAAGTTCTAATATTATCAAATTAGGGTTTGAGATCGTGTCATGCACGCAAATTAGGATTTCATTGTTAAAACCCAACTATCAATCTAATTGACAACCCCACCTTGACGGATGATTATTTTAGTGTTCAAACAAATTAAACACAATAAATCTATTTGATTCTAATCATATTAGAACTATTTAACAATTAAACAAATCGCCATATTAATTCCATAGACGTATAGTCATTCACATCACATGTACAATAATCTCGTTTAACTGTACGCATCACACATCCATATAATCAGATGAAATCAATTTAATTGAATCCACAAGTCTGGCTCTGATACCACTGAAGGGAATTTAGGGGTCTAATACCAAAAATATGCAGCGGAAGAATAACCTAAATCCCCAGAAGGATCCATGTGGTTCAATTAAATTGATTAGGGAAGGAGAATCGTACCTTATGTGAATAAAATTATTTTTGATGAGATGGATCTTTTTGATGAGATAGATCTTTAGGCTCTGCGAAACCACAACTCCCTCTACGGTATCCACACGAATGACCACTTCGCAATGGGACTCAGTGTGCTAGCACTCTCTAGAACTCTTCTAGATCAGTTCAGAAATAATCTCACTAAAACTCTCATTTTTATGGTGCGCAGTGTTTCTCTGCGCATCTCATGTTGACGACAAGCTCTCTTTTTTTTATCAGAGCAACAACGCCCATTTATAATGATAATATCCTATTCAAAATAGAATATTCTTATTAATAGGACTCTTAATTTTGGAATCCAAAAAGACACATCTTCTCATTCTCTGCACATCTAATGTTAAGAGTTTCGGAATCCAAAAAGACACGTCTTCTCATTCCTTGCACATCTAATGTTAAGAGTTTTGGAATCCAAAAGGACACAATAGTGAAGATTATTTTTTATTTCCGCTGGGTTTATACAAATTAAACCCATAACCCATACGCGTCATTCCTTGTGTGCGACCCTGTAGGTTCACTCAATGTTGGCAGTAGGACTAAAACCCTTTCGGGCCTACAAGACATAATTGGTCTCTAGCAAGACATAATGTCTACCCAAATTGAGTGAAGATCGTCGATCCGACTTTACCTAGTAAATGTCAATTATCCAGTCCCTTTGTCACACGATATTTAGTGATCAAGTATGAGGCATAGATCACATCTCTCATAGATTATTTAATCACAAGTTTTTCTTGATTCCAGAATTTGACTGAATAAACCAAATGTTACTGATAACTTCTTATCAATTCATTTGGGCATGGCCATGTACTTTTCTCATTCTCACTCTTCAAGAGGGCCCAAAATATCTCTCTCAAATTAATAAGAGGGATAAATTCCTTCACGAACACTCATATCTCTCAACGTAGTTTATTCCATATCCAATCACAATCGTATGATCATCTGGTTAAAGATGATGAAGAGCCGTGTCAAAATATGAAATTTACTATGTAGGAATCCATGGTGTCATCAGGTCAAAGGACTAAAATAATAACATCATGAAGAGAAGTATTCATAACAGAATTCAAATGATATTCTCATGGTGGGTCGATCCAATACAATGTACTCTTACATGTATCTATGTGTTGACTTGATATCTCATATTCATAACCAGTAAAATGTGATCATCAATCAACCAACATACTAATCTTACTTTATTATCGTTCCATATAATGAATGATTAGGGACAATTTAGAATAGTATTCCTATCACCTTATAGTTTCACTATTAAAGTCACATACTTTAATGATATAAGGAAGAATAAACTATTCAAGAAAACCTTTTTATCACATTAGAAGAGCATAAATAATAACATGATAAATAAAATAGTTTATTAAATAAAGATAAAACCATATATGACAGCAGATATCCTGATGGCCTAGGGCACATCACCAGCACCATGTCCTTCATCTCAAATATAGAGGACAACTATTGCTGAGAGTGGTAATTATTAACTCCATATCATTTTTGGCTAATAGATAACATCCATATATAGTGAAAGGATAAGAACTCTAATCTCAATCCTTTTGGCATACATATAATGGTCTTCCTCGATTATCGTAAAACCTATCAAAGGGATAACTTGATGGAATTGATGATATTTGTAATGCTTCAAGCTCACCTGCTAGTCCAATTAACATGTTAGTGGGCTAAAACTATGTGGCCCTAAAAACTTGAGTGGAAGTTAATTGGTAGTTGTGAACTTGAGTTATAAGAACTTCAAACTTTTATTTTTTATTCGATGTGGGCTATTTTTTAGGGTTTTGCAAGCTCTCCCTTTATAATGCGGTGGCCTCATTGTATGCCACAAGCTAGCTAAACTTTATTTTGAGCCAGACTGGATCATTGGTACTGCAAGGATAATTCTACACCATAGAGAAACTCTTACCACCATTCTATGGGTAGCCCTTTCCTCTTGCCTACCAACTTTTGTACACTCAGATCGACTCTGATACCATTTGTAACGATCTAAGCCCATCTGCTAGTCCAATTAATCTGTTAATAGGCCAAAACCATATAGCCCTAGAAACTCGAGTGAAAGTTAATTGGTAGTAGGTAAACTTGAGTTATAAATACTTTAAACTTTTCTTTTCCATCTGATATGGGACTATTTTTTAGGGTATTATAATATCATTGCCTAGATAATTGTTATAGATCATAAATAGAATGTTTTAAGCGACACACTTTGTGCTCTTATCTTTTGGCCACAAAATCCACTGGATAACACCTATATAGATCTTTTCATCTAATTCTCCATTAAGAAATGTTGTCTTCATATTCATTTGAAATAAATCTAGGCAAAATGCATAGCTGGAATTAGGCGAATAGAGGCAAAACTCACTACTAGGGAGAATGTCTTTTCATAATCAATACCCTCTTTTTGAGTATACCTTTTACTACAAGGCGAGCCTTATACTCGTAATTGAACTATCGACCTTACATTTAATTTTCAAAGTGTACTTGTTTCTAATGGTTTTGCACATAGGCGAAAGGTCAACTAACTCCCATACATATTCTTAGCCATTGAACTAATCTCATCCCTTATGGCATCCATCCATTTTTCAAAAGTATGTGAATTAATAGCTTTTTTATAAGAAGCTGAGCCATTAGATCCAACGGAGTATAGAGGAAGGATTCCCCTTCAACCTCAAATTGGCGATAAGGAACTGTTACTCTTTTGCTTCTATGAGATTATGGATCCAAGAGTTTTTAGTGGTATACTTTAACTTATTGAAACACTCCCACTAGCTATAGGATCACTCCCATTGTCTCCATGAATCATTGGATGAGGGCATTATTCTTTATTATATTCATAAGAGAAAGGTGTGTCTTACTGAGGTTTTTATAACTTATATAGTCTAAGATCCCTCTTTACTTCACTAATGCTTGTTAAATCCTCCTCTAGGAAATCCAATCATGAGACTCGAGCTCAGTCATTCCTCCATTAGGATATTCACCATACATCACATAGCCTTTAGAGTGATTTGAATATCTTATAAAGATATATTTACATGTTCTATGACCCAATTTTTCATATTTATGAGAAGGATTGTGAACATATCCTACTGATCCCCATAGGCAAAGGACTTCTAAATTAGGCTTTTTGCTATTCCACAATTCATAAAGAGTAGTAGGAATTGACTTAAAGCATACATGATTAAGAATGTACCTAACCATTTCCAAGAGTGTATGTTTTCTCTTTTTGTAACACTATTTGGTTGTGGAGTAGTAGGAATCATTAATTGTCTGATATTCCCTTTTCCTTACAAAATTTCTCAAATTGATCAGACAAATACTGTCAGTTTCTATCGGTGCAAAGAACCTTTATGTTCTTTTGCTTTTGATTATCAACTTCAATCAAGAAGTGTTGAAATAGTCAAAGTTTTTTGATTGGTGAGACAACAAATACATCACACTATACTATCAGTAATCATCTATTAAAGTAAGAAAACAAGAGGCGCCATGATGTGTCCTCACATTTATAGGTCTATGGATGTTTGAACCTCACATTCATATGTCTATAGACGTCTGAATGGATTAATTCTAATGGTTGAGATGCTTTGATAGCTTTTCCAAAAGGTTCTCTATGTGCTTTTCTTGCTAAACATGGTTCACACATAGGCAAACTAGTTTTAGAGAGAGATTCCAATAGATCTTTTCTCTCTAACCTAGCTATTCTATCTTGTCCTATGTGACCCACTCTTGCATATTATTTTATAGAATTAAATACAACATTTAAAGAAGATGTAACTAAAGAAGTAGAATAATCATGTAAAACCAAATCCATTAAAAAAAAATTGTTCAAATGGACATAGCCATAAAAGTTCCTATCAAAAAGATAGTTAATCGAGTTCCTTCAAAATGAAAGAAAAACCTAACTCTAAAGTGCTAGAATTGAAAGCAGATTGCATTAAATACTAGGTGCATACAATGCATCATGCAACAATAGGTCCCGCCCCGTGTTGATCCTTAGTTGATAAGTACTAATGTCAAGCACCTCTTCTTGTGCACCATTTTCTATAACCATCCTTGGGTGGTAGACTTTTTGTGTTTCCATAACCCACTCTCTTTTGCTATCCCTTGTGCTTAGGCTTATTTCCTTTGCATCATGTAGCTTGAGCAACTAATGCTACATTGCAATTTGTATATCTTTGCTCCGCTCCAAGCTCGAGATGGCATATAATATTCTCAAAGGTCTTATAATACCCTTTTTGTGTGTTAGCACTAATTTCATTGGGCCCCAAGAGGATTCAAGAAGTTACTTGATAACTGCTTAAACTTGTTATTCATCAATGAGATCATTACAAGTAGCCTTCAATTCTCTAATCATTGAAGACATCACCCTAAGGTGCTCTACTATGGAATGTTTTGGGTCTAGCATATATTGATTGAAGCTTAAGTTCAGGTTTCACAACCTCATTGTTGTTGCACCTTTATATTTCAGCTTAAGTTGTTCCCACATTTTCTTGGCAGTTTGGAAGTCCTCAAACTCTCCAATTAGGTCACCTTGTATGTAGCACAATATAGTAAAATGCGCACTCCTATCCTTTTGCACCAATTTTGATAAGCTTCTCGATCATGATGGTGTTGAATCGTTTGCCCTTTCATAGGTGGATTCTTGTTATTAATTAGGGTTTAAGTACTTTCTTCTCATTAAGAAGGTATTATATTTTTCTATGCCATATATCGTATTTCTTTCCATTAAGTTCATCAGTTTCAATCAGATAGGCAATTAAGTTTTTGGAGGCCATTTCACTGCATTTATTACACAAATGTTAAGTTAAGCACATCCATCTTATATTTTATTCTAATCTAATTAGACCATAACATTCTTTCCTATATATTAAGATCATAAAATCTTGCATTTAGTTAATTTTGATCTCCTAATACATAGGATAGAATAATATGTCAAACTAATCAGGAATACAAAACCCATAATGTGTAGCATCATTATTAAATGAAGCAATAAAAAAATGAGATACAACTCATTATTCTTCACAAAGTAATACTAGGATAATTATAGAATAACAATACACATGCACCAATGTTTAATGTTTGTTTCTAACATACATTGGTTAATTGAATGAAAATTTCCACACCTCATAAGGAAGTATGATTTAATCCGAAATTACAAATTAATAATTTTTATGCCCAAATTCTCTTTCATGGAACTCTGGTATTAATACCTATCAAGTGAAATAAACCCATGCTTAAGCGATACAAATGATCTTAGAGGCCACCAAACCCATAGCATTCAGCCAAGTACATGGGGTGGGTCCCAACTTGTGCTTGCCAATAGCATGCAATGTGTGGCTTAGCCCATGGTGCTCGCCCATAGGGCTCAACCCAGGCATGCGACCTACTGTGCGACCCAATGTAGAGTACAGCAAGATCACACAGGCGAACGCATGCTGGGGTGCATACCCTACTGCGGAGCACTCGGGTGTGCAACAGAGTGCGCGCAATCGCGGGAGCTCCCGCCCTTGTGGGCACGAGTTTCACATGGGGCCATCACGGATGGCCCAACGTGCGTAGTCACACGCTAGCCATCGTATGCGGTCATGGCTGGTCATGATGCGTGTGTTGCCTGTGGCACAGTTTGTCGCCTACGATGGAATTTTTTTTAAAGATTTTATGTGGATCACCGTATCCCTTTTTCTTTAACTCCAAATTTAATAAATAATATACCATTAAAGAAAAGGTCTCACAACCTTCTTTCTAATTGATATTAACTTATCAGCAAAGAGTTTAATTAATCAAGTCAAGATTAAACTTAAAATTTTAAAGAAGGATATTAGGATTGAAATTAAAATTTAATCATGATTTTTTCTCCAAACTTCACAGGAAGATTATTCCATCATAAAAAAAATATTCATATAAATTTCATGCTTGAAGAGGGATTGATCTATCATCAATAATCACCTCATAACTTGCTTAAATTTATTATTAATGATCATAATATTGAATAATTCAATTAATCATTAATAATAATCATGATATAGCATGCATCAAATTTGTCATATAAGATTTAACATAACATTAAAGGTGAATAATAAGCATGAAAGGTTTTGATACCACTATTAGTTAATATATAAAAGAACAAAGGGCAAGCGACGTACCTTTTTGAAAAAGGATCAAGATCATTGGCTTATATTACGAACCTTATTTTCTTTTTTGCTTTGTGCTTGGATATCGGAATCATCCACAATCTTTGCCTTGTGCTTGGCTAGGAGAATCATTCACAAGCTTTTCACACCCTAAATCTCAAGTTAAAGATGGTAGCATAGGAAAACTTATGGAGAGAGATCTCTTTCCTATAGAGAGAGCACGCATATTTTTTTGTTAGTGTTAGAAGTAGTCGGTCTCATCTCTTATTTAAAGGGTTATTAGACAAGAATCCTAGTCCTATGAAATAAGGTCTTTTGACCACTTCATTGTTATCTTCTCATAATCAAATAAGGACTTTTATCCTTTCTTGATTAATTTAGATAAGAAACTTATTGCATCATAATTATCCTATATGGATAATCATAAAATGCCAACGTGAATGCCTATTATAATAATACTAAATTTTATTTGAAAAGAAAGGTTTTTTTTCTCAATATAAATGAAAAAGTTAAAGACCCTTTATTTGATGGATTACATGAAATGGTTATTGGACTTTGCTTAAAGCTGAGCGTGCAACTCATTCAAACACAAGAAGACTTTTCTAATCTTTATTTGGAGTTCTTTATAAATGGGTTGAAATTGGGTCGATCTAACCCATTGACACAAATCTATCAATTTACTTACAGTTCTAAGTTGACATCTTAAAAGGTGACTAATGAATTATGAGTTCAATAGACTGTATTTCATTATTTATAAACCTCGTATTGAGCTAATAACCCTCATGAAACGTTTCGTTCATCCTTCTTATGGGGTTTCTTAAGCTAAGGCAAGCATGCATGGTACAGAGCTGGGCTTTCTAATTCTTTAAGGGGTTTGTTTAAAAAATTTGCAAATATCTAGAAAAACATTTCAAATACCACACGAGTCATTGGACATGCAAATTTGATATATCCCATTTAAGGTTACTCCTTTTTCATTTTATTAACATTTTATTTTATAGAATAAATATTAAATTAAGATTGAACTAAAGGATAAAATAATAGTCGTAGAAATCTAATATTTATCTATCTTGCTATGAGGTAGATCAATGGGTAATATGCAGAAATAATTATGCATCATTCGCATAACTATGGTGGCTTTGAATAGAACATATAAAAATTTTCTCTTGATCGAAGCTATCAGATGTCAACATGCATCGGTAGAAAAGTGTTTTTGCCTTAGAGGAAAGTACCCATGCAAGTAGGTATGGATGAAATAGAAGTATGGATGAAATAGAAGTGAGAATGTTAGCTTAAGTAATGCAAACATATTTGATTCATGATTGTAATTGTCTTACCTATAAGATTTTTTTTTTTTTTTGGTACGAGTGAATAATTTGCGCAATTCATGGATCGAATTCCAATGATTGATTTGTGAATAATCTTATTTTTTATTTTAAAATCTCTTGCATTTTTATTCGACTCATATGCTTTTACCTTCCTAAATTCAAATAAATAAATGAGATTTACCTTTTCATGTTCCTTCATTTTTTGTTTTATAACCAAAACTATTTTGATAAGCATTTTTTTTCCTTTCAAAAGTCAACTGCCATCATGCGGTGCCTAAAGAATCCCTCTCCCTTTGTCATTTACTGAAGTAGGAATAGAAAGGAATAACCATGCCTACCTTATGAAAGAAGCCCCATCGAACGTCTTTGCTCTCTTTGGATCAGTGAATCAGTTAGTCGCTCAGAACTTCTTTGTAGTGACTCCATTAATGTCTCATTTTATAGGAACCTCAAAGTGGCTCTATTTCATTATATTCTATCAATATCCCAATTCCATTAATTTAATATCTTTTTACTCATTATGCCTAGCATTGAATAGACTCGGTATTTACCTTATCAACTACTGAATCAATGATAGTTCTATTTGATTTGTCACCTAAATTTGCATCTAAATTGGACTGAACCCAATATTTGTTGGGTTATTATTGTCTTGTTCCCGAAGAAAGTTGAATGTACAACGTGGGGCAATGCTTTTCCCTTCCTACTCTATTCGTCGCAACGAGAACAAAGGGAGACACATATTACACCCTGATTTTAAACAAGAAGAGAGATTTTAAGAGATGATAGAACTATTCATTCTATCAAAACCTAGGCTAGTGTATCATAGAAAATTTTCCTTCTTTATTGATTCGTATGGGTTGGATTTAAAAAAAAAAATTCTTGAATAAGATATTCAATTATAGAGGATAGATTTTATAGGGATTGGACGATTTTATTTCATTGACAACTCTCATTCCAATAGTTCTACAGCTTCAAGCTTTCCAGTGAAGAATCACTAGATGAACATTTTTGATATGGCTGATCATCTCCTTTGGTGGTGTCATAACACCCTGCGTAATTCTCGGAATCAAATGATGTGATAGCTCGTTTTCAGGATGTTGGAATTCTTGTCCCCGTCCTTGGCTCCGGCCTCCAGCTTTGGCCTTTGGCTCCGGCCTTTAGCTCAGGCCTCCTGCGTCGGCTCCGACCCTGGCTCCGGCCTCCCACGTCGGCTCCGGCCTCCAACTTTGGCCTCTGGCTCCGGCCTTTGGCTCAGGCCTCCTGTGTCGGCTCCAGCCTCTGGCTCCGACCCTGGCTCCGGCCTCCCGCGTCGGCTCCGGCCTCGAGCTTTGGCCTCTGGCTCCGGCCTTTGGCTCAGGCCTCCTACGTCGGCTCCGGCCCTGGCTCCGGCCTCCAGCGTCGGCTCTGGCCTCTGGCTCTGACCTTTGGCTCAGGCCTCCAGCGTCGGCTCCGACCTCTAGCTCCGGCCTTTGGCTCTGGCCTCCAGTGCCGGCTCCGGCATATGGCCCCGGTCTCTAGCTCCGGTCTTTGGCTCTGGCCTCCAGCGTCGGCTCCGGCATATGGCTCTGGCCTCTAGCTCCGGCCTTTGGCTCCGGCCTCCAGCTCCGGCTTCAGTATTTGGCCCCGGCCTCCGGCTTCGGCTCCGACCTTAACTGGTGCCGTATTTTCCTAAGTACACTAAAGCCCACCTCAGGTATTGAACCCCGAGCTTCGAGACATCCATTACCGAGTATCTCACTCACTGAAATCATGGACAGTTACTAGCATGCCCCGCAGTTACCGACATACACGGTGCCCATTCAGCAATGGCTCACCCACCTACCGTTCGCGGAAGCCGATCCTAACAAGAAGATTCGACGGTTCAAAATGGAACGGAAAAAAAGGAACCCCCTAGACAGTATAAAAAGAGGGCCCCGAGCTCAGCCCGGGGGATCCTCTTCTTCTCTGAGAAAAATCCACACACATAATACATTCCTGATCGACAAGCTCACTGACTTGAGCGTCGGAGGGTCCTCGTCGGAGTCACCGGCCCGAGGACTTCTTGCAGGTTTTCGGAGGAAGAAGATAACCTTTCCATCCCATTTGGAGGCCCCGAAGATCTCAGCATGCCCAACGCTCATCACAAGTGACTTGGAAGCATCAGATTGGCGTGCCAGGTAGGGGGGCACACACACGTGGAAGGCAAAAGTTCTCCCTGTGACCCCACTGATTCTGCAAGGAAGACGATGGTGACAACGCGAGCTTAGGAAGATTCCACCAGCCATGCCGGAACGCCTTCCACGGGCTGAGCAATCGGAGGCCAACCTCCATGCTCCGCCCCCTGCACAGATGAACCAGTTTGATCGGCTTGAGGTTCTAGCTCATAAGGTACAGGACCTGATGATGGTGGTGCGGGGATTGCAGGAACACTGCTTTGCTGCTGCACCTCAGCCCCCCCCCCCCCGCGCGAAAGGGGGGCATGGAGCAATTCAATCTCATCAAGGCGGGACTCCACCTGAGGCCTCCCATCACTCGCCTCCTGAACCTCATCGTCGGGAGGCTTCAAAGCGACGGCGGTCTCTCTCCCATCATTCTGATCGTTCCCACCGACGGCCGGGTGAGAAGGGGCCAAGACGGGTGTACTCCTTGCACCGGCGGTCTTCACGGCTTCATCTTCTGACTCCTCTAAAGACGAGACCAACAGGAAGACCACTCGTCGGGCCGAACAACGGCTCAATGAGTATCATCAACGGTTGGAGGAGCTTAGTCACCGAATCGCTAACCCTCACGGGACGGACTACGATCACCGTCCCGCTCTCTCGCCGCATCATGGAGGAACCGGTCCCGCCCCATTTCGTCTCCCCAGTTGGACCCATATGACACACGACAGACCCTTTGGACCACCTGGAGAGCTACAAGGTTCTCATGCAGGTCCAGGGAGCGACAGACTCCCTCCTATGTGTTGCCTTTCCTGCCACCCTTCGTAAGGCGGCGCGTGCATGGTATTCTCGCCTGCCACCGTGCAGCATCAATTCCTTCCGACAGCTCGAGCGATCTTTCCTGGCCCACTTTGATGCATGCCGAAGATCCCACGAGTGGCCGATAGCTTATTCGCTGTTCAGCAAAGGAGTGGCGAGACCCTGAAGGACTTCGTTGCTCGGTTCAAGGAGGCGGCGCTGGAGGTGTATAATTTGGATGATTCTGTAGCCACTTTGGCATTAAAGCGAGGACTTCATCCTTCTAGGTTCCCTTATTCCCTGGATAAGAAGCCTCCTAGCTCTTACGCCGAGCTTCTAAGCCGGGCGCAGAAGTACATTCGCGCCGATGAGGCGGACTCTTCCAGGAGGGAAGCTGATAAGAGTTCCAGCAAGAAACCGGCATCCACGGAGCCTGCCGGAGCACGGTCCGGAAGCCTGAGCCTCCCCACCGCTCAGACCACCGGCCACAGACGCTTGTTCCCAAGGAGCAGTTCACCCCCCTCTGGCTCCGATATCTCACATTACTAAAAATCGAGGAGGAGCCTTACTTTCGACGTCCACCTCCCATGAAGTCAGGAGGTTTACTGCCGGTACCATCGAGACTACGACCATGACACTGAGGACTGCCGCCATTTGAAGAACGCCATTGAAGAGCTTGTCCAGCAGGGTCACTTGGGCAAGTTCATTCGAAGGGGAAACCTTCCTGTTCCGGTTCATCGGCGCCTTCGGCGCCTCCAACAGGCATGGACAATGCCCCTACGGAGAAGACCATAGCTATGATTTCTTGGGGGCATGTGGCAGTTCAAAAGATGACGAGAGGGGTAGACTCTGTAATTCCTTTCTTTGGAAAGGACTTAGATGGGGTAGTTAATAAGCATGACGACAACGTCGTCGTGTCCATGACCATAGCCAAACACCCTGTAAAAAGAATTTTAGTGGATAGTGGAGTTCTGTGGATGTTTTGAGCTACGAGGCCTTTGTTCGGATGAACCTGTCAAATTCCTCCCTTCGACCCATTGCCATGCCTTTAATGGGCTTTACTGGAGACTCTGTGAGCGTTGAAGGGGAGATCGCCCTCCCTGTCACGGCTGGGACTCCTCCGCGTCAAAGTACGTAGTCATAAATTTCCTGGTGGTCCGGGTCCCGTTGGCTTACAACGCTATCCTGGAAGGCCAGGCTTGAATTTGCTGGATGCCGTCATCTCCACCAAGAGATTATTGGTGAGGTTTTCCACCGACGAAGGGGTCGAAGAAATGAAGGGAGAGCAAAGCCCGCCACCGCTTTGCTGCCACTTATCTCCCAGTCCACTGGAGGCGGCGTCGGCAATAGCCTCTGAGCCACTTGATCCCCGAGAGTTGGGAAGGAGAGGAGAGCCAGCCGAGCACCTCCTGACCTTCCCCTTGGGGAGGACCCGACAAGGACCATCCAGGTTGGAGCGCTGCTTCCGGAAGAGGCGCGCGATCGACTCCTCACCTTCCTGCGTGCCAACACTGACATCTTTGCATGGTCGTCATCAGACATGCCAGGCATCCCTGAGGAGTGATCACCCATCGGCTCAACCTCAGGCCAGAGTGCCGGCCGGTTCGACAGAAGAAAAGGAGCTTTGCTCCGGACAGACAAAAGCTATCGATGAGGAAGTCCGTAAGCTGGTGGCTGCAGGCCACATTCGGGAAGTTCATTACCCCGAGTGGTTGGCCAACGTGGTGATGGTCCGTAAGACTAATGGAAGCTGGAGGATGTGCGTAGACTTCACCGACCTCAACAAAGCATGCCCCAAGGACAGCTTCCCTTTGCCTCGGATCGATCAACTGGTGGACGCTACATCCGGCCATGAGACCCTTAGTTTCATGGATGCCTTCTCCGGGTACAACCAAATCAGGATGAACCCAGTGGATGAAGAGGCTACCTCCTTCATAACGAGAAGGGGTTGTACTGCTACAAGGTAATGCCATTCGGGCTAAAGAACGCGGGGGCCACTTACCAAAGGCTAATGAACAAAGTCTTCGAAGACCAGATAGGATGCAACATGGAGGTATACGTGGACGACATGCTGACAAAAAGTGTCCACCCACCAGCCATATCGCCGACCTAATGGAGACCTTCGACAACCTTCGCCGATACCAGATGAGGCTGACCCACGCAAATGTGCCTTTGGGGTGACAGCCGAAAGTTCTTGGGTTTCATGGTAACACGGTGAGGAATCGAGGCGAACCCTGATAAAGTTCAAGCCATCTTGGACATGAGGTCTCCACCAACAAGAAGGAAGTGCAGCGCCTAACGGGAAGGGTGGCGGCCTTGAGCCGTTTTCTGTCCAAGTCCGCTGAGAGGTGCCTGCCTTTCTTCAAGGCGCTCCGCAGAGCCAATGGATTCGAATGGACGAAAGAGTGTCAGAAGGCCTTCAAGGGGCTGAAGGAATTCCTATCCACCCCGCCACTGCTGTCCAAGCCAACGGGTGGAGAAGAACTCCTTCTATACCTCGCGCTTCTCCGAGGCCGTTAGTTCTGCTGGTCTGCATGGACACCAACGGCATGCAAAAGCCGGTGTATTACACTAGCAAGGTGCTCCACGATGCGAGACCAGGTACTCAAAGATTGAGAAGATTATCTTCGCGTTGATCGTGTCTGCCCAGCGCCTCCGACCATATTTTCAAGCCCATCCGATCGTAGTGATCACGGACCAACCTCTCAAGATGATTCTCGCTCGCCCGGACACTTCGGGCCGATTGGCGAAGTGGGCGCTCAAGCTGGGGGAATTTGATATATCTTTCCGCCCTCGGTCAGCCATGAAATCCCAGGTCCTGGCAGATTTTTTGGTCGAGTGTACCTGGGGCGAGGAGCAACCCGAAGAGGCCCCTGCAAACCCCTCGATTTCTGGAGCCGAAGATGATGAATGGATCCTTCATGTGGATGGGGCATCAAATTCTCAAGGGAGCGGAGCGGGCCTCATCCTGGCCAACTCGGACGGAGTTGTAACCGAGTGTGCACTCCGCTTTCTCTTTCCAGCCACCAATAATCAGGCGGAGTATGAAGCCCTACTTTATGGGATAAGATTAGCCCAAGAGCTCGGGGTGAAGCGCCTTAGAGCGTTCACTGACTCCCAGCTGGTCACTGGCCAAATCACAGGGGAGTATGAAGCGAGGGATCCTATCATGTCCCGCTACTTGAGTATGGTGCAGTCGCAAGCTTCTCTCTTAACTTATTTCAATGTTAGCTATATTCCTCGAGGAAAAATGCTAGAGCAGACGCCTTATCCCATCTTGCCACCTCAGCCGATGGAATGTTGGGAAGAGCTTATATAGAGCACCTGGAAGCCCAAGTATTGAAGTAATGAGAGAAGCCCTACCAGTTGAGCAGGAGCCTTCCTGGATGGATGCTTATATCCAGTACCTTACCAACGGTACCCTCCCTGAAGACCCGACCGAGGCCAGGCAACTCAAAAGACGGACCCCGAAGTTTTTTATAATGAAAGGAAAACTCTATCGAAGGTCATTCTCAAACCCAGTTCTCAGGTGCGTTGGCCCCATAGAAGCAGATTATATCCTGCGGAGATACATGAAGGCATATGTGGAAGCCATCTGGGGAGCAGAGCTCTAGCGTACAAAGCCTTGCGACAGGGATATTACTGGCTGACAATGAAGGAGGATGCATCGAGCTTGTCAAGAGGTGTGACAGTTGCCAACGCCATGCTAATATCCAACACCAACCGACGTCCCAGCTGACCCCCCTGACTGCACCTTGGCCCTTTGCCCAGTGGGGTATGGACATCCTGGGACCATTCCCTCCAGCCTCTGGACAACGCAAATTCTTATTAGTAGCCGTTGATCATTTCACTAAGTGGATCGAAGCTGAAGCACTCGCCAAGATCACCGAGGGCAAGGTAAGATCCTTCTTTTGGAAGTCTGTAGTGTGCCGGTTCGGGCTGCCGTACACCCTCGTCACTGATAACGGCCGACAGTTTGACAACGTGGCCTTCCGGGAATTCTGCACTGGGCTGGCATTCGTCAACGATTCACCTCTGTGGGGCACCCCCAGACCAATGGCGCAGCCGAAGTGACCAATCGCATTATCCTCCAAGGACTCAGGGCCGGCTAGATGGCTGTAAAGGACGGTTGGTGGAAGAGCTCCTCAGTGTATTGTGGGCCTACCACAACGCCACGAGCCCCCACCAGGGAAACTCCTTTCAGCCTGTTTTTGGGACCGAGGCCGTCATTCGTGGAGATAGGTGTCCCCAGCCCCCGATAGAGTTATACCACGAAGAGGGCAACCCAAGTCAGCTGTGGGCCAATCTGGACCTAGTGGAAGAATTGCGAGACCAAGCGCGACTCCGCATGGCGGCTTTCCGTCAGCGAGCGGCCAGATACTACAATGCTCGAGTACGGTCCAAGACATTCCGCCCTGGAGACCTCGTCCTGCGATGAGCCGAAATATCAAAGCCAATGGAAGGAGGCAAGCTAGCACCAAAATGGGAAGGACCATATCGTGTCACGAGGTGCTTCATCATGGGGCATACAAAGTTGAGGGGCTAGACGGGAAATCTCTCCCCCGCGCTTGAAACGCAGACAACCTACGTCGGTACTATCAGTAGTTTGCTGACTTCCTTAATTTGAACCTGCTTGCCAGAGTGCTATTCAAAGTACTCTCATTGCTATATTTTTGAATGATCTTACTTCTCAATAAAGCTCGGCTCCACGTCGGCACCAAAGCCGACTCCGCGTCGGCACCTTAAGCCGGCTCCGCGTCGCACTTAAAGCCCAGCTCCGTCACCTAAAGCCGGCTCCACGTCGGCACTCAAAGCTCGGCTCTCATCGATACTTAAGCCCGGCTCCGCGTCGGCACCTTAAGCTCGGATTCGCATCGGCACTTAAAGCCCGGCTCTGTGTCGGCACCTAAAGCCCGGCTCCACGTCGGCACTCAAAGCCCGGCTTTGCATCGGTACTTAAGCCCGGCTCCGCGTCAGCACCAAAGCCCGGCTCCGCGTCGGCACTTAAGCCTAGCTCCGCGTCGGCACTTAAAGCCCGGCTCCGCATCGGCACCTAAAGCCCAGCTCCGCATCGGCACTCAAAGTCTGGCTCCGCATCGGCACCAAAGCCCGGCTCCGCATCGACACTCAAAGCCCGGCTCCGTGTCGGCACTTAAGCCCGGCTCTGCGTCGGCACTTAAAGCCCGGGTCTGCATCGGCACTCAAAGCCCGCTCCGCATCGGCACTTAAGCCCGGCTCCGCGTCGGCACCTAAAGCTCGGCTCTGCGTCGACACTCAAAGCCCGGCTCCGCATCAGCACTTAAGCCCGGCTCCGCATCGGCACCTTAAGCCTGTCTCCGCGTCGACACTTAAAGCCCGGCTCCGCGTCGGCACCTTAAGCCCGGCTCTGTATTGGCACTCAAAGCAAGACCTGCTCCGCATCGGCACCTTAAGCCCTGCTCCGCGTTGGCACCTAAAGCCCGGCTCCGTGTCGGCATTCAAAGCCCGGCTCCGCATCGGCACTTAAAGCTCGGCTCCGTGTCGGCACTTAAGCCCGGCTCTGCTTCGGCACCTAAAGCCCGGCTCCGCGTCGGCACTCCAAGCCTGGCTCCGCATCGGCACTTAAGCCCGGCTCCGCGTTGGCACCTTAAGCCCGGCTCCGCGTCGGTACTCAAAGCAAGCCCGGCTCCGCGTCGGCACCTTAAGCCTGGCTCCGCATCGGCACTCGAAGCCCGGCTCCGCGTCGGCACTTAAAGCCCAGCTCCGCGTGGCACCTTAAGCCCGGCTCCGTGTCAGCACTCAAAGCCCAGCTCTGCGTTGGCACTCAATGCCCGGCTCCGCGTCGGTACCTTAAGCCCGGCTCCGCGTCGGCACTCAAAGCCCGGCTTCGCGTCAGCACTTAAGGTCCGGCTCTGCGTCGGAATTCAAGGCTCGGCTCCACGTCGGCATTCTATTCAACCTCGCGTGGCATTTAACGACTTCGCGTCGATACGAGTGTGGTCCTACACTATCTATTGTTCTGACCTCCATGTCAGCAACTAAGACTGATTCCACATCAGTTCTCTAATTGATTTTCTAAAGTCCCTAAAAAAAATTGTGTGTAATTTTTCGGCCAAAGGTTTTTGGTTTGCATCAACTCACACACTAGCAAACCCAACTATGATCCAAGACATAAGCGTTATGGATCAAAGGATTCATTAATAGCCAAAGTTTACAAAATTGCCGATTTAAATTGGACTTGAAGCAATACAATGAAAATGAAAGAGACTAAGGTTCACTCGGAGCTAAGTTGTCATCTTCGGGGACTTCGTCTGGCTCCAACCCCTCGATCCCCTCGAGGCCATAGAGCTTTTGGATCTTTTCCTTGCAGTCCTGGAAGCCGCCCTCGTATGCAAATGCCATCGACTCGGCCAATTCCTTGCTAAAGGCGCTAGACTTCCTGAAGTTCTCTACGGCCTCAGTGGCTCTCTTCTCTGCCTCGGAGGCTTTCTACTCGGCCTCTGCAACCTTCTTCTCGGCCTCCATAATCTTTTGCTCGGCCTCGGCGCCTTTCTTTTCAGCTTCGATCACCGCCACCTGAAGGTCTGTAATCTTGGCATCAGACTGGCGGGCGATCTCCTTTGCGTTCTCATCTCTCTCTTCGGCCATACCTATTTCAATGGTGGCGGAGTGTAATCGGTTCTTTAACATGTATACTTCCGACTCCACCACTTCCAATTTTTCCTTTGCCATCCTTTGTTTTTCTTCGGCCACCTGAGCATTATCCAGCTCGTTGGCCGCCTGACACTGGGCGATTTCCGTGCCTCTTCTGCCTTCTCGGCTCTTAGCCGGATGGCTTCGACTTCGCCCTTTAGCGCTGAGCAGTCTTTGCTCGGGTGTCCTCCAGAGCCATTTCTGCCCTCTCTGCCCTAGCCCGGAGTGCTCGCATCTCCTCCAACGATTGATCGAGGGCGGCATCGGCCTGGGCCCAAAGGTCCCTCATGGCGGTCATAGAATTCAAGGCCTGGGTAGAATATCTAGGTTAGACGAAGAAAACAATCTAAAAAAAAGAAGAAAAAGTTAGAACAAGGCTTACCCAGAGGTGTGCCACAGACGCCTCTCGGAAGAATTTGGCCCTCCCTTGATGTCGGAGGAATCCCTGCAGCTCAGGCACGGACGCCTGATCCAATGTTCGCTCAGCCCAGCGACTATAGTTCGCCAGGATTGACTGAAGGAAGGATCGACACCACTCCCCTCCGCTGACTTAGGGACCGTGTGTGAGGACTCCGCCTTCGATTCTGCTCCCTCCGGTGCCTCTGCTGTGGAGGCCCCTCGGTTGTCGCCCCTTTGGGAGGTAGGGCAGCTTCGGGAGTTGGCTTTGTAGTTGAATGGGCCGGCTCCGCTTTGACGGCTTCGGGCGGGGGTGACGATGCTTTAACAACTCGCTCTAGAGAGATATCGAGCAGAATAACGGAAGGGGGAGCCGGTGCTGGTGAGGGAAAATCCTTTCTTCCCGCCTCGCTCCGCACTAATTCCTCGCTGGCCTCGGCCCTTACTGCTTGATTCTTTGCGGTCTCGTTGGCTTGGGCTCCTACCGCCTCGCGCCCGTGCGAGGGCTCCACGACCTCGTTCCTTCCAGCGCCGGCTTCCAACTTCGGCCTCTGGCTCCGGCTCCCAGCATCGGCCCTCCTGGTAATCTTGGCGACGACCTTCCTCTCGGCAGGGGCCCCATTCCCCTTTGCTTTCCGCTTCTAGTAACAGCTTGTCTGATCTCACGAAGTGATGGTGCCATTTCTATATCAAAAAATAGGAAGGAAGGGAGTTAAAAAAAAAAAAAAAGAGGAAGAAGAAGAGAGGAAAGAGGTGAGTAATCAAGTGCTCACCACTGGATGGAATAAGGCCGGTGAGACGGAGGTTTTCTTCGGTCAGGAGCTGATTGCATCGAGGGATGTCGGTAGTCAGAAGCTGCCCAAAGGCCATTCGATCCCTCAGGAGGATGGAAGAATCCCTATTGGCATCGTTATTTGGTGTTCCCCAATTTCCGCTCACCCCCTCGACATTGGCAAAAAAGAACTTATCTTTCCACCCTTTCATAGAGGTGGAAAGATACAATTTGAGGATCCTAGTGGGTTTAGGTGTAAAGGACCACCAACCCGCTTGCTTGCGGAGGGTATAGAAACTACGAAATAAGGAGATGCTAGCTTCTAAACGTTGCAGGTGACAAAGAGTCATGAAGCCAACGATGGTTCGGATGGAGTTAGGGACTAACTGGGAGGGTGTTAAAGAATATCTATCTAGAAGGTTGAGGATGAAAGGGTGAATGGGTAATCGAAGTCCTGCCTTAAAGAAAGCTCCGTACAAGGCAACCCTTCCGGGACGGGAAGAGGTTACCTGTCATTAGGAGCGGGGTAGGATAGACGCATGTTTGGAGGAAAATTGTATTTGGCTCCGAGGTTCACTATGTCTTGAGCAGACATAGTGGAGGCAGTCCACTCGGGGGACTCCTTGACAACTTGGAGGGACCAGCGATGGTCGGACGGTGCCGGGGGGAGGTCCGGCCATCCGCCGCCGTTTCGACAAAGTATGGTCAGAAGATGAGGTGGTCCAATGAGTCGGTAAGGAAGCAGAAGGTTGAGAAGGAATAGGGGAACGACCTCCAGAATCAGAAATAGAACAAGAAAGCGAAGAAGCCATGGGGACTAACCAGAAAAGCTCGAACCGAGATTGAAGAAGGAGCACGGGGAGGGAAACAAAAACAGAAGGTAAACGGACGCTTGCGGATTCAAGGTAGGAGGTTGTAATGTAAGAAAAGATGGGGATTGGAGGATAAGAATGATCTTTCCCTTTTATAACCCCATTTTGAATCATCCCGCGGCTGTCCAATCTGGCCATGTGTCTGCTTTCCACTGAAAACCGCTTCGGCAGCCCATCGGTGCGAGAAACGCGAAAAACACCACCAATAAAGAGGTGGCGGTGACGTTACCGCAATGATGACGCTCACCTTTTTTACAACTCCTCACCGAGAAAAATCTTCCCCAATCCCAACAGCCTGAACGGATGAAATAATGACACGGAGATCAGCCGCCTGGTGGATATTAACACCCCTTTCGCTGGCGACTGTATGCCCACCCATCTCAGGGGTGGGGGGCATCTGATATGACTAATCATCTCCTCTGGCGGTGTCATAACACCCTGCGCAATTCCCGGAATCAAATGATGTGATAGCTCGTTTTTAGGATGTTGGAATCTTGTCCCGTCCTTGGCTCCGACCTCCAGCTTTGGCCTCTGGCTCCGGCCTTTGGCTCAGGTCTCCTGCGTCGGCTCCGGCCTCCCGCGTCGGCTCCAGCCTCCAGCTTTGGCCTCTGGCTCCGGCCTTTGGCTCCGGCCTCTTGCGTCGGCTCTAGCCTCCGGCTCCGACCCTGGCTCCGGCCTCCCGCGTTGGCTCCGGCCTCCAGCTTTGGCCTCTGGCTCCGACCTTTGGCTCAGGCCTCCTGCATCGGCTCCGGCCTCCAGCTCAGGCCTCCAGCGTCGGCTCCGGTCTCCGGCTTTGGCCTCTGGCTCTGACCTTTGGCTCAGGCCTCCAGCGTCGGCTCTGGCCTCTGGCTCCGGCCTCCGGCTCCAGCCTTTGGCTCCGGCCTCCAGCGCCGGCTCTGGCATACAGCCCCGGTCTCTAGCTCCGGCCTTTGGCTCCGGCCTCCAGCGTCGGCTCGGCATATGGCTCCGCCTCTAGCTCTGGCCTTTGGCTCCGGTCCAGCTCCGGCTTCGGTATTTGGCCCCGGCCTCCAGCTTCGGCTCCGACCTTAACTTGGTGTCGTATTTTCTAAGTACACTAAAGCCCACCTCAGGTATTGAACCCCGAGCTTCGAGACATCCATTACCGTGTATCTCGCTCACTGAAATCACAGGACATGTACTAGCATGCCCCGTAGTTACCGACATACACGAGGCCCATTCAGCAACGGCTCACCCACCTGCCATTCGCGGAAGCCGATCCTAACAAGGAAGATTCGACGGTTCAAAACGGAATGGGGAAAAAGGAACCCCCTAGACAGGTATAAAAAGAGGGCCCCGAGCTCATCCTAGGGATCCTCTTCTACTCTGAGAAAAATCCACACACACAACACATTCCTGATCGATAAGCTCACTGACTTGAGCGTCGGAGGGTCCTCGCCGGAGTCACCGGCCTGGGGACTTCTTGCAGGTTTTCAGAGAAAGAAGACAACCTTTCCACCCCATTTGGAGGCCTTCGAAGATCTCAGCACGCCCAACGCTCATCACAAGCGACTTGGCAGCATCAATTTTGAATTGAGATCTTATATCGTTCTGATGATCTATAGGATCTGAAACAGTAATAATCTACCAATCACGTGATTTTGAGGTCACCTATGCATTTAGGTGAAGACAAAAGCAGATGATGCTAACTCTTTTTTCATGTTAAGATGGATGATAGCACGCATATACTATGCATTATACCTTACAATCTCTGCATCAAACACATAAAAAAACTGAAATTCAATTGGTTTGGATGTTTAGAATCATAAATTATATCAAAAATTCTACTAAGTCATGAAAATTTACAATCTTTGTATAAGTTAATTCTCAGGTGCATGGCATTCAAAACGTATGCTTTTTATTATTATTTTGGCGGGGAAGCTAATTTAGACGTTGAGTACTATATATTTGTTTATTTTATTTTAGCAAGAAGAAGGAGGGTTAGAAGCGACATCAAATCCTTTGAGTTAATGAAAGATAAAAGGAGGGTTAGAAGCGCCATCAAATCCTTTGAGTTAATGAAAGATAGAAGGAGAGAAAGTAGTGCAAGATTAGCTGGAAATAATGTTACGTTAAACTCAGGGGTTCCATTTAGACTCTACTCTGAGAGCCATCAATAAAGAAGTCCAAACCAAGTCTATCGCAAGAGTCATCGGAATCCATCTTTTGAGTAATATATTCCTTCATGAGTCCTCTATTTGTAACTCCAATTTTATCGCAAGAGTTGATGAGATTAAATTAAGTCACGGATGTACACAGGCTTGGGAAGAGGTTTGAATCCAGAACCAAGGGGTTCAAATGCAGACGCTTTACCGCTGCACCAATCTAATAGTTGGCATCAAAGGATGAAAGCTCAGAGTCCTTCTCCAGCGAGGTTGATCCCATTATTATTCATCAAGGACTAAAATCAAACAATTTTTACAACTGTGGCATCAATTAAATGGCCCATTGATGGAGGAAGACAATAAAAGTGAAAGGTGAGAGACTAAATTAATATTTATAAACCCTTGTCACCACTGAACTTAAAGCTATCTCGGCTTTGGCCTGGCCCAGTTAGAGAAAACAAGCAGTTCAAAATAAATTTACTCCATCAGATTCTAGTGAAATTAACTAAACATTGACTGATTTTGATAAAATAGAGAATAAACCAACCATGATCCCAAATTTCAAACTTAAAATTATTATATGAAACCAAGCTCGACCGGACACGGGCGCAGATGAAGCAATTGGCTTAATTTATTAATTGATATTCTCTTAATCTATGCTAAAGTAATGCTCAATTAATTCCCAGGGAGAATGAGACATAATAAATTTTTGGATCCAGTTCTGGTTGTTACGTGATCCTTGTCTGGTCCCCTCAACAGCCAGCTCGTGTGAAGGAAAAGTGGTCTGGAGCCGACGGCACTGTCAGGCTCAAGCAGAGCTGGACGATGTTGCATGCTGTACTATACGGATGGAATAACACAGCCTCTAGTACTGGTCTTGAATGCCACACAGTATTATAAATCATTGCAGCAACTCATTGCTACCTTGTACGTGGGAAGAGGAGGAAAGGAAAACAAATTAAGGAGGAGAAAAATGAGTGGGGGTTTTATGTGGAGAAGAAGAGGTGTTGCTGCCATCTCTTTTCTGCTGCTTGTACTTGCTGCTGCCACCAGTGAAGAAGAGGCAATAGTCACTCGCACAGGCTATGGAAGAGGAGGAGCCTCACCTATTTGTAATGGCTCCATCAGGGAATGCCAAAGAGAAGTGGACTGGTTGCCGGAATCACTGGTGGCGTTAGACCCAAAAATAGTTTTAGCTCGTGATCGAGCGGTATGCAGCAATGGGAGAGGAAACTCGTATAATTGCCTACCTACGGCAAATGCTATAAGCGGACCGTGCCAAAAATCAAGGCATTATTACCGTGGCCAATGCCGTTAATGAGGTTTCTCTTCCTTCAAAGCCCTGGTTTCTCTTCCTTCAATTCCAGAGTATTAATCTAGCACTGGGCTTATCTTGCCAGGATTTGATAGTCTCCACCAGCTGGTTCTCTTATGGCTTAACCCATTGGACTTAATTACTATATAGTTTGTGCTTATTAACCGTGTGATGCAAAATTCTCGTCTTAATTAATTGTGTGCATGTTCATCTTCTTACCATCCAAGCTTGGAATGTCCGTTCTCCGGACAAAATATGATTACGTATTTTATTTGTAATGTTTTCAGTTCTGTCTCTTGATGTTCGAA
>UESW01003962.1:838869-892192 GCA_900491605.1 Calamus simplicifolius
TAGAAGGTTGAGGATAAAAGGGTGAATGGGTAATCGAAGTCCCGCCTTAAAGAAAGCTCCGTACAAGGCAACCCTTCCGGGACGGGAAGAGGTTACCCTGTCATTAGGAGCGGGGTAGGACAGACGTAGATTAGGAGGAAAATTGTACTTGGCTCCGAGGTTCACTATGTCTTGAGCAGACATAGTGGAGGCGGTCCATTCGGGGGACTCCTTGACAGCGCTAGAGGGACCGCGACGGTCGACGGCGCCGGGGTGGGGGCTGTCCAACGGCCAGACGGTTCCCAACTACGGGATGTCCGTCGTTCGCCGCCATTCTAAGGAAGCATGGTCGGAAGATGAAGTGGTCCACTGAGTCGGTGAGGAAGCAGAAGGTTGGGAAGGAACATGGAACGATCCCCAGAATCAAAATAGCGCAAGAAGGTGAAGAAGCCATGGGAACTAACCTGAAAAGCTCGAACGGGATTGAAGGAGGAGGAGCACGGGGGGAACGGAAACAGGAAATAAACGGACGCTTGCGGATTCAAGGTAGGAGGTTGCAACGAGAAAAGGTGAAGATTGGAGGATAAGAATGATCTTTTCTTTTATAACCCATTTCAAATCATCCCGCGGTTGTCCGATCTGGCCATGTGTCCGCTTTCCACTGGAAACCGCTTCGGCAGCCCCTCAGCGCGAGAAACGCAAAAAACACCGCCAATAAAGAGGTGGCGGTGACATTACCGCAATGATGACGCTCACCTTTTTACAACTTCTCGCCCGAGAAAATCTTCCCCAATCCCAACAGCCTGAACGAACGAAATAATGGTACGAGATCAGCCGCCTGGTGGATATTAACACCCCTTTCGCTGGCAACTGTACGCCCACCCATCTCAGGGGTGGGGGGCATCTGATGTGGCTAATCACCTCCTCTGGGTGGCATAATAATGCCTTGCGCAATTCCGGAATCAAGTGATGTGATAACTTTTTTGGGATGTTGGAACTCTCGCCCCGGCATCCGGCACCGGCCTCTGGCTTCGGCCTCTGGCTTCAGCTCCGGATTCTGGCTCCGGCACCGGCCTGTGGCTCCGGCCTCCAACGTCGGCTCCGGCACCGGCCTCTGGCTCCGGCCTTCAATTCCAGCTTCGGCCTCTGGCTCTGACCTCCAGCGTCGGCTCCGGCATCCGGCACCGGCCTCTGGCTCCCTTCAACTCCAGCTCCGGCCTCTGGCTCCGGCCTCCAGCGTCGGCTCCGGCCTCCAGCTCTGGCCTTCAGCTCTGGCACCGGCCTGTGGCTCCGGCCTCCAGCGTCGGCTCCGGCATCCGACTCTGGCCTCCAGCTCCGGCCTTTGACTCCAGCCTCCAGCGTCGGCTCCGGTATCCGGCTCCGGCCTTTGGCTCCGGCCTCCAGCGTCGGCTCCGGCATCCTCCGGCCTCCAGCTCCGGCCTTTGGCTCCGGCCCGGCCTCCGACTTTGACTCCGACTTTAACTTGGTGCCTTATTTTCCTAAGTACACTAAAGCCCACCTCAAGTATCGAACCCCGAGATTCGAGACATCCATTACCGTGTATCTTGCTCACCGAAATCACGGGCAAATACTAGCACGCCCCGCATTTGCCGATATACACGGCATCCATTCAGCAACGGCTCACCCACCTGCCATTCGCGGAAGCTGTCCTAACAAGGAAGATTCGACGGTTCCAACAGAACGAGAAAAAAGGAACCCCCTAACAGGTATAAAAAGAGGACCCCGAGCTCAGGGCGAGGGATCCTCTCTTCTTCTCTCAAAAAGAAAAGACACACAACACATTCCTGTTCTACAAGCTCACTGACTTGAGCGTTGGAGGATCCTCGCTGGAACCATCGGCCCGAGGACTTCTTGCAGGTTTTCGAAGGAAGAAGGCGACCTTTCCACATCCTTGGAGGCCCCCGAAGATCTAGCATGCCTAGCGCTCATCACAAGTGATTTGACGGCATCAAATATAATTATTATTATTTAAGCTTGATTATTCACTTCGATCTTAATTATTTTGATCTACTGAAATGCGGATGTAATAATTTAAAAAATGAGGAACACTAAAGCTAAAGCTAATTAAATGCAGCAAAAATAATAATATAGATGAGCAAAAAAATAAAAAAATAACGGCCGGTAGGTGACCGGTTTGTACGCAGTGAGTGCCCGTTATCCGGAAACAGCGGCGTTTCCAAACGAACTTGCGCATAAATTTTAGTGCGGCCAGTGTGGCGTCCGCCGAGAGATGGAACGTGTGCGTCGCTAGAGTGCGCATATACGGACCTTGAGGTAGATGTCGACGGCGCGGTAGAGGTCGTCGTCGAACATCCGTGCCGAGCTGGGGAGCGCGCTGGCGATGCCTGTGAACTTGTTCACAGTGAGGCCCTCGTCGGTGGCGATCTCGCCGACGAACGCGTCCACAGTGCGGGCGACCTTCTGGACCGCGGCGGAGCAGCAGACGGCGCCCCCGCCATAGAGGCTTTTGCGGCCGCTGCGCATCTCCCTTTCCACGAATCCGGCCACGATCCGGCGGACGCTGTCCAGATCGGTGATCCGCTTGCCGGAGTAGTCCAGAGCGACGACGAGGAGGTCGGCAACAATGGCCTGGTCGAGCGCGGCGGCGATCCGGCGCTCGAGCTCCCGCCGGGAGGCCGCGGAGGCCTCGAGGAATATGGCGGCGCGGAGAAGGCAGCAGAGGAAGCCAACGGGGAGGGCGGCGTCAGGGGCGGCGGCGGGTAGGAGGGCGGCGAGGGACTCTAGGAGGGCGCGGTGGCGGGGGCGGAGGTCAGCGGCGGTGGCGGGGTCGGAGAGGGGGCCTGGGGTGGCGGTGCCGGGGAGGGAAAGAAGGTCAGGAAGGTTGTGCTCGGCGTAGGCGATGATGGCAGCTGCGAGGGATTTGGAGGAGACGCCGCGGGATCGCATGGCAAGGAGGATCTTTTGGAAGAAGAGGGACTGAGGGCGGCGAGTTCCGTAGACCACCACTCCGGCTGGAACCTCGTCGTAAAGCTCGCCTCGATGCAAACCTGGGGAAAAAAATTGAGGCGGTAAGCAGAAGGGAATTGGGGCCTATTTTGGAGATAAAAATTCGCAGCTTAAAAAGATAAATAAAGGACCAACGTTTAGCAATAAAGGGAAAAAAAAAAAAGACTTAGGCTTCTGGAAGAAATTAATTAGAGCAGGGGTGGCATAGGTAATATCTTTTTGGAAAAAAAAAAATCAAAAGTATATTTTTTTGGTCAGAGGAATAAAAAGTAGTAATGAAAAATGAAAAAAAAAAAAATCTAATCTTGAGTTCTGCACTTGAGGTAAAGAAACGATATTTTACCCAAAAAAAAGGAAAATGATACAATTAAAGATTAGAAGCATCAAAGAACATTCAATCAAACACGAGAGAATTGTTAGAGAGAGAATTCTACTGTAAATTCCAAAACAAAGAAAAAACAACTTCGAGTGCTGATCTTTTTGCGCAAATCTTTATCGTGGTAACCGCATCTACAATTAGATTCATAAACGTTCAAAATAATTTGCCTACAAAACACTTTCTGGAAATAAATTTAACATCAGAGAACGAACAGGTTGGAGAAAACAGGTGACTTCTGAGAAGATTTGCGCAAAAACTGAGACAATACTCGACGACAACATCAGATCACTTGATTAAAACAGAGGAGGAGGAGGAGGAGGAAGACAAACCTTCAAACTGATGGCATCGACGCATCGCTTCACGATCTGGAGCTCCTCAGCCATGGGAGCAGCTCCTCGCAAGATCGCAGCACAATCACAGCGCCATGGAGCGTCTTGAGCGCAGCCTGACCCAAGAACTCCTCCGTCCGCCCTGCGAGGTTGCCTTCACAGCACTCATCAGTCATCTCCAAGTACTCTGCAGCATCGGAGCGCCGCCACGTTGTTCACCGAGATCTCAAAGTTCACACCGTAACAAAACCTGGCAGCCTTCTCGAATGCCTCCGCTCCCCCCGGCACCTCCGAGAGACTGATCCGGCCGAGGTCGGCCTGGTCTGAATCCGTGATCTTTCTTCTCATGTACCCACTCTTAGCCACCAGCAAGAACTGATTCCAATAACATCAGTTAGGTGAAAACAATTTAAAGCATGAAGAATCTTTGCATGAGCTTAATTGATTATACCTTGTGAAGCGGGAAGCTAACATCGCCGACATCGACGATAACATCGGTTGGAATATCTTGAGAAAAAACCCTGCAATATTAGTAGAAGTATGGATCAGAGAACTCCACCGAGGTGTCTTAGGAAATGAATAAAAGGAGAGGTGAGATATATTACCACTGGCCAGCTCTTTCCATGGCGGAAGGGAGGCAAGAGCTGGAGGAGGAGAGGGCCATGGCAAGTGCTACGAGGAGCCCTCTTTTCTTCCTTTGGGATATACAGAGATAAATCCAAGTCAATCCATCTTAATTTAAGGGGTTGGAATGTGAATTGCGTCGCATCCAAGCTTATAACTCGTCTCACTGAAGTGGTGGTTGTAGATACGGCACCGCATGGACCACTCGGCCTCGTTCTGGCCGGCTTGGCGTTTTTAATTTAAGGGGCCTCTTAGGGTGTTACGTTCGTATCTATTAGATCCAATCGTTCGTATGTTTTGGATTCACATTGTAGCATAAGGACTAGATTCGCCCACAAAAACCCTCCAAGAATCTCTGAAAAAAAAAAAAAGAGGAAATTTTATTTCAATGGTCAAAGAACTCATGACATTAGATTTTTTAATTATTATCTGACTTGAGCTAAACGACAATGGCTAATTTGCCTATTAACCTCTATACAGTCATCCAATGCGTCCGGCTCAGTGTCCCCCCGCCGCTGGAACATGCGGCTGGGACGCCTGGGTCCCCCTCGAGGAGAATACCTTGGCGAGCGACGTGCCACGCCACCAGGCCAAGGTGGCAAGGAAACAAGGATAACGCGGAGGACCCCACCGTAATCCTATCCAAGGACACAACATCCAGTCCTCACTTTCCACGTGTTCTCGTCGCTCCCTCAATCCCAATGGAATGGAATAAAAAAAAAGGAAAACCTTGACCTTTTCCCGCAAAGAGAAATGGCCGTCACAATACGCCGCCGCTTTCGACGTGCTTTTTAGTTCGCTTCACGTTTGGGGGGTGCCGTCGAGGGGTAGAGAGATTTCAAGAGAAGATAAATGATAGCGTTTACCAGATAAAGTTGGGTGCTAGTTGGCGTTAAAGGTTGAGTGAAAGAGAGAGAGAGAGAGAGAGAGAGAGAGAGAGAGAGTTGACTGTTCTTGCCATATAGTTGGCAGTCCAAATGGCTGTGTACAGAGGTTTAACACTAGCTTCAAATCTATACAGCTAGTCCAATAAATTTGCTATCAAATTAAAATTTTAAATTTAAAAAATTTAAATATAAATAAACTTAATTATAATTTTTTTAATATTACAATCTTTTTGACTTATTACATGCTACAAACTTATCAAATTCTACTTCAAATTGAATCATTGATGCTATAAGAATGATTATACGTTATACTAAAACTATCATCATTGCATGAATAATTTTTTTATTTTTTTTTTTGCTTACTAACTTTTATATAATTGGATTGCTCCGTAATGCACAAGCTCATTTACAAATCTAATTACTCTGTTGTCTTACTAAAATTATATAATTTTACTAAAATTATATAATTTTAAAAGCTCAAGTATAAGTTAATCGAAAGCTGATGAATTTGAGTTATAATCTTTTTCTTTTTTTTTCATGCATTTTAAGGTATTACAAATAATACAAATAATGCCAAGTTGGAAGGTCCCAAAGCTTCATGGAAGAGGAACTCTAGGAGGAAGTAGAGTAGGCTAAATCAGCCATGGTACATTACGAGCATAGAAAAGATAAGAAAAGAGAGCTAAAAGATCGCAATTCCGATTAGGGGTCCAGGGATGGTGACTCGAGATGGAGGCTTTGCTGTGAAAGAGATGGAATCCTTTGGCCTCACCTTGACTAGTGAATGGCTTGGAAGGGACTTTTGGAATGGAATATAAACAAACTAGCCATGTCTACATAGCTGGCAATCTAAGCTAATTAAGCTACACCACAAACGCTGGTTGCTGCCCGTTATTGTTCGATCGGGAGATTCTGTGGTTTAAACACGACGAGGGCTCGCACTCGAGAAGGACAGTCTCTTGAATAAATTTTGTGGAGAAGATGCACGCACTTGATCTTATTAATGTTGATTGTTACATAACGATGTTCATAATATAACAATGTTTATTACCGTTATCATATTATTGTGATGACCATAATAGAAAAAAGTAATTTCACTATTAAATGATTATTAGATTATTACACCTATGCTTCCTAATCTAATTATATAAACTAAAATTATTGGATTTATAATAATCACATATAATTATTATAATTGTGCATATTCAAAGATTTATTCTCAAGATAACAAATAATTACTATTTAGTAGTTATCATATTATGGTTATTATTAGAATATTATTATATATATATACTATAATAATAATCATTATTATGCAATAATAATAATTAAATAATATAATATTAAGATCGTATTTATATTACTTAATGATTATCATATTTATTATTTTTTTAATATTTTATAAAGAAAATAGAGGCTCAACTCATGCCCTTAGCTTAGGATGTATAATAATGTTATTGTTAATGTATACTCATAGTATGTTTATCTTTTTTTCAACATGTCACTATTCTCTTGAAATCTAGTTAATGTCATGCAGTGTTTTTAATATATATATATATATATATTCTAATTCTATTCATGCCTTCTAAGGAGGAATAAATTTGGCTTCTTAAAAGTAACAAAAATCTTTACGTCCCATCCATCCGAAGTGACAAAGAATTCTGATCTATACATTGGTGTTTAGGCATTCATTATTGGATACTACATGAGGATTTAGTGAAAAGTTGAGTACTAATAAACTTAAAAGTGAGTAATCAAATTAATAATTTAACATAATAACAAATTATATTGTTATTTATCATAATTAAATGTTTTTCTTGAACTTATTTTATGTACAACTATAAGATGCCTTCTTCCTTTTATTCAGCTTCTAAAAAATATCCGATTTAGCTTCAACCATCTAACAATTATAACAACATCACATGTCACCTTAAAAAATGATGCTAGTCATATTTTTTTCATAACATTTAGTGTAGAATCGGGTCAATTTGATATGAAAATCCATATATATACCAATCAAATATTTTTTAGGATAACTCCCAACACAAATTTGCCAATCTTTCAAACACATGCTAATGATCTCTTAAAGCACCTGTTTGTTTGATTTTAGACAATGTCCAATCACTAGTGGGCTCAAACTATGCTAATAACTCCTTAAATATATTCCAAGTGACATGTGTACCTTTCTCTTTGTATGTTTATTTCTTTTCATATGTTTATTTGGCTAATATAGCCATTAATTGGCCTCATTTTTAAATGGAGACTTAAGAAAGATTACTTCTATCCATCAACTACTAACCTTTCTTTAATCCAAACCCATGTTTATAGATGATGGCTTTAGCCAATCCTTTCTAACGTACATCTTATGTCTTCCCTAGAAAAAGCATAACAAGGAAATAACAAAGGTTGATTCATTTGAGATTACTTATTCACAAGATGATACACTTTCTAAAGATTATTTAGTAGCCATCCATAATATACATTTATAGACTAACTCTACTTCCTCTCCATCCCTATGAGGGATTTTCTTTCTCTCTAATTTCTTAGCAACCTTTACCATTAGGATTTATTAAAGTTAATTTTGATAGATCAGTCCACTCTCAATCAGCTAAAGCTAGATTTATTTTTAGAAACCAATAAAGTGCACACTCTTTACTGCAACTATCTTTATTGCCGACTCTTAGATCCTATTATTAAAATTATGGCAGCTTAGTTGGGTATAATCAAAGTATTATATATTTTTAAATTGATCAAATTATCTTAGAAATAATTTTCATACCGCCATCTCTTTTTTTTTTTTTTGGTACAAACGGGAATCACACCACTCTAGGGTGACTCAGTCCCACACTATCAGAATACAAAATTAACTTCAAACCAGGAGGACACCATTCACCGGGCTTCCAGCACCAGAATCCAGAATGATCAGCAACTCTAGCGGCGATCCAGTCAGCCGCTGAGTTGGCTTCCCTGAAGATATGGCTGATCTGTATACTGTGAACCCCCTGTAGGAGAGAACGAATATCAGAGATCAAAGGGTTGGTAGGCGACTGCGCGCAATGATCCTGGCGAAGCCATCGAATCACCGTGAGGGCATCACCCTCAAGGATAATACGACGGGCACGAGACTACGGATAGCACAGGAAACTCTAGCCTACGCAGCATAAAGCTCTGCAAGCGGCACCGACGAATCGAGATGTCCAAATCCCCCAGCAGCAATCATAGTACCGTCAGGACCCCGAATGACATAACCCGATCCGACAGATCTGCCTCGAACACTCTCATCAAAGTTGATTTGATAAACCCTGGAGGGGGGGGTTCCCAAGAAATAAAGACTTTCTCTCTGGTGCGCTGCCGAGGCAGCATGGAAATCCCAGAGGCCAGAGCTATCAAAATTACAAACTAGACGATGGGACGTGTACTCAGTAGATAAGGACAGGCAGTCCGAACAACCCTGAAAGACGGAGTAGGCTCCTGAGTAAAGACAATTCGGTTCCGGGATAACCAGATCTGGTAAGCAATGTAAGCCCTCGTCGCGCCCTGCTTGCTGCTACCTCATAACATCCTGCCTGATCAAGTCAAGGAAAGATAAAGAAAGAGAAGATGAAGCGACAGCCCAAGGCTTGACGCTAGCGATCTCCCAAATGTGGTGAGCTCTGAGACAAGTGAAGATGGCGTGATCCACCGCCTCCTCCTCAATACCGCATATCGAACACGTAGGCTGAATCCCCAGGCCACGTCTAGAAGAACCGAGCAAGTAGGAAGACAATTCTGAGCAATCTTCCATAGAAAAAGACGAACCCTGGGATGAATGGGAAGACGCCAAATCCAAGCCATATCTGTCAACGGTCGGGATGAAACACGGTAAATCTTGATGATGTCCCTGATGGGAGCACTCGGAATACCGGACCACCTCCAAACCCTGATGTCGGGGGAGTGCCCAGGAGAAAGAGGGATAGCAGCTATACGTCGCATAAGCTCCTCGCCAAAGAAACGGGATAACAGAGGAGTAGACCAGGAAGAATGATCCGGCACCATGAGATCACTAACTCGCATGTCAAGAGGAATATCAGTGCTGACGAAAGTAGGCCATCGAGACAAAGGAAGGTCAGCGATCCAGGAATCATGAGCAACATCCACAGAAGCACCATTGCCAAGAATCCAGGAGATACTATGAAGGATGGCCGGAGCATGAGTACAAACCTCTTTCCAGAAAAAAGAGTGACCCCGAACAGACTACAGGTTAGTGGAGGGAGTCCAATCCCCATACTTGCCACGCATAAAGGAACTCCACATACAGTGCAGATCAAGCAAAAAGTGAGTAGCATGCCTAGCAATCAAGGCCTCCCTCCGAGCAGTCAAGGACTGGATCCCAAGGCCTCCCTCGGAAAGCGGCAGACAGACACAATCCCAGGCTAAAAGATGAACACCATGACCATCCTGGGACGATCCCAGAGAAAATCCCTGAAATAACGCTCAATCCTCCTTAGACAAGTCAAAGGGACAGCAGCATTAGATAAGAGATAGAGAGAAGAGATGTGAGCACCGATCGAATAAGAGTGATCCTCGCCATCATAGATAGCCCAGTAACCTGCCACCCCTCCAGCCGATCACGAATCCTCGACTCGAGCTTACTAAAGTCCGAGATCTTAGGCCTTCTGCCAGTAATAGGAATACCCAGATAGGAGAGATACTCTGACTGCACAGAAATCCCCATGATCTGCTTGATAGTCCCCTTCCGAGAAGAAGTCACCCGCGGACTAAAACAAATAACAGACTTAGCATTATTAACTTTCTGACCAGAGGCAGAACAGTAATTGTGAAGAATAGAAGCAAACGTGGCCGCATTGGCCACAGTAGCCCTGCCCAGGAAGATACAGTCATCAGCAAAAAGCAGATGAGAGATCGAGGGACCTTGGGAACCAGCTCGGTAAGGGTGTAGAACATTGTCCTGCTGAGCCTGACGAAGAGCCCGAGATAAAGAATCAGCCGCTATAACAAAGAGAAACGGGGAGAGGGGACAACCTTGTCTCAGCCCAACCTTAGAATGAAAGTAATCAGTCCGATCTCCATTGATGAGGATGGAGAATGACGGACGCTGAATGCAGGCCATGATCCAATCAATAAACAGCTGGTGGAACCCAAACACCTGAAGAGAGTGATGCAAGAAATCCCAATTAACTCTGTCATAAGCTCTCTCCATATCAAGCTTAATGGCCATAAGCCCTGACTGCCAGAAGTTCGACGAAGGTCATGCATGAACTCCTGCGCTAATAAAGCATTATCAGTGATACTGCGCCCTCTGAGGAAAGCCCCCTGCTCCGGAGAGATAAGGCGAGGAATAACCCAACACAACCTCATAACAAGGAGGCGAGCACAAACCTTATATAAGGTAGTGCATAAACTGATGGGCCGGAAGTGCTGAGGGCTAGAAGCGTCCGTCCTCTTAGGAACCAAGGTAATGAAGGTACGATTCTATTCAGAGGGGATAGATTTGCGATGAAAGACAAGCTGGATTGCCTGAGCTAAGTCCTCTCCCAGAATATCCCATACTAACGAAAGAAAAATGGAGGAAAGCCATCCGGCCCAGGGGCCTTATCACACCAAGTTCCCACAAAGCCAACCGAATATCCTCCGTAGTGAAAGACCGAGTCAGAGAGTCGTTCTCGGCAATAGAAACAGTATTGAGAGACAGAATAGGGTGAACAGGGACTCCAGAATACTGCCATCTCTTAATTAAACATGAAAAAGGATCTTATTTGCAACCACCCATCTTGAGCCATTTGAGAACATTATTTAGAAGATCCCTCAATTCTTGTACACTCATAAAAAAATCAAACTATTGACTTTTTGGCTAACATTGCTTCTTTTTTCATTTTAAGATTTTAATTGTAAAATTTCCTTTTGCTGATGATAGATTGAAGTTATTTGTACAAGAGAAAGCTAATAATGTATGGCTAGAAAAAAACAGAAAAAGCAAAAAAAAAATAAACCCATTCACAGTGAAAATTTAGAAAGTAATAACATGCCTATCATCTCTTAATCTTAAGCAACCATCACGAGCACCAAGCTCTAATTAAACAGAAATAACTAGAATTGACTTGCCAAAAAATATTGACATTGCATGCATGTAACTTGATGATGCTCGATCACCCTCCTGGACGTCGGGAACGGAGGCTCTTCTTCTCACCGGGTTGCCTGCAAAGAAGTCCCAAGACCGGAGAGGGTTCTCCGGTGGAACCCTCCGATGCCCAAGTTAGTGACAGAGGTCACGGTAGAGAAGGAGCTCGAGAGAGCTCTTGAGGAGGGAGAGGTCTCAGAAGGATCAGGTAGTTCCTTTGAGAATTAGGGCATCAAGTGCGTAAAAATAGTGTTACCTGGTTCTCGATGTAATTTACCCTTTTATAGGGGGTGATGCTGGCACGATCATGTGGGTCTGCGTCCATCAGCCGGGGGGGGCCATTGGATTGTCGATCTGTGCTGTCGGGTGGCACACGTTGGCGCTGTCGAGCGGCGCGCATTGGCGCTGTCGGGCGGCGCGCGTCGGGCGCTGTCGGGCGGCGCGCATCAGAGAAGCAGATTCTTGAACCGCTGGGGCTGATCTGGCGGGAACTGGAGACGCCGGGGCTGAGTCGGGCCGGCCTAGGATGGCCTTGGCTGACTCGGCAGAACTGGAGACGCCGGGGCCGAGCCGGGCCAGCCTAGGATGGCCTTGGCCAACTCGGCAGAACTGGAGACGCCGAGGCCGAGTCGGGCCGGCCTAGGATGGCCTTGGCCAACTCAGCGGATCTGAAGACGCCGGGGCCGCCTAGGATGGAAGCGCCGGGGCCGGCTGGGAAGATGCCGGGGCCGACTTTCTTGGGGACGCCGGGGGCGGTCGAGAAGGATGCTGGGGCCGCCTGGGATGGAAGCGCCGGGGCCGGCTGAGAAGTGCCGGGGCCGTCTGGCTTTGAGATGCCGTGGCCGGCTGGGAACCGGGGCTGCCTAGCTTGGAGACGTAGGGGGCCGGCTAGGAGGATGCCGAGGGCGGCCGAGAAGGATGCTGGGGCCGCCTGGGATGGAAGCGCCGGGGCTGGCTGAGAAATGCCGGGGCCGCCTAGCTTGGAGATACCGTCGCCGGCTGGGAACGGGGCCGCCTAGCTTGGAGACATAGGGGGGTGGCTAGGAGGATGCCGGGGGCGGCCGAGAAGGATGCTGGGGCCACCTGGGATGGAAGCGCCGGGGCCGGCTGAGAAATGCCGGGGCCGCCTGGCTTGGAGACGTAGGGGGCCGGCTAGGAGGATGCCAGGGGCCGCCGGTCCTGGAGATGCCGGCCTTGAAGGTGCCGGTCTTGGTGGTGTTGGCCTTTGGAGCCGACTGTCTTGGAGGTGCCGGCCTTGGGGCCGGTCTTGGTGGTGTCGGCCTTTGGGTCTGACTGTCTTGGAGATGGTGATCTTGGAGGTGTCGGCCTTTGGGGCCGTTGGGTGTTGGCCTTTGGGGCCGTCGGGCGTCGGCCTTTGGGGCCGTCGGTTCTTGGAGATGTCAGCTTTTGGGACCGTCGGGTGTCAGCCTTTGGGACCGTCGGGCATCGGCCTTTGGGGCCGTCGGTCCTTGGAGATGTCGACCTTTGAGGCCGTCGGGTGTCGGCCTTTGGGGCCGTCGGGCATCGGCCTTTGGGGCTGTCGGCCTTCGGGTGTCGGCCTTTGGGGCCATCGGGTGTTAGCCTTTGGGGCCGACGGTCTCAGAGATGTCGGCCTTTGGGGCCGTCGGGTGTCGGCCTTTGGGGTCGTCGGGTGTCGGCCATTAGGGCCGACGGGTGTCGGCCATTGGGGCCGTCGGTCTTCAGGTTTCGGCCTTTGGAGCCGACGGGTGTCGGCCATTGGGGTCGTCAGTCTTCGAGGTGCCAGCCTTGCAGGTGCCGATCTTGGAGATGTCGGCCATCGGGGCCGTCGGGTGTCGGCCTTTGGGGCCGTCGGTCCTTGGAGATGTCAGCCATTGGGGCCGTCGGGTGTCAGCCTTTGGGGCCGTCGGGCGTCGGGTGTCGACCTTTGAGGCCGATGGGTGTCGGCCATTGGGAACGTCGGTCTTCGGGTGTCGGCCTTTGGGGCCGTCGGTCTTCGGGTGTCGGCCTTTGGGGCCAACGAGTGTCGGCCATTTTGATCGTCGGTCCTTGGAGATGTCGGCCTTTGGGGCCGTCGGGCGTCGGCCTTTGGGGCCGTCGGTCCTTGGAGATGTCGGCCTTTGGGGCCATCGGTGTCGGCCTTTGGGGCCATCGGGTGTCGGCCTTTGGGGCCGACGGTTTCGGAGATGTCAAATTTTTTTTTAATCTTTATGGGGTCAACTGGCTCCATCAAATGCCCCCACACTCCTTGAGCTTGCGTGCTCTGCACCAGCTAAGCGAAAGAAGTGTAGAACTTTTACCTTGGCATCTGCTCTTTCATCTTATGCTGCCTTGGATAGACGTCTGCGCGCCTTCTTTGGCTAGCTGAGGGCGGCTAGTAATGCTCTCCCAACGCGGAGTCTGGGAGTCTTTTGAACCCGGAGGGTGACCTGAGAGCTGAGAGTCATCAGGTTCCTTTTGACCCACCTCGGGGGTGTGGGAGCCGCTGCGAGGGGCAACTTAGCTGGGTACGGAGCCTTTAGGGTCTTAACCTACTCGGTGGCACCACCGTGCCAGGGCTGAGTGATGTCCCGTGGGCCACGATGCCAGTGAGCTCCTTTTGAACCAACCTGGGGGTTTGTGTTCCACCGAAGTGGCGACTCAGCCGAGTACGGAGCCTTTAGGGACTTAACCAACTCGGGGGCACCGCCGTGCCGGGACCGAGTGGTGTCCCGTGGGCCGCGATGCCAGTGAGCTCCTTTTGAACCAGCCTGGAGGTTTGTGTTTCGCCCAAGTGGCGACTCAGCCGGGTACAGAGCCTTTCGGGACTTAACCAGCTCGGGGGCCCACCGTGCTGGGGCCGAGTGGTGTCTCATGGGCCGGGATGCCAGTGAGCTCCTTTTGAACCAGCCTGGGGGTTTGTGTTCCACTCAAGTGGCGACTTAGCCGGGTACGGAGCCTTTAGGGACTTGACCGACTCGGGGGCACCGCCGTGCCAGGGCCGAGTGGTGTCCATGAGCCGCAATGCCAGTGAGCTCCTTTTGAACCAGCCTGGGGGTTTGTGTGTCGCCCAGGTGGTGACTCAGCCGGTTACGAAGCCTTTAGGGACTTAACCAACTTGGGGGGCACCACCGTGCCGAGGCCGAGTGGTGTCCCGTGGGCCGCAATGCCAGTGAGCTCCTTTGAACCAGCCTGTGGGTTTGTGTTCCGCCCAAGTGGTGACTCAACTGGGTACGGAGCCTTTAGGGACTTGACCGACTCGGGAGCACCACCGTGCCGGGCCGAGTGGTGTCCCGTGGGCCGCGATGCCGGTGAGCTCCTTTTGAGAGACTTGGCATGAGGGAGAACAAACTGTGGCATCAAAAGGGGCTTTCTTTATTACTCATGCTTCTGGGAGTACATTGGTAATACTGGCGGAGATCGTCCGCATTCCAGGTACGTGGAACGGGCTTCCTGTCAAGCTCTTCTAGTTTGCATGCCCCCCGGTTGAAGTGTTTCGGTGGTGCGGTAGGGACCTTCTCAGTTGGGGGACAACTTGCCCCCCTCGATAGGCTTGGATACCACGGCCGTTTAGGTGCAGAAGCTGATCCCCAGGACACTATCCCGATCGTCCGCTCCATGGGAGTGTTGTCGATGGTGGCTTGAGCTGGTGGAGGCCCCATGATGGCCGGCAGCGGCTGTTGCTTCTTCTAGACATACTTGCCGAGGTAGCCCCATTGGATGAGCTCCTCGATGGCCCGCTTCAAGCTGTAGCAGCTATCGGTGTCGTGGCCGTAGTCCCGATGGAATCGATAATAGCGGCTTCCATCGCGTGGTGCACCTTTCTTCATGGGGGGAGGACGCTGGAGGTAAGGCTCGCTCTCGATCTCCATCAGGATGTGGGATCGAGGTGCAAGGAGAGGGGTGAGCTCATTCTCGTCGGGGACGGGGCTCCATCGCTTGTTCTCTGAACGGTGAGGCGGGTCAGCTCGCATGTGTCGAGGGGGTTCGCTGGAGTTTCTTGAGGATTCCCGGTGGATGAAGTCGGCTTCATTCGCCCAGATGTACTTCTGGGCCCGAAGGAGGAGGTCGGAGTAAGAGCTCGGGGGCTTCTTATCCAGGGAGAAGGTGAAGCGGGACGGAAGGAGTCCCCGCTTCAGCGCCAGGGTGGCCACCGCATCATCGAGATGGTAGACCTCAAGGGTGGTGGTTTTGAATCGGGACACGTAGTCCCACAGTGACTCTCCTTCCTTCTGGCGGATGGAGAAGAGGCTGTCTGCCACCCTTGGGATCCGGCGGTAGGCGTCAAAGTGGGGCCAAAAATGCCCTCTCTAGTTGCCGGAAGGAGTCTATACTGTGGGTGGGCAGGCGTGAGTGCCATGCACGGGCGGCCTTCCGCAGAGTTGCAGGGAAGGCCTTGCAGAGAAGGGCGTCTGAGGTGCCCTGGACTTGCATCATGGCCTTGTAGCTCTCGAGGTGGTCGAGGGGGTCGGTCGTACCGTCGTACGGGTCCACCTGGGGGAAGCGGAACCTTGAGGGAACCGGTTCCTCCAGAATGCGGTGTGTGTAGGGAGGACGAGTGTCAAACTCTTCCTCCGGCTGATGGTTGATTCACTTGGCGAGCTCGTCGAGGCACCGGTTGTACTCCTCCAGCCGTTCCTCCGCCTGGCGGTTGATCATCGGGGCCCTCCGAGATGGCTCGGAGGAAGAAGAAGAAGAAGAGGAGGCAGAAGGAGATGGAGACGGAAGCCGGGACTTCCGCCTGGGTTCCTCGTGATGTGGCTTGGGAGGAAACTCGTCGGGCCGTGGTCAGGGGACCACGGCCGCTTGGAGGGCTCGCGTCGAGGCTTCCTTGGGGAAACCTGGCGTCGGCCGGCGGCTCGCCGAGGAGAACCTCCCCTCGCCGACTGCTGGCTGGCGGGGGGAACAGTCTGGTGCTGGGTGGCCACGGACTGCTGCTGCTGGAGACCGTGGACCATGGCAGTGAGATTCTGAACTTGCTGGGAGAGGGTTGCCAGCTGCTCCGCTGTTTAGACAGCGGCGTCCGGCGGCGGGCCGGCAACCGGAAGGTTAGTAGCAGGGGGATCGGCCTCCTGCTGCCTAACTGGCGGGATGAGCCCCGCCGGATAGCTGACGGAGGCATCCTGGGCTCGAGTCACCACCATGGCTTCTACAAGAAGAGAGGGGATGGAAGATGTAGCTCAGGGAAGATGTTCGCTACTTTTTCTTATGCACCCCCCTTCCTGGCGCGCCAATCTGATGACGCTCGATCACCCCTCCTGGACGTCGGGAACGGAGGCTCTTCTTCTTCACCGGGTTGCATGCAAAGAAGTTCCAAGACCGGAGAGGGTTCTCTGGTTGGACCCTCCGATGCCCAAGTTAGTGACAGAGGTCACAGTAGAGAAGGAGCTCGAGAGAGCTCTTGAGGAGGGAGAGGTCTCAGAAGGATCAGGTAGTTCCTTTGAGAATTAGGGCATCAAGTGCGTAAAAATATGTGTTACCTGGTTCTCGACGTAATTTACCCTTTTATAGGGGGTGACGCTGGCACGATCACATGGGTCTGCGTCCATCAGCCGGTGGGGCCGTTGGATTGTCGAATCTAGTGCTGTCGGGCGGCGCACGTTGGCACTGTCGGGCGGCACGCATCAGCGCTGTCGGGCGGCGCGCGTTGGGCGCTGTTGGGCAGCACGGTCGGGCGCTGTCAGGCGGTGCACATCAGAGAAGCGGATTCTTGAACCGCTGGGGCTGATCTGGCAAAAATTAGAGATGCCGGGGCCGAGTCGGGCCGGCCTAGGATGGCCTTGGCCGACTCGGCGGAACTGGAGACGCCGGGGCCGAGCCGGGCCGGCCTAGGATGGCCTTGGCCGACTCGGCAGAACTGGAGACGCCGGGGCTGAGTCGGGCCGGCCTAGGATGGCCTTGGCCAACTCGGCGGATCTGGAGATGCCGGGGCCGCCTGGGATGGAAGCGTCGGGGCCGGCTGAGAGGTGCTGGGGCCGGCTGGGAAGATGCCGAGGCCGACTTGCTTGGGGACACCGGGGGCGGCCGAGAAGGATGCTGGGGCCGCCTAGGATGGAAGCGCTGGGGCCGGCTGAGAAGTGCCGGGGCCGCCTGGCTTGGAGACGCCGTGGCCGGCTAGGACCGGGGCCACCTGGCTTGGAGACGTAGGGGGCTGGCTAGGAGGATGCTGGGGGCGGCCGAGAAGGATGCTGGGGCCGCTTGGGATGGAAGCGCCGGGGCCGGCTGAGAAATGCCGGGGCCGCCTGGCTTGGAGACGCCGTGGCCGGCTGGGAACCGGGCCGCCTGGCTTAGAGACGTAGGGGGCCGGCTAGGAGGATGCCAGGGGTGGCCGAGAAGGATGCTGGGGCCGCCTGGGATTGAAGCGCCGGGGCCGGCTGAGAAATGTCGAGGCCGCCTGGCTTGGAGACGCCATGGCCAACTGGGAACCGGGGCCGCCTGGCTTGGAGACATAGGGGGCCGGCTAGGAGGATGACGGGGGCTGCCGGTCCTGGAGATGCCGGCCTTGAAGGTGCCGGTCTTGGTGGTGTCGGCCTTTGGGACTGACTGTCTTGAGGTGCCGGCCTTTGGGGCCGGTCTTGGTGGTGTCGGCCTTTGGGGCCAACTGTCTTGGAGATGGCGGTCTTGGAGGTGTCGGCCTTTGGGGCCGTCGGGTGTTGGCCTTTGGGGCCATCGGGCGTCGGCCTTTGGGACCGTCGGTTCTTGGAGATGTCGGCCTTTGGGGCCGTCGGGTGTCGGCCTTTGGGGCCATCGGGCGTCGGCCTTTGGGGCCGTCGGTCCTTGGAGATGTCGGCCTTTGGGGCCGTCGGGTGTCGGCCTTTGGGGCCGTTGGTCCTTGGAGATGTCGGCCTTTGGGGCCGTCGGGCGTCGGCCTTTGGGGCCGTCGGTCTTCGGGTGTTGGCCTTTGGGGCCGTCGGGCGTCGGCCTTTGGGGCCGTCGGTCCTTGGAGATGTTGGCCTTTGGGGCCGTCGGGCGTCGGCCTTTGGGGCCAACGGGTGTCGGCCTTTGGGGCCGACGGTCTTGGAGATGTCGGCCTTTGGGGCCACCGGGTGTCGGCCTTTGGGGCCGACGGGTGTCGGTCATTGGGGCCGTCGGTCTTCAAGGTGTCGGCCTTGCAGGTGCCGGTCTTGGAGATGTCGGCCGTCGGTGTCGGCCTTTAGGGCCGTCGGTCCTTGGAGATGTCGGCCTTTTGGGGCCGTCGGGTGTCGGCCTTTGGGGCCGTCGGGCGTCGGGTGTCGGCCTTTGGGGCCGACGGGTGTCGGCCTTTGGGGCCGTCGGTCTTCGGGTGTCGGCCTTTGGGGCCGTCGGTCTTCGGGTGTCGGCCTTTGGGGCCGACGGGTGTCGGCCATTTTGGTCGTTGGTCCTTAGAGATGTCGGCCTTTGGGGCCATCGGGCGTCGGCATTTGGGGCCGTCGGTCTTCGGGTGTCGACCTTTGGGGCCGTCGGTCCTTGGAGATATTGGCCTTTGGGGCCATCGGGTGTCGGCCTTTGGGGCCGTCGGGTGTCGGCCTTTGGGGCCGACGGTCTCGAAGATGTCGAAATTTTTTTTTTTATCTTTATGGGGTCAACTAGCTCCATCATAACTTAACTACTTCATGCACACAAGAGAGAACCTAACTACCTCATACAACCACTAGTATACAAACTTATGACTTCCAATCTAGTTGTGCTCTATTAACAATCCTTATAATTTTCTCCGCCAATAACTTCCTTATTCTTCATCGAAGAAGAAAGTGATTGCCTAAAAAGATGTGCAAGACTTAAATCCTAGAATTCAAGATAACTAAGAGCATCAACTATCTATCCTTCTAATATAGTTTTGAAATGCAAACCAGGTTTAACATGTGACTATCATGAACTCTGCATCTTTTCAATGTTTCTTCTATAACTTTTAGCTATATCCAACATTACATCTAAAATTCCCAACTTCAAAAAAACAAAAGTAATATATCTATATATATATATATAATTATGTCTTTTTTTTTCTTAAAAACTAACTTCAACTTTATAAAACCTAAATCCTATATCAAGAACTTATACAATTTTTCACTGCTACCTATTTATCTTTGTTATATAAATTTTTGAAAAATCAATTAAACCTCTGAGTTCCCCACCATTCCATTTAAGTAGAGAGAATGAAGTTGAGAAAAAACTAGCCATTGATTAACAAGAGCTATCAAGGTCTATTCTAAAGTCAAAGAGCCAATAATCTTAATTAAAAAATTGGATGAGACTAATCAATGTCATCATACTATTCTCATTTAATAGTTTAAAAATGAAAATCTATAGATAAAAGTTTGATATAAACATTTTTAAAGTCCAAGATAATATGTTACGAGACATCTTTGTTATTTATTTTATTTAAAGTAATTTATTACTTAAGCGCAAAAGAAAGAATCCATTAATCATGTTATTAATGTTTGCATGATGGCAATATCCAAAAAAAAAAGAAGTAAGATATACAAATTAATGCCTATAACATATTCTTTCTAATATTAACATGGAGCAAAATTGTTGGTAAATGAAACTCACCCCTTGCTATTTTAAACCTTTGGCATTCCTATCAATTTGTAATATTCAACTTTTATTTCCAAAAAAAAAAGAAAGAATTGAGACCAAAATGGGGCATTTTAATCTTGTTTTTATTTTATTTTTTATTAAAATCCTTTATCAATTCCTAACAAATTAGAAACTAAAAAAAATATCTTCATTTTTTTAAATCAAAATCACCGTACCTCTATCACTACCACTTCCATTATTGTTGGCCCAGATGGCAACCCAAGAGGGAGGGCTGAATTGGGTTCTTTAAAAATTAAGCCTTTTAAAGTAATTTAAACTATTGATGAGAGGATGTAAACAATTAATTCAAGTTAAAGCACGATAGAAGAGAGAGAGATAAATAAGCACGGCAAACACAAAATTTTATAGTGGTTCGGTGTATCCAACACCTACGTCCACTCCCAAGATTCACTTGGGTCCACACTATAATCACCTAGATTACAGCGAGTTGTTTTACAAGCTCACAACTCAAACTTGTTGTTTTCCGGGATCACAACGAACCCAGCTGGTTTTCACGGGCTCACCAGCACAAAACCCAACACACAAGCTAACCAGCTTGTAAGAGGTACTACCTCCACTAATTCAATCCCCTGATTGAATTAGACAAAAAATAAAATATGAGTTTAATACAAAGCTCCTTTAGAGCAGATAAAAATAAAAGCAAGGTTTAGAAAGCCTGATTTAGATTTGATTTGAGTGCAGGCTTTTCTTCTTTTCCTCAACTCCTTTGAAGTGTGGAATCGGGCCTCAGCTCAGATTCTTCACGGATTGAATGTTGGAGTTGATTTGAGCTTTTCTTCTTTCTTTGAATGTTGAAAATCTCTTGATTTGCTCTTGAATAGCTCTTGGATTTTCTTCTAGACTTCTTGGATTGATGAGCTTGAGCACAGATGAAGTCTCCTTTGATTTCACACCTTTTCTTTCACTCTATTTTGAATCTGGATTTTTCAAATGAAGCTCTGTTTTTCCTCTTTTTCTTTTTTCTTTTCTCTCTTGATTTGTATATGTATCTTGATTTGAAAACGGCTTCTCTATTTATAGATTCTGCAAAAATATAGCCGTTAGAACAAAGAAAAATAGCCGTTATTGAAAAATCTTACCGTTGACGCTGAGTTGGCATTCGAAAAAATCACGCCCAGATTTGCTGGAGTCGACTCCAGCTTTAGGCGAGTCGGCTCGAAGACGCGATACCAAAAATAGAAACATCAGAAAGTTAAGGGGTCGACTCAAAAAAATAAAGTGTCGACTCCTGACAGTCGGGGGTCGACTCATGAAAAGTTGGGGTCGACTCGAGAAGTGCTCAGAAAAACAACTCTGGTGTCTGAGCGGAGTCGACTCACACAGTCATGGAGTCGGCTCGACAAAATCGGGGGTCGACTCGAGAAATCACAGGGGTCGACTCGAGACAAACAGACATTCTGTATACTGAGTGGAGTCGACTCTGAAACTCTAGAGTCGGCTCCGGAACGTATCAAAAATCAGAGAATTTTCTGATTGACTTTGAAATTCGTTCCAGATTCATTTTAAATCAATTTTTGACTTGAATACAATAAAATTGACATTAGGAATCAATTCAAGAAATGTTCCAAAAACTCATTGATTGAATATGAAGTATAAAATTTCTTTTTGAAAGCTTAAACATGGAGCTTGAAGTTACTTTCAAATTGATTAAAGTCATACTTTAACATTCTCATTGATTGTTCTAAATAAATTCATTGCTCATGTAAATAAACTCATTGCATCTTTTAATATACTCATGGCTTTTGGTAATCATCAAAATCAATAAGATTGGGGCAATAATTTTCAACAATCTCCCCAACAATCTCCCCCTTTTTGATGATGACAAAAACATTGAGTATATGCATGATTGATTAAAGAATTTATTTTATTTTCATAGTTAGGCTCCCCCTGAATGAGGTAGCTCCCCCTATGAAACTCAAATAAATATCCATTCATTCAATTTAATTATATTTAATAAAATTCATTTGTATTAATGTTGCATATACAAATATGCATATACAGTTATATATAAAACTCTCCCCTTTTTTGTTATCAACAAAAAGGTAGAGAAGCATAAACATAATCACATTCATGATTTAAGATATGTTTAACAAAACTGAGATTCATTGATAAATAGGAAAGTACATTCAAACTCAGATACATTGAACATTCAAAAGACTTTTCATTACATCATTGTATCAAAATGTAAAACATAATATAAATTTCATTACATTGCAAGGACTAAACATCTAATACATCAAAAATGAGTCCTTACAATCCTAGTTAAATGATCTATAATGTTCTTCATTCCATCAGTTTGAATCTTAACATAATCTTTCAGTCTTTCATCCACAAAGTGCAAGCAGTTAAAATTTTATCTTGAAGCTCGGCATTGCATTTGCATAGTTTCACCATCTCCACAAATGTCTTTAAGTTCTTCAAAAATATTCTTTAGATCTCCACTTAAAGACTCAGAGAAGTGCTAAGAGTAGATTCAATCTTGGTGATCCGATCATCTAATGAATAAGAGTTTCTTTAAGATTCATGAATTTATTTCAAACTCTGATTTCAATTTATCTGACTGATCATCAAGAAGACTCTTGAGTGCCTTAACTGAAGATCTGAAAAACCAACTGATGAAGAAGATGCTGATCAACCATGGAGCAGGAGAAGGGGCAGGAACAGGAACAGAAGAGCTAGGAGGTCAGGTGATGAATGTCTAACTGATGGTCCAGGTGCCTCAGCATCAGCGGCTCTATCTTCCAACAACTTTTCCTTTCCCATCTCCATTCTTCTTACAAATCCCATCCTATGAATAGTGGCCAAACTATAGTAATCAGTGTGTCTCAAATTCCTCATTGGCTCACTATCGGAAATGACAATCCCTTGGCTTTGAAAATTTAGTGAGGATCATGCCATAGGGCAACTTGATTTTCTTGCTCCCACAGTCAGCAATGTACCAAAATCATCGGAAGGTTATGGTTTCCCGTCACAATAGCATCCATAACAAAATATCTCTCTCAGAACATAATCAAATCTCCCAATCTTAGGGAAAGGATCCTACTACAGATGTTATGGAGAAGTCTCAATTCTAAGGATAGTTGATTGCAAAACTTCTTCAAAACCAACAATTTCTTTAAGCAATCTTGAAGAGCTGGGCTCCTATCATCAGGTGAAAATGTAGAAGTACCAGACACTGGAAGATCCAACAATCTTGAAGTAAATCCACTGTCACTTTATTCTATTTCCTCTAATTGCTTATAATCCATTATCTCCTCTAGACAGATTTTTATAAAATTCTTTAACAGGGCGGGTAGGTAGGACAATCTAAGAACATATTTTCTCCAACCCATTTCAATCAACTGTCTTCCCAAAGAAATCCCTCAGCCTCAAATAATTCAAAATCAACCTTTCTCCCGGTTGTAATACTTCTATCGGCTATCTACCTGAGATGGGCCGTAGAGGAGAAGCACTCGGAGTTGAAGAGGATGAGGTGAATCCATGCTCGGAGAGGCTCACGAACGGGACGCCTCACGTCTTCCTCACCGCCTTCTTCCTCTTCATCCCGGCCGCACCAAGGTAGAACCACGGTTTTAGGGCCATTGATTTATGGAAGGTTAATCAGGATTTCTAAGGATTTGGAAGGTTGGAAAAATTTTGGAGAGAGTATTTGAGATTTGAGAAGATAGAAATGAACGAGGAGTCGACTCTGCCCTAGATAAATCGACCTGGGACCACTTCGAGTCGGCTCCCGCAAAGTGTGGGGTCGACTCCGGACAGTCACAGAAAACTATCCCGAAGTGGAGTCGACTCGCGAGAAGGGGTCGACTCCAGAGTTTCAGCAGAAACATGGAGTCGACTCCGATACTCACCGAGTCGGCTCCGAGACCATTTCAGAGCAAAAACAAAATTTCTGAAATGTGTCCGGAATTGATCATAAAAATTGATAAAAAATCATTGGATTTTAATAGATCAATTAGATGAATTCTAGATAAGATTTCCTTAAAGATCAAGGATTTGAAAGAATTTTAGATAATTTTTCCTTAGGGGTTTCAAATTCATTCTAATGGATCACAAATCCCTAACTCTCCTCTAAGATAACAGAATCTTTCTTCACTCAAGGGTTTTGTAAATATATCTGCTAATTGTTCTTCAGTATTAACATAATCAAGACAATTTCATTATTTACATGTTCTCTTATAAAATGATATCTAATTTCTATGTGTTTTGTTCTAGAATGTTGAATTGGATTTTTAGTTAGATTAATTGCACTTGTGTTATCACATTTTATAGGTGTTTTATCAAGTGTGATACCATAGTCTTCAAGTTGTCGCTTAATCCATAGGATTTGAGCACAGCAACTTCCAGCTGCAACATATTCAGCTTCAGTAGTTGATAATGCAACTGAATTTTGCTTTTTGCTAAACCATGAGATTAAGTTACTTCCTAAGAATTGGCATGCACCACTTGTGCTTTTTCTATCTAACTTACATCCAGCATAATCAGAATCAGAATATGCAATTAATTTAATGTTGAGTCTCTAGAATACCATAAACCTACATTTTTTGTTCCACTTAAGTATCTTAGTATTCTTTTAACAGCAATTAAATGTGATTCTTTAGGTTCAGACTGAAATCTAGCACATAAGCAAACAGCAAACATTATATCTGGTCTACTTGCAGTTAAGTAAAGTAGGGATCCGATTATACCTCGATAATATTTTTGATCAACTTTCTTACCTTCTTCATCTTTGTCCAGCTTGCATGAAGGACTCATTGGTGTTCCGAGGGGTTTGATTGATTCCATACCAAACTTCTTTAGAGTTTCCTTTGTGTACTTTGTTTGGTTGATAAAGATTCCCTCTTTGCTTTGTTTGATTTGGAGTCCAAGGAAGAAGTTGAGTTCTCCCATCATGCTCATTTCAAATTCACCCTGCATCAACTTAGCAAATTCTTGACATAGAAGATTGTTAGTAGCACCAAAAATAATATCATCAACATATATTTGAACTACTAATAAATCTTTACTTTTTCTTTTCAAAAATAATGTTTTATCAACATTTCCTCTTATAAAATCATTTTCAATTAAGAATTTACTTAATCTATCATACCAAGCTCTAGGTGCTTGTTTCAAACCATATAATGCTTTGTGCAATTTAAAAACGTGATTTGAAAATTCATGATCTTCAAAACCTGGTGGTTGTTCTACATATACTTCTTCATTTATAAATCCATTTAGAAAAGCACTTTTTACATCCATTTGAAATAAGTTAAATTCATGTGACATGCAAATGCAAGTAATAGTCTAATGGCTTCTAATCTAGCTACTGGTGCAAAGGTTTCATCAAAATCAATACCTTCTTCTTGATTATATCCTTTTGCAACTAATCTAGCTTTGTTTCTAATTACTATGCCATTTTCATCTAGTTTATTTCTAAATACCCATTTTGATCCTATAACAGAATGATTTTAGGTCTTTCTACTAATGTCCATACATTATTTCTAGTAAATTGATTTAATTCTTCTTGCATTGCTAACATCCAATTATTATCTTTTTCAGCTTCTTCAATAGTTTTAGGTTCAATTTGTGATACAAATGCAAGATGATTACTAATATTTCTCATAGATGATCTAGTTCTTATTCCTTGAGATGGATCACCTATAATCAATTCCTTAGGGTGACTATAAGCATATCTCCAATCTCTAGGTAGATCTACATCATTATGATTAGTGTTAGTATCATCATCCTTAGGTGAATCATTATCTTTAGCTTCTTGCTCATGATCTGAAGATACATCAATATTTAATTTTTCAAGATCTTTCTCAATTATGTTTGTATCTTCCTCATCATCAAACTTTTTGGAACGAGTTGCTAAAGATTCATCAAAAACTACATGAATGGATTCTTCAACAACTAAAGTTTTCTTGTTAAATACTCTATATGCTTTACTAGTTGTTGAATATCCTAAGAATATTCCTTCATCAGATTTAGCATCAAATTTGCCTAAATTATTTTTACCATTATTATGAACAAAACATTTACAACCAAATGCATGAAAATATTTAATATTGGGTTTTCTATCATGCCATAATTCATAAGGTGTTTTCTTTAAATAGGTCTTATTAAGGCTCTATTTAGGATGTAACATGCTGTGTTAATAGCTTCCGCCCAAAAGTATTTGGGAGTTTACTTTCACATAGCATGGTACGGGCCATGTCTTCTAAAGTCCTATTTTTCCTTTCAACTACACCATTTTGTTGTGGGGTCCTAGGTGCAGAAAAATTATGATTAATACCATTTTCATTGCAAAAACTTTCAAATAAGTGATTTTCAAATTCAGTTCCATGATCACTTCTTAGAGACACTATGGTAGTGTTTTTCTCATTTGTTACTTTCTTGAAGAATTTCAGGAATATCGAGAAAGTCTCATCTTTGTGAGCTAAAAAATTACCCAAGTGAATCTAGAGTAATCATCTACTATCACAAGACCATATTTCTTTCCTCCTAGACTTGTGGTTCTAGTTGGTCCAAAAAGGTCCATGTGAAGTAGCTCTAATGGCCTAGAAGTTGAAACAATTTTTAGATTTGAAAGAACTTCTTGTTTGTTTTCCAAACTGACATGCATCACATATTTTGTTATTTTCAAAATCTATTTTAGGTAAACCTTTTACTAAATCCATTCTAATTAGTTTTGAAATTAGGTGTGTGCTTGCGTGACCTAATCTTCGATGCCACAACCAACCAATCTCATTCATATTAGCATTATTAGCAACTAAGCAATGATTATTAGTAGACAATTTGTCTAATCAATCAAGTATACATTGCCATTTCTATTTCCAATAAAAACAATGCTATTATCAATGGGATTAGCTACTGTGCATAGAAGATTCAAATGATACTTTAAAACCTTTGTCACATAATGGCTTATACTAATTAAGTTATGCTTTAAACCATCAACATAAAGTACATTTCTATATGTGGAGGGAGTTATTTGAATGTTACCAAACCCAAGATTTGGCCTTTGCCATTATCGCCAAATGTAACAACTCCTCCTTTCTTTTCTTCAAGGGTGATGAATTCTTCTTTGTCACCCGTCATATGTCTTGAGCAGCCACTATCAAGATACCACTTTCTCTTTGATCTCTTGGCCACAAGACATTCCTGCAATGAAATCAAACTTTATGTTTAGGTACCCAAGCTTTCTTGGGTCCTTCATGGTTAGTAGCAACAAATATTGTTCCTTTCGGAACCCATATTTTCTTCCCTTTAAAATTTAAGTTTTATTAGGTTTTAGAAATTACATTCAAAGATTTATGCCCTTTTAAATTACATTTAAAACATGTATGTTACTTTGGCTAGCACGTACAAAAATATTTTTCAAAGATTTTTGTTTTCTAAATGTATTATATCCTAATCCAGCCTTATCAAAAACTGCTTTTTGACTATCTAAAATCATGTTTAGTTTAGTAGAACTTAAGGTGAATTTATCAACAATATCTTTGTATTTTTTAACTTCTTTCTTTAGTTCATTTTCTACAATTGCTGTTCATTTTCCAAAGATAGAGTTTGATTTGCTTTTTCAAATTTTTTAAAGATTTTCGTTTTCAGATTTTAGTATATTAATTTCATGAGTAATCATTCTTTATTTAAGATTTTCCTTTTCTTTTGAATCTTTAATTGCAAGCATCACTTCATTTTTCTCTTTAATTAAGTTTATGTTTTCAGTTTTCAGAGATTTATATTTCTTTTTCAAAATTTAAAATCATCTACAAGTTCATTGAAGGCTTCAAATAATTCATCAAAGCAAAATCATCACAAGGGTTTTCAGAACTTACCTCGTCGTCGTCGTTCGCCATAAAATAAATGTTGGCAACTTCTTTTTGTTCTTCTTCTTCGGAAGAAGATTCATCACTGTCGCTCCAAGTTGCAACATAAGCTTTCTTCTTTTTCTTGAAGGTCTTTTTCAATTGCGGACATCATATCTATAATGCCCCGGTTTCTTACATTCATAACAGATCAAGGGGTCTTTCTCTTTGTCCTTGTCCTTATCTTTTTCCTTTTCTCCTTCCATCTTATTTCCAAATTTCTTTTTGTGGAAGGGTTTCTTTCTCCTCATAAATTTCTTAAATTTCTTGCTAGAAGAGCTGTGTCTTCATCATCATCATCATCATCGCTGCTGCTATCTTCAACTTTTGCAGCCTTGAGGGCAATTGTCTTCTTCTTTTTGTTATCCTCCTCCACATGTTGCTTCATTGTCAATTCATGGGTCATAAGAGATCCAAGAAGCTCTTCCAAAGGTAGAGTGTTTAGGTCTTTGGCTTCTTGAATGGCTGTCATTTTGGCTTCCCATGATCTTGGTAATGACCTAAGAATTTTGCGAACCAAGTTCAGCATTAGTATAGGTTTTTCCAAGACTCTTCAAACCATTAACAATATCAGTAAATCTAGTATACATGCATGTTATGGTTTCAGATTGTTCCATGCTAAACAATTCATATTTATGCACAAGTATATTAATCTTAGATTCTTTAACTTGGTTGGTTCCCTCATGGGTAACCTCTAATCTATCCCATATCTCTTTAGCGGAATTACAGGTAGAGATACGATTAAATTCATTAGCATCAAGAGAACAATATAAAACATTCATGGCTTTTGCATTAAGCTGAGCCATCTTCCTATCATTTTCATTCCAATCCCTTTCGGGCTTAGGAACTATAGAACCATCAACTAAGTGTGTGGGTGTACTAGGTCCATTAATTATGACACTCCACAATTCATAATCTGAAGCTTGAATGAATATCCTCATTCTTGCTTTCCAATATGAATAGTTGAAACCATTAAATAAGGGAGGTCTATTTAGGAATGGCCCTCAGCAAAACTTGAGCTGGCTTGTGTTGCCATTTGGATCTTTCGCTCTTGATCGTGTGATCAATCAAAAACAAATGAGCACAAGCTCTGATACCAATTGTTGGCCCAGATGGCAACCCAAGAGGGGGGGGTGAATTGGGTTCTTTAAAAATTAAGCCTTTTAAAGTAATTTAAACTATTGATGAGAGGATGTAAACAATTAATTCAAGTTAAAGCACGATAGCAAGAGAGAGATAAATAAGCACGGCAAACACAGAAATTTTATAGTGGTTCGGTGTATCCAACACCTACGTCCACTCCCAAGCTCCACTTGGGTCCACACTATAATCACCTCGATTACAGTCGAGTTGTTTTACAAGCTTACAACCCAAACTTGTTGTTTTCCCGGGATCACAACGAACCCAGCCGGTTTTACACGGGCTCACCAGCACAAAACCCAACACACAAGCTAACCTTAGCTTGTGAAGAGGTACACTACCTCCACTAATTCAACCCTCTGATTGAATTAGTAAACCACAATATAAAAGTATAAGTTTAATACAAAACAGCTCCTTTAGAGCAGATATTTCAAAATAAAAGTAAGGTTTAGAAGAGCCTGTTTAGATTTGATTTGAGTGCAGGCTTTTCTTCTTTTCTTCTTTTCCTCAACTCCTTTGAAGTGTGGAATCGGGCCTCAGCTCAGATTCTTCACGGATTGAATGTTGGAGTTGATTTGAGCTTTTTCTTCCTTTCTTTGAATGTTGAAAATCTCTTGATTTGCTCTTGAATGGCTCTTGGATTTTCTTCTAGACTTTTCTTGGATTGATGAACTTGAGCACAGATGAAGTCTCCTTTGATTTCACACCTTTTCTTTCACTCTATTTTTGAATCTCGAATTTTTCAAATGATGCTCTGTTTTTCCTCTTTTTCTGAAAGATTTTTCTTTTTCTCTCTTGATTTGTATATGTATCACTTGATTTGAAAACGGCCTCTCTATTTATAGACTCTGCGAAAATATAGTCGTTAGACACAAAGAAATCTAGCCGTTATTGAAAAATCTTACCGTTGATGCTGAGTTGGCATTCAGAAAAAATCATGCCCAGATTTGTTGGAGTCGGCTCCAGCTTTAGGCGAGTTGGCTCGAAGACGCGATGCCAAAAATAGAAACAATCAGAAAGTTAAGGGGTCGACTCAACGAAAATAAGGTGTTGACTCCTGACAGTCGGGGGTCGACTCGTGAAAAGCAAGGGGTCGACTCGAGAAGTGCTCAGAAAAACAATTCTCTGGTGTCTGAGCGGAGTCAACTCACACAGTCATGGAGTCGGCTCGACAAAATCTGGGGTCGACTCAAGAAATCACAGGGGTCGACTCAAGACAAACAGACATCTCTGTATACTGAGTGGAGTCGACTCTGAAACTCTAGAGTCGGCTCCGGAACGTATCAAAAATCAGAGAATTTTCTGATTGACTTTGAAATTCGTTCCAGATTAATTTTAAATCAATTTTTGACTTGAATAAAATAAAATTGTCATTAGAAATCAATTCAAGAAATGTTCCAAAAACTCATTGATTGAGATATGAAGTAAAAAAAATTTCTTTTTGAAAGCTTAATCATGGAGCTTGAAGTTACTTTCAAATTGATTAAAGTCATACTTAAATACTCATTGATTATTATAAATAAATTCATTGCTCATGTAAATAAATTCATTGCATCTTTTAATATACTCATGGCTTTTGGTAATCATCAAAATCAATAAGATTGGGGCAACTATTTCTCAACAATCTCCCCAACAACTTTCAATAAATTTTTTCACTAGTTATTAGTGATAGGGTTAGTAGTCATCATAGGAAGGCAGGGAGAGCCTTAGGCGGCCCCTAAGCCTTGGGCAGCCCCAGTGCCTTAGGCGACCCCTGAGCCTTAGGCGGCCCTTGAGCTCTAGGCGGCCCCTGAGCCCTAGGCGACCCCAGTGCCCTAGGCGCCCCCTGGGCCCTATGCGGCCCCTGAGCCCTATGCGGCCCCAGTGCCCTAGGCGGCCCCTAAGCCTTAGGCGACCCCTAAGACTCTAGGCGGCCCCAGTGCCCTAGGCGGCCCCTGGGCCTTAGGCGGCCCCCGAGACCTAGGCGGCCCCTGAGCTCTAGGCTGCCCCAGTGCCCTAGGCGGCCCCTAGGCCTTAGGCGACCCCTGAGCCCTAGGCGGCCCCTGGGCCTTAGGCGGCCCCCGATCCCTAGGCGGCCCCTGAGCTCTAGGCTGCCCCAGTGCCCTAGGCGACCCCTAAGACTCTAGGCGGCCCCAGTGCCCTAGGCGGCCCCTGGGCCTTAGGCGGCCCCCGAGCCCTAGGCGGCCCCTGAGCTCTAGGCTGCCCCAGTGCCCTAGGTGGCCCCTAGGCCTTAGGTGGCCCCTGGGCCCTAGGCGGCCCCTGGGCCCTAGGCAGCCCCTGAGCCCTAGGCGGCCCTTCCCGGTCTTACATCTAGAGCTCTCTAGCTGCTCTCATATTAGAAGCACCTAATATGACAAGCTGTCATGTCTGGATGAGGCTCGAAAATCATCGACATCATGACGCTTTAATGGCTCATGTAAGACAAACTCTTGAAAGTCACCGTTCATCAAAAGACTCATATAAAGAAGGTACTAATTACCTACTTCAGAGCCAGATAACTTTCCACGAATTCTGACATTCTCTTGGAAAGATCAAAATCCATCATGAAGATCCCATGCTTCTTGAGCAAGCAAGCTCCTTGAGCAAACTCCTAAAAAAATCCCAAGGGTAACTTATCAAGAACGACCACATGGCGAGCGCAGGGACAAAAAAAAAAGAAAAAGAAAGAAAGATGGCTCACCGGAAAGAAAGGGGAGAGATATAAGGTGAATAAGGATACTATTCAAACACACCTTCTTTTTAATAAAGAAAAGGAGAAAAACATCCCCATCTTTGTTTCTCAATTCGAGCTCCAGAAGCTCACGGCTGTATTCTTGGCCATCAATACTCGGAGCCTGCGAAGTCTACTTGGTGATCAGGAACCAACAGAATGGTGCGCCAGGAAGGGGGCGAACCTTTGGGCATGGATACGAGATCTCCAAGGGAGAATCCCTCCAATCAGTCCGGGGGGCATCTCTCGCCCTCTGATTATATTGGGAAACCTCTTTACCCAATCGAACCGACAAGGGACAACCCCCCTATTCCTTCTCCACCATTATCAGTGCCAGCTACTTCCCAGGACCAGTTGGCCATCCTTACACAGCAAGTTCAAGCTCTTGTCGAAATGGTTCAGCAGCTACAGGAGCAGCATTCCAGAGGAGTCAGGCAACAGCCCGAACCGCCACCGCCGCTCAGATCGGCTATTCCTGTTAGCCGGCAGTCTACCCAAGGGAGGTCCCCTCCAATGAGGCCTCTTTACCCTTACACCTCGGCCGGACCTCGTTCTCAAGGCTCCCGAGGTGGCTCGCATTCTCTTACCCGCTCCTCGGGAAGCCCTCCTATCAGGCGGCGGCGGCGAAAGGAGCATCGCCAATGGAGAACAGTTTGTTTTCTTCCGGCAATTGGAGAGATCCTTCTTGACCCATTTTGACGCATGTCGGAAGATTCCCCGGGTGGCGAACAGTTTGTTTTCTGTGCAGCAAAAGGAAGGAGAGTCCTTAAAAGACTTTGTGACTCGGTTCAAGGTGGCAGCCCTGAAGGTCTATAACCTTGATGACGTTGTAGCTACTCTGGCCCTGAAGCGGGGGCTTCGTCCCTCCCGCTTCACTTATGCTCTAGACAAGAGACCTCCCAGTTCTTATGCTGATCTCCTAAGTCACGCGTAGAATACATCTGCGCTGACAAGGCTGATTTATCTCGGAGGGGTGCCGAAGGGAGGACTGGTAAAAGGCCGACCTGTCCGGAGTTAAGCGGGCCTCCTCCTAAGAAGTCCGAACCTTCGCGCCGACCGACTGACCGCCGTACAAGCCTCACCCCCAGGGAAGACCATCTTACACCCCTCCTCGCGCCCCGAGCTCATATCCTCATGGAAATTAAAAACGAGCCTTATTTACGGCATCCTCCTTCATTGAAGAAATGCGTCATGCATGATAAAAGCCGCTACTGCCGCTTTCATAGAGATTACGGTCACGATACTGAGGAGTGTCGTAATCTGAAATAGACCATTGAAGAGCTTATTCAGAGGGGATATCTTGGGCAGTACATTCAGAAGAGGGAAACTCCGCCTGTTCCGGCCTTGATGGGACCCCCTCTTGTTCAGGCCAACATTGATAACACCCCAACGGAGCGGATGGTGAGCATGATTACTCGCAAGGGGGCATCATCCTCTAAAAGACCAAGAGGGGAGGGGGAGTTAGAAAATGTAATCCCTTTTAAGGGAGATATAGCGGGGGGTAATGTTGTAAAAGATGATAGCGTCGTCGTTTCTATGACGATCGCTAAGCACCCTGTAAGGAGGATTCTAATTGATAGTGGAAGCTCTACCAACGTGCTTACCTATGATGCATTTCTTCGAATGGATTTATCTCCTGACTCTTTTCGGCCTGTGACTGCTCCTATAGTCGGGTTCACAGGGGACTCCATACGGGTGGAGGGCGAGATTACCCTGCCTGTGACAGCGGGATCGCCGTCGCGCCAGAGCACGGTCATGATGGATTTCCTGGTGGTCCGGGTTCCCTTGGTGTATAATGCCATTCTTGGCTGGCCTGGATTGAACACACTAGACGTAGTCATATCCACTAAGCGTCTACTAGTGCAATTCCCCACTAACCAGGGAATTGACGAAATGTATGGAGAGATGGATTCAGTGAGGCCTTGTTATCATCTGGCTCCCAGCCCTCAGACGGCGGTAATTCCCCCAGTCACCGAGTCATTCGACCTCAGGGAGACTGAGCGGAGAGGAGAGCCAGTGGAGCGTCTGATATCTTACCCTCTGGAGGATGGCTCAACAAAGATCGTGCAAGTCGGCGAACTCCTTCCCCCTGAAGCCCGGAGCCAACTCCTCGCCTTTTTGTGGGCAAATGCGGATATCTTCGCTTGGAAGGTAACGGATATGGTCGGTATCCCTCCAGAGGTGATTACCCACGAGCTTAACATCAATTCAGGATGTCGGCCGATCCGCCAGAAGAAAAGGAGTTTCGCCCCTGAGCGGCAGAGAGCCATAGATGAGGAGGTGGATAAATTGCTTATGGCCAGTCATATTCGAGAAGCAAAATACCCTGACTGGCTAGCTAATGTGGTCATTGTCCGGAAGGCCAGCGGAGGATGGAGAATCTGCATCGACTATACTGACCTTAACAAGGCCTGTCCCAAGGATAGCTTCCCGTTGCCACGGATCGACCAGCTGGTGGATTCTACCTCTGGCTATGAACTTCTCAGCTTCATGAATGCTTTCTCGGGATACAACCAAATAAAAATGAATCCCCCAAATGAAGAGCATACTTCTTTTATCACCGAGAAGGGCATTTATTGTTACAAAGTAATACCCTTCGGATTGAAGAATGCGGGAGCTACCTATCAAAGACTAATGAATAAGGTTTTCAAGGATCAGCTCGGCTGCAACATGGAGGTATATGTAGATGACATGCTGACAAAGAGCACTTGTGCTGTCAACCATGTTGCTGACCTGCAAGAAATGTTCTACAACCTTCGGCTTCATAGAATAAAGCTCAACCCGCGCAAGTGTGCATTCGGGGTTACCGCTGGAAAATTTTTGGGTTTCCAGGTAACCCGGCAAGGAATTGAGGCAACCCCGAAGAAGATTCAAGCTATTCTTGATATGAGGCAGCTGGCCTGCAAGAAGGAGGTACAACAGCTCACCGGAAGGATAGCCTGTGATGCCCTTCCCAATAGTCCCACATTGGAAAATTTGGAATTGGTTGAGTGGTTTATAACCGGTTAAGCAAGAAGGACAAGGCACCAATTGGATCCCTTTTTGGGCTGTGATGGCCCAAGTTGGTATGGACCTTGTCCGTCTTGCTTTCTTGTAACGAAACGGGCCCGTGGGCCCGAGTCATTACAATATGGTATCAGAGCCATGCACCAGTCGGAAGTGCAGGAGCTAAGTGCCACACAGGGCAAAGTGCTACATCCATGGGGGATGGGAGCCACCTCTTGAACCTGTGGGGGCCACCTCTAGAATCCTGCCTGCCTGGTGGTTGTGATCAATTGTCCCTGGTGACGAGGACGTCGCCTCTGTAAGGGGGGTAGATTGTGATGCCCTTCCCAATAGTCCCACATTGGGAAATTTGGAATTGGTTGAGTGGTTTATAACTGGTTAAGCAAGAAGGACAAGACACCAATTGGATCCCTTTTTGGGCTGTGGTGGCCCAAGTTGGTGTGGACCTTGTCCGTCTTGCTTTCTTGTAACGAAACGGGCCCGTGGGCCCGGGTCGTTACATAGCCGCTTTGAGCCGTTTCTTGTCAAGATTGGCAGAGAGGTGTTTACCTTTCTTTAAAGCCTTACGCAAGGCGGATGGCTTTGAATGGACAGAAAACTGTCAGCAGGCTTTTGAGGAGCTTAAGGAAGTCTTATCCATGCCGCCCTTGCTGTCCATACCAGAAGAAGGAGAGAAGCTATTTCTTTACCTCGCGGCTTCCTTGGAGGCGGTTAGCTCCATTTTGGTGCGCATTGATGAACATGCCGCTCAGAAGCCTGTGTACTATACGAGTAAGGTGCTTCACGGTGCAGAAGAAAGATATTCCAAAACCGAGAAGGTTATCTTTGCCCTGGTTATCTCCGCTCGACGGCTCAGACCATACTTCCAAGCCCATCCCATAATTGTGCTCACCGATCAGCCTCTCAGAATCATTTTGTCTCGTCCTGATACTTCTGGCCGACTGGCTAAGTGGGCGATTAAGTTGAGGGAGTTTGATCTATCTTTTTAGCCCCGAGCAGCTTTGAAATCCCAAGTCCTAGCCGACTTTTTAGTCGAGTGTACTTGGTCTGAAAAGCATCAAGGAAATCCCTCTCAAAGTCCTTCGGACAGCGGCAATGAGAATAGTGAAGCTTGGATCCTTCATGTCGATGGGGCCTCTAACTCCCAAGGGAGTGGGGCTGGTCTTATTCTTGCTGGCCCGAAGGGCGTGGTGTTGGAATATGCCCTTCGTTTTCTCTTTAAAGTTACAAATAATCAGGCTGAATATGAAGCCTTGTTAGCCGGACTCAAACTGATGCACGGGCTGGGAATCAAGCACCTCCAAGCTTTCACCGATTCGCAGCTTATCTCTGCCCAGGTAGCTGGCGAATATGAGGCTCGAGACCCTGTCATGTCTCGGTACCTCAGCAAGGTCAATCTATTAATCCCCTTGCTAGATCGCTTCACCATCAGTTACATCCCTAGAGAAGAGAATGCTAGGGCCGACATGCTAGCTCGACTCACCACCTCAACGGACAACGCCCTGAGTAAGACTTATGTTGAGTACCTGGAGACACCTAGCATCGAAACCGTGGAAGAAGTTCTACCAATTATGCAGGAAGGAACATGGATGGACGCCTACATCCGCTATTTGAAGGACGGTGTCCTCCCAGTTGACCGCGAGGAAGCCAGGCTGCTTAAGCGGAGGGCCTCTAAGTTTGTATTGCTAGACGACCTGCTATATAAGAAATATTTTTCCCAGCCTCTTTTCAAATGCGTCGGCCTGGCGGATGCGAATTACATTCTTAGAGAAATTCATGAAGGCATATACGGGAACCACTTAGGGAGCAGATCGCTGGCACATAAAGCTCTCCGACAGGGATATTACTGGCTGTCCATGCTGGGAGACGCAACTGAACTGGTAAGGAGATGCGACCAATGCCAGCGGCATGCTTGTATCCAGTGGAAACCGGCTTCCCAGCTGAGCCCTCTCTCTGCCCCATGGCCTTTTGCCCAATGGGGCATGGACATCCTCGGCCCTTTTCCTCCGGCATTAGGACAGCAAAAATTTTTGCTTGTCGCCATTGATTATTTTACTAAATGGGTCGAGGTTGAGGCACTCGCTAAGATTACAGAGAGCATGGTTAAGGCCTTTTTCTGGAAATCCGTCATTTGCCGATTTGGCATACCTCATACTCTTGTCACTGACAACAGCTGACAATTCGACAATGCAGCCTTCAAGACTTTTTGCGCCGATCTCGGTATCACTCATCGGCTCACCTCTATAGGCCATCCGTAATCTAACGGTGAGGCTGAGGTCATGAATCGTACGATACTACGAGGGCTGAGGACCCGATTGGATACATCTAAAGGCAGATGGGTGGAAGAACTCCCGAGCGTACTCTGGCGTATCATACAACTTCCAGGGCACCAACAGGAGAGACGCCTTTTAGCTTGGTCTTTGGTTCTGAAGCTGTCATTCCAGTCGAGATCGGTCTCCCGAGTACTCGAGTGGAATCATATAATGAAGCAGACAACCCCCTCGACTTAAGAGCCAGCCTCGACCTCATTGATGAAATGAGGGACCGAGCTCAGGTTAAGATGGCAGCCTACCATCAGCGAATAGCGAGATATTATGATGCTAATGTCCGCTCAAAAAGCTTCCGCCAGGGAGACTTGGTCCTTAGAAGAGCTGAAATATCCAAACCGACAGAAGGGGGCAAATTGGCTCTGAATTGGGAAGGGCCTTACCGGGTCACGGAAGTCCTCCATTATGGAGCATACCGACTCGAAGATCTAAATAGACGGCCAATTCCCCGGACTTAGAATGCAGATAATCTCCAGCAATATCATCAGTAATGAATGTATTTATTCAAGGAATTAATGAATGTACATGCTTGGAAATTTCATGTATGCAGAGTTTTCAAAGGACCTCGGCGGCCCCACGGTCCTAAGTGTTGGTCCAGATAGCAACCCAAGAGGGGGGGTGAATTGGGTTTTTCAAAAATTTAAACTCTTTTGAAAGATAACTCCCAGCGGAAATAAAAACTTAGATTCACAAGTTTAAAACTAAGCAACTATAAATAGAGAGTTGAAGATAAAGAGACAATCACGGCAAACACAAGAGATTTTATAGTGGTTCGGTGTACCTACACCTACGTCCACTCCCAAGTACCTCTTGGGTCCACACTATAATCAAACTGATTACAACAGAGTTGTTTTGCAAGCTCACAACTCAAACTTATTGTTTTCCCGGGTGCACAACGAACCCAGATGGTTTTCAAGGCTCACCAGTACAAAACCTAAAACCACAAGCTAATGCTTGCACAAGGCTAACAGCCTCAACTAAATCAATCACCAGATTAACCCAGCAAACAGTATTTGATTTTACAAAAACAAACTGCTCCTTCAATGAGCAAATATACAATAATGAAACAATAATAAGAGATTAGGAACCAAAGCCTGATTCGCAGATCTTGGTGGCTTCTTCCTTCTCTTCCTTTGAATGGATCTTCCTTTGAATGATGCTCTTGAGACTTAGAAGATCAGAAAAACTAGGGCTTCTTCCTTCTCTTGAGATTTCTTCTAAATAGAACAGCAAAGGCTTGGAATCTCTTTCTCTTCTTTTGGGGAATGAGTATGATCTTTCCTTACAGGTTTTCCCTCTTTTCTTTTCTGATGGATCTCAAAGATTTTCTCTATTCTTTTCTTTTTGCCTCTCTCTTATTTTTTCTTCTTCTTCTTTGGGATGCAATCAACCCTCTTCTTATAGATCCGATTAATCCACAAATAGTGTGAAACTATCCGTTAGAAGCAAGTGTAAAAAGGATTAGATCCATAAATAACAATAGCCGTTGGGATTAAAATAGATAAAGATAAAGTTTAGAGTCATTCTGACAGTTCTGGAGCCGTGTCTGACATTCTGGAGTCGGCTCTAACTTTTCTGGAGTCGGCTCTAACTCGAAATTATTTAATCCGCTCAATCTGGAGTCGTCTCTGACTTTTCTGGGGTCGACACAAAATTCTTCTGGAGTCAACTCTAACAGTCTGGGAGTCGACTCTAAGTCGTGGCCTGAAAATCCATCGTTCTGTTTTTCTGATAGAGTCGGCTCTACAGTCCCGGAGTCGACTCTAAGTCTGTGCCATTTTCCGGAGTCGGCTCTGTGATTCCATGTGTCGACTCTAATGTCTGCAATCTTACCTTGACATTAGATTCGAACCAGAACTTGATTTGCCTCTTGATTTTGATCATCAATAGACTTATAATCTGAAAAACTTAATCAAAATCATTAGTAACATCAAATGTTATACTCAAATAGTTTTGTTAATCATCAAAATCCTCAATTGGGTCAACAATCTCCCCCTTTTTGATGATGACAAAAACTTTGAGTATATGCATTAAAAATTCATTTGAATTGAGAATTATAGACATTGTTAAAGCTTAGAGACTTCCTAATAGAGAATTTGATGCCAATATTCAAAATGAATAAAATAAACAAAACTTGACATCAATCAAAATGATTTAACTTTTATATGGAGAAATTTATTAAGCTCCCCCTGCATTGAATAGCTCCCCCTATGTAGATAAACTGAATTCTTTCTAAAAATTCTCTCTTTCTTTCTCAAAATTATTCTTCATTTTCTTTCTCTTTCTCTTTCTTATATGCATATACACTTATCTCTCCCCCTTTTTTGTTATCAACAATAAGGTGAGTTTAAGAGCAATAAAGAATGTTATTAGAGCGAGAATGTTCGAATAGTCATAAAGATAGGAAACTTATTCAAGACATTCAATCAAAGATAATTTAAAATAAAAGTGTAATATTCATTCAAACATTTGTATTCCAAAGCAAGATCCATTACATGTATTAAAATGACAGATTTAAGTATGTAAATCCTATACATGCTAAGAAAGAAAGCAAGAAATCCTAAGATACAACCTAGGATAAATCAAAATCAAATATGCTTATACACAATTTTCTTCAAATGACCTATCATTTCCATAACATCATCTTTTTGGATTTCTTAAAATTTCAAGACAAGCTTCAATTTGAGACTGCAAGGTCAATATCTTTCTTCAGTTGACCAGTTGCATGAACATAAGATCCAGAACCATCAGCAATGCCTTCCATCCTTTCAAAAATTTTATGAAGATCAGCACCAAAGGATTCAACAGAATTGCTAATGGAAAAGGAAATCATGTCAAGTCTCGAATTAATCTCTCCTTTAATTGATTGAATCCTCTCTTAATTTCATGATTTGATCTCTGACTGTCATACTCAGCAAGTAAAGCTCTGAACTGACCAATTTGCTCATCAGAAAATCTCCAGAAGCCAATGCTGACTGATGTGGAAGTTGAGAGCTAGGTCCAGCTTCTGAAGGTCCAGCAGATGGTCCAGCAGAAGGAGGTCCAGCAGATGGTCAGGAATGTCTTCTCCTCTGACTTCCTCAACTCTAACCTCTTCAGCTCTGGCCTCTGTCCTCTTTTATCCAGTTTCCATTTACTTTTCTGAAGCCCATCGGTGAATAGTAGAGACACTATAGTAATCTGTATGTCTTAATTTTCTTAGTGGCTTCATTATCCATTATAAGCACACCTTGGCTTCTGAATACCAATGTCAAAACCATACCATATGGCAATGTAGATCTTTCTTAGTAGCTGCCTCTGCCATATAGCCTATCATCATGCCAGCAAGATTGACTGGCTTCCAGTGAGAATGCAGTCCATCAAAAGAATGTCTCGCTCCGAGACATACTCAAATCTACCATTTTAGGAAATAAATTCTTCCACAGATATTGTGAAGTAATCTGAGTTCCAAATTAAGTTGATTTGCAAGATTTCCTCAAACTCAGAAACTTCTCTCCCTAACATCCTTGATAATGCACCCTCTATCATCATGATGATATTCAAAACCAATTGTGGCATTTCCAATAGATTTCCAAGGATTCAGCTGTGATTACCTTGTTCCTCTTACAACACTCACTAAGCCTCCTCTCCTCTACTAAATCATTATAAAACTCTCTCACTAGGGCAGGGTAAGTAGGGATATCCAAAGAACAAACCTTCTCCCATCCCATTTCTTTCAACAACCGCCCAATAGCAAAGCCCTCCGAAATCAAAGAAATCAAAATCAACTTTTCTTCCGGTTGTAATGGCCTTACCGCTAATTGGTCGACTCGGGAGAAGATGGTGAGGGTGGAGAGTCATCTTGAGTGGCAGATGAAGAAGATGACGAAGGTTGCCTCCGATTTGAACGGCGCTTCGTCGGAACGTCGAACCACCAATGATAGCACGCCTTTTGGGAGCCATTGGGATTCGATTGGAATGAGTAATCAAGGGTTTTGAGGGATTTGGAGGGTTTGGAAAGTTTGGAACGCTTGGAAAAGGTTTAGGAGACGATAGGAATGTTTGGGGTCGACTCCGCCCTTTTTATTTTGACCTAGTTCGACTTAGAGTCGACTCCCGAAAACGAGGTGTCGGCTCCGAACCAGAAATCTGTCAGCGCCCGAATTAGAGTCGGCTCTACAGAAGCCAGAGTCGGCTCTAATTGCCCAGACAGAACATCAAAATAAGAAGGTGTCGACTCCACAAACTGCAGGTGTCGACTCTAACAGTTTCAGAGAAAAAAATCAAATTTCAAGGATCTGAAACTATCAAATTAATCATCAAACTCTAGATAAGTGTTCCTTAGCAATTGGGGAAACAATGAATCAAATTTCTAGATAGATTTCCTTATTGAATAGGGGATTTTCAAGAAATTATGAAGTCTAGATAGTTGTTGTCCTTAAGAGTTTCAGAAAATTATTCTAAAGGATCACAAACTCCTAATTCTCCTCTAAGATAACAAAATCTCTCCTCACTCAAAGGTTTGGTAAAAATATCAGCTAATTGATCATTAGTATTAACATATTCAAGACAAATCTTTGTTAGTTACATGTTCTCTAATAAAGTGATGTCTAATTTCAATGTGTTTAGTTCTTGAATGTTGAATTGGATTTTTAGTTAGATTGATAGCACTAGTATTATCACATTTAATAGGTGTTTTATCAAGTGTGATACCATAATCTTCAAGTTGTCGCTTAATCCAAAGGATTTGAGCACAGCAACTTCCAGCTGCAACATACTCTGCCTCAGCAGTGGATAATGCAACCGAATTTTGCTTCTTGCTAAACCAAGAGATTAAGTTACTTCCTAAAAGTTGGCATGCCCCACTTGTACTCTTTCTATCTAACTTACAACCAGCATAGTCAGAATCAGAATAAGCAATCAATTTTAAGGTTGAGTCTCTAGAATACCATAATCCTACATTTTTAGTTCCATTTAAGTATCTAAAGATTCTTTTAACAGCAATAAATGTGATTCCTTAGGATTAGATTGATATCTTGCACATAAGCAAACAGAAAATTGATATCTGGCCTACTTGCAGTTAAGTAAAGAAGTGATCCGATCATACCTCTGTAATGCTTCTTGATCTACTTTCTTACCTTCTTCATCCTTGTCCAGCTTGCATGAGGGACTCATTGGCGTACCAAGAGGTTTAGCAGATTCCATACCAAATTTCTTGAGTATTTCCTTTGTGTACTTTGTTTGGTTAATAAAATTCCCTCTTTCTCTTGTTTGATTTGAAGTCCAAGGAAGAAGTTTAGTTCTCCCATCATGCTCATCTCGAATTCTCCCTGCATTAACTTAGCAAATTCTTGACAAAGAAGATTGTTAGTAGCACCAAATATAATGTCATCAACATAAATTTGAACTACAATAAATCCTTTCCTTTTCTTTTCAAAAACAAGGTTTTATCAACATTTCCTCTAGAAAAGTCATTTTCAATTAAAAATTTACTTAATCTATCATACCAAGCTCTAGGTGCTTGCTTTAAACCATAAAGTGCTTTGTGTAGTTTGAAGACGTGGTTTGGAAATTCATGATCTTCAAAACCAGGAGGTTGTTCAACATAAACTTCTCATTTATAAAACCATTTAGAAATGCACTTTTAACATCCATTTGAAATAAGTTGAAATTCATATGACATGCAAATGCAAGTAATAGCCTAATGGCTTCTAATCTAGCAACAGGTGCAAAAGTTTCATCAAAATCTATACCTTCTTCTTGATTATATCCTTTTGCAACTAATCTAGCTTTGTTTCTAATTACTATGCCATTTTCATCTAATTTATTTCTAAAAACCCATTTAGATCCTATTATAGGGTGATTTTTAGGTCTTTCCACTAGGGTCCATACTTATTTCTAGTGAATTGGTTTAACTCTTCTGCATTGCTAACATCCAATAACTATCTTTTCAGCTTCATATTTTAGGTTCTATATGAGATACAAATGCAAGATGATTATTGATATCTCTCATTGATGATCTAGTCCTTACACCTTGAGATGGATCACCTATGATTAGGTCCTTAGGATGACCATAAGCATATCTCCAATCTCTAGGTAGATCTTATCATTATGATTAGTATCAATACCATCATCCTTAGGTGAGTCATCATCCTTAACTTCAGGTTCTTGATCTGAAGATACATTTAATTTTTCAATATCTCTTTCAATCAAAGATGTATCTTCCTCATCATCAATTTTATCTGAACTTGATGCTAAAGACTCATCAAACACTATATGAATGGATTCTTCTAAACTAAGCTTTTTTATTAAATACTCTATATGCTTTGCTAGATGTAGAATATCCTAGGAAGATACCTTCATCAGACTTTGCATCAAACTTCCCAAGATTATCCTTACCATTGTTATGAATAAAACATTTACAACCAAATGCATGAAAATAACTTAAATTTGGTTTCCTATTGATGCCATAAGTTCATAGGGAGTTTTCTTAAGGATAGGTCTAATTAGGGCTCTATTTAGGATGTAACATGCTGTGTTTATAGCTTCCGCCCAAAAATATTTTGGAAGTTGGCTTTCACATAGCATGGTACGGGCCATGTCTTCTAAAGTCCTATTCTTTCTTTCTACAACCATTTTGTTGCGGTGTTCTAGGTGCAGAAAGTTATGATGTATGCCTTTTTCAAAACAGAATTTTTCAAATAAGTGATTTTCAAATTCAGTTCCATGATCACTTCTAATAGACACTATGGTAGTGTTTTTCTCATTTGTGACTTTCTTAACAAATTTCATGAATATTGAGAAAGTCTCATCTTTGTGAGCCAAAAATTACCCAAGTGAATCTAGAGTAATCATCTACTATCACTAGACCATATTTCTTTCCTCCTAGACTTGTGGTTCTAGTAGGTCCAAAAAGGTCCATGTGTAGTAGCTCTAGTGGCCTAGTAGTTGAAACAACATTCTTAGATTTGAAAGAAGTTCTTGTTTGTTTTCCAAATTGACATGCATCACATATTCGATTATTTTCAAAATTTAGACTAGGAATACCTTTAACTAAATCCATTTTCAATAATTTTGAAATTAGGTGTGTGCTTGCATGACCTAATCTACGATGCCACGCCAACCAATCTCATTCATCTTAGCATTATTAGCAACTAAGCAATGATTACTTGGAGATAAATTACTCAAATCAATTAAGTACACATTGCCATAGCGTTTACCAACAAGAATAATGCTATTATCAATGGGATTAGTAACAGTGCAAACAGAAGCTTCAAAGGAAACCTTGAAACCTTTGTCACACAGTTGGCTAATACTTATTAGATTATGTTTAAGTCCATCAACATATAAAACATTATCAATATGAGTAGATGGAGTAATTTGAATCTTACCAATACCCATGATATGGCCTTGACCATTATCACCAAAAGTAACTACTCCACCTCTTTTTGATTCAAGGGTGATGAATTGATCTTTGTCACCCGTCATGTGTCTTGAGCAACCACTATCCAGGTACCATTTTCTTTTCAGTCTGATGGCTGCAAGACACTCCTGCAAAACATTTATGTCTTAATTTTAGGTACCCAAGCCTTCTTGGGTCCTTCATGGTTAGATGCATAAAAATTGTTCCTTTGGGAACCCAAATCATCTTTTTCTTTTTATGTGAAGATTTACACATATATGATTTATGTCCTTTGTTTCCACATTTAAAACAAGTAATGTTTAATGATTTTTCAGCATGTACAAAAATGTTCTTCAAGATTTTTGCTTTTTAAGTGTTATATCCTAATCCAGCTTTATCAAAAACCTTTTGATTTTCCAAAATCATATTAAGTTTGATAGAGCTTAGAGTAAATTTATCAACTATAGGCTTAAGTCTATCAACTTCATTTTTCAAACTTTCTTTTTCTTTTATCAAAAGTTCTTTATCAACAACATGCTTTTCATTTTCTAATGATAGTTTTTGCATTTGAGTTTTCAAATCTTTGTTCTTTGAACTTAGGTTTGCAAAATCATCCATTAATTCATAAAAAGCACTATGCAATTCATCAAAAGTGAAGTCATCAAGAAAACTCGGACTTACCTCATCATTGTCCGCCATGAAGCATAGATTGGCCATTTCACTCTTTTCTTCTTCTTCGGAACTTGTGCTTTCCGAATCGCTCCATGTGGCCATCATTGCCTTCTTTTTGAACCTCCGGGTGCCTTTCTTTAGTTGAGGGCATTCAGATTTAAAGTGACCCGGCTTCTTGCATTCAAAGCAAATAACTTCCTTTTCTTTGCCCTTGTCCTCATCTTTTCTTGCAAAGGCTTTTTCTTTTCAAACTTCTTCTTCTTCATGAATCTTTTAAATTTTCTTGTGATGAGTGCCATGTCCTCATCATCACTTTCATCTTCGGATTCATGAGGCTCTTCCATATATTCAGAAATCTTAAGAGCCATAGTTCTCTTCTTCTTTGACTCATCATCATCAACATGTTGCTTGATTTGAAGCTCATGAGTCATCAAGGATCCCAACAGTTCTTCTAGGGGTAGTATACTTAGATCCTTTGCCTCTTGTATTGCCGTCACCTTAGCTTCCCAAGTCCTAGGCAAGGAACGCAAGACCTTTCTCACAAGATCAGAATTATCATAAGATTTACCAAGACTTTTTAAACCATTAACTATGTCAGTAAATCTTGTAAACATATCAGCAATAGATTCACATGCATCCATTTTAAACAATTCATATTTATGAACTAGCATGTTAATCTTGGATTCCTTGACTTGATTTTCCCTCATGGGTAACCTCAAGTCTATCCCAGATTTCCTTAGCAGAAATGCAAATAGATATGCGATTGAATTCATTTGCATCTAATAAGCAGTATAAGACATTCATTGCTTTGGCATTGAGTTGTGCCAATTTTCTATCATGTTCATTCCATTCCGTTTCCGGTTTAGGAATCTCCATGCCATTAACTCTAGCAGTGGGTGTGTGTGGTCCATTGACTATAATACTCCATAGATCATAGTCAAGTGCTTGAATGAATATTTTCATTCTAGCCTTTCCAATAACCATAGTTAGAACCATTAAATAAGGGTGGTCTATTAGTAGATTGACCTTTGAAAAAAGATGAACCAGCTTGAGTTGCCATGTGGATCTTTGACTCTTGATCGTTAGATCAAATCAAATGAGCACTAGCTCTGATACCAATTGTTGGTCCAGATAGCAACCCAAGAGGGGGGTGAATTAGGTTTTTCAAAAATTTAAACTCTTTTGAAAGATAACCCCCAGCGGAAATAAAAACTTAGATTCACAAGTTTAAAACTAAGCAACTATAAATAGAGAGTTGAAGATAAAGAGACAATCACGGCAAACACAAGAGATTTTATAGTGGTTCGGTGTACCTGCACCTACGTCCACTCCCAAGTACCTCTTGGGTCCACACTATAATCAAACTGATTACAGCAGAGTTATTTTGCAAGCTCACAACTCAAACTTATTATTTTCCCGGGTGCACAACGAACCCAGCTGGTTTTCAAGGCTCACCAGCACAAAACCTAAAACCACAAGCTAATGCTTGCACAAGGCTAACACCTCAACTGAATCAATCACCAGATTGACCCAGCAAACAGTATTTGATTTTACAAAAACAAACTGCTCCTTCAATGAGCAAATATACAATAATGAAACAATAATAAGAGATTAGGAACCAAAGCCTGATTCACAGATCTTGGTGGCTTCTTCCTTCTCTTCCTTTGAATGGATCTTCCTTTGAATGATGCTCTTGAGACTTAGAAGATCAGAAAAACTAGGGCTTCTTCCTTCTCTTGAGATTTCTTCTAAATAGAACAGCAAAGGCTTGGAATCTCTTTCTCTTCTTTTGGGGAATGAGTATGATCTTTCCTTACAGGTTTTCCCTCTTTTCTTTTTGATGGATCTCAAAGATTTTCTCTATTCTTTTCTTTTTGCATCTCTCTTGTTTTTTCTTCTTTTCTTCTTTGGGATGCAATCAACCCTCTTCTTATAGATCTGATTAATCCATAAATAGTGTGAAACTATCCGTTAGAAGCAAGTGTAAAAAGGATTAGATCCATAAATAACAATAGCCGTTGTGATTAAAATAGATAAAGATAAAGTTGAGAGTCATTCTGACAGTTCTGGAGCCGTGTCTGACATTCTGGAGTCGGCTCTAACTTTTCTGGAGTCGGCTCTAACTCAAATTATTTAATCCGCTCGATCTGGAGTCATCTCTGACTTTTCTGGGGTCGACACAAAATTCTTCTGGAGTTGACTCTAACAGTCTGGGAGTCGACTCTAAGTCATGGCCTGAAAATCTATTGTTCTGTTATTTCTGATAGAGTCGGCTCTCACAGTCCCGGAGTCGACTCTAAGTCTGTGCCGTTTTTCGAAGTCGGCTCTGTGATTCCATATGTCGACTCTAATGTCTACAATCTTACCTTGACATTAGATTCAAACCAGAACTTGAATTTGCCTCTTGATTTTGATCATCAAATAGACTTATAATCTAAAAAACTTAATCAAAATCATTAGTAACATCAAATGTTATACTCAAATAGTTTTGTTAATCATCAAAATCCTCAATTGGGTCAACAATTCCAGGTTTTAGGATCAAGCCCCTTACCATCTTACCAAAAGCTATAGCTATTAGTAAAGGCGGTACTTTATTTCCTTAAGCCCCAAGGTTGATTCCTGCAGGGTACCCCCCACAGTTCACAATGGCAGCGCAGAGCCCCATGCTAAGTGGCGGGCGAACATGAGGGGCTTCACAATGCGTACACGTGGCACACACCGGTTGGTTGGGCTGTCAAGCACCGATGTCATATGTGGGCCCCATAAGCCCATGACAGTGAATCACAAGGGAGACGCTGGCCCCCATAAGCCAACAATCTCCCCCTCAGCGACACCCGAGGGATTCGAACCAACAACCTCGCTCTGATACCAGGTTTTAGGATCAAGCCCCTTACCATCTTACCAAAAGCTATAGCTGTCAGTAAAGGCGGTACTTTATTTCCTTAAGCCCCAAGGTTGATTCCTGCAGGGTACCCCCCACAGTTCACAATGGCAGCGCAGAGCCCCACGCTAAGTGGCGGGCAGACATGAGGGGCTTCGCAGTGCGTACACGTGGCACGCACCGGTTGGTTGGGCTGTCAAGCACTGATGTCATATGTGGGCCCCCATAAGCCCATGATAGCGAATCACAAGGGAGACGCTGGCCCCTATAAGCCAACACTAAGGACACCCCCAGGTTGGTATTACTTACCCTGAGGTGGTTCAAGTCTCGAACCTTAGGCGGCCTCGAGTCAAACTCTTGGGTCGGTATCCGACTACCCCCGAGATAGTTTTCAAAGGACTTCGGTGGTCCCACGGTCCTAAGGATACCCCCGGGTTGGTATTACTTACCCCTGAGGCAGTTCAAGTCTCGGACCTTAGGCGGCCTCGAGTCAAACTCCCGGGTCGGTATCCGACTACCCCCGAGGCAGTTTTCAAATGACCTCGGCGGCCCCATGGTCCTAAGGACACCCCCGGGTTGGTATTACTTACCCCTGAGGCGGTTCAAGTCCCGGACCTTAGGCGGCCTCGATTCAAACTCTCGGGTCGGTATCCGATTACCCTCGAGGTAGTTTTCAAAGGACCTCGGCGCCCCACGGTCCTAAGGACACCCCCGGGTTGGTATTACTTACTCCTGAGGCAGTTCAAGACCCGGACCTTAGGCGGCCTCGAGTCAAACTCCCGGGTTGGTATCCGACTACCCCCAAGACAGTTTTCAAAGGACCTCGGCGGCCCCACGGTCCTAAGGACACCCCCGGGTTGGTATTACTTACCCCTGAGGTGGTTCAAGTCTCGGACCTTAGGCGGCCTCGAGTCAAACTCCCGGGCCGATATCCAATTACCCCCGAGGCAGTTTTCAAAAACCTAGGTGGCTTCAAGCTAACCTCCTAAAATCGAGCAACCCTATAGGGTTTCTCGAGCCATGACCCAAATGTTGAAATGATGGAATCCATGTTGCACGGCTATCTCTTAAATCCAAAGACGAGGTGCCTACGATACAGCCCTTGAATTCGTACCTGACACTAGCGTACAGGGTAAGCCTTAAAAGGCCGGGAGGATAGATGAACCCCCCCTTGTTGTGCCATGATTGAAGATTGATAGGTGGTTAACTAAATCATCAGGTAAATAAAAGAAAGAAAGTAGACATCCATTCATCAAAATGTTGAGCCATCATGGGGGCATACTCTACAAAATGTTGTTCAAAGGCCGATATTGATCAACCTACACAAAGAAGTTCACTAAAGACAAAAAGAAAAAAGAAACTCGATCAAATCAAATCTCGCCACATCCTTACTGGTCCCCAGGGCATCCATCCCCTGCGGTTGGCCCTTGTTGACCCAATTGATGATTTTGATGATTAACAAAACTATTTGAGTATAACAATTGAAGGCTCTAATGATTTTGATTAAGTTTTTCAGATTATAAGTCGATTGAATGATCAAAATCAGGAGTTAAATCTTGTTCTGGATCGAATCTAATGTCTAGGTAAGATTGCAGACATTAGAGTCGACTCCGAGAATCACAGAGCCGACTCCAGTATCTGGCATGGAAGTTAGAGTCAACTCTGAGACTGTTAGAGCCGACTCCAACAGAAAAGATAGAACGTTGATTTTTCTGGCCCCGACTTAGAGTCGACTCCGGGTCTGTTAGAGTCGACTCCAGAAAAGTTTCTTGTCGACCCCAGAAAAGTCAGAGACGACTCCAGAATTAACGGATTAAAGTGTTTCGAGTTAGAGCCAACTCCAGAAAAGTTAGAGTCGACTCCAACCCACCTGGAACGAAAAATCAAATTGCCAGATCAGCTCTAACGGTAATATTTCTATTTTACTTTATTTCTAACGGATATATTTTGTTGCAAGGTACACTCCAACGGATAGTTTTCTTCCAAAAATGGTTTGAAAGAAATCTATAAAAAGGGAAGACTATCATTCAAAAACAAGAACGAAAAAACAAAGAAGAAAAATGGAAATAGAGAAATCCCAATTCAAAAATCCAAAAAGAGAGAGCCTGAATCTCAAGAGAAAAAACCTTCTAGCTCAAATCCACTCCACTCCAAAAAGCTCAAGAGGAATCCAAGGCATTCAAATCAAAGTTTTGGTGGATTTCCCAAATTGGAGAAAGAGGATCAGTTTCTTGCTTTTCAATCCTTCTCAACTGCTTCAACTGTGAAGAATCGGAGCTGAGGCTTGATTCAATCTAGCAAGGAGAAGAAGAAAAGAAGAAAAGAAGAAAAGCTCAAAAGCCAACCAACTACAAATCAGGCTTTTCTAAACCTTGTTCATTTACTTGATTATTTGCTCATTGAGGAGCTGTATACTTGAAAAACAATATTTCTTTTATTGTGTCTAGTTCAATCTGGAGGATTGAACTAGTGGAGGTAGTCTTACCTCGGTACAAGCTTGGTATAGCTTGTGTTAGGGTTTTTGTGCTGGTGAGCCCGGAAAACCGGCTGGGTTCGTTGTGATCCCGGGAAAACAACAAGTTTGAGTTGTGAGCTTGTAAAACAACTCGGCTGTAATCAAGGAAGATTATAGTGTGGACCCAAGTGAATCTTGGGAGTGGATGTAGGTGTTGGATACACCGAACCACTATAAAATCTTTGTATTTTCCGTGTCTCCTTTATCTCTATCTCTATCTCTATCTTATTGATTGTATTTTGTTTTTGCATCTGCATTCACTTTCACTCACACTAAGCAAACAAATATTTCAAAAGGTTTAAATTTTTTTTTAAAGAACCCAATTCACCCCCCCCCCCTCTTGGGTTGTCATCTGGGCCAACAATTGGTATCAGAGCTAGTGCTCATTAGATTTTGATCACACGATCAAGAGCTAAAGATCCAAATGGCAGCTCAAGTTGGATCATTTGCTGAAGGTCATTCTACGAATAGACCTCCACTGTTTAATGGTTCAAATTATTCATATTGGAAAGCTAGAATGAGGATATTCATTCAAGCTTCTGACTATGAACTATGGGGTGTTATAATTAATGGACCTAGTACACCCACACATGTTATTGATGACACTATTGTTCCTAAGCCCGAAAGGGACTGGAATGATAATGATAGGAAGATGGCACATCTTAACGCTAAAGCCATGAATGTTTTATATTGCTCTTTAGATGCAAATGAATTTAATAGAATCTCCACATGTAATTCCGCAAAGGAGATTTGGGATAGATTAGAGGTTACCCATGAGGGTACCAACCAAGTAAAAGAATCTAAAATTAATATTCTTGTTCATAAATATGAGTTGTTTAGCATGGAACAATCTGAAACATTGCATGCATGTATACTAGATTTACAGATATTGTAAATGGTTTAAAAAGTCTTGGTAAGACATATACTAACTCAGAACTTGTTCGAAAAATTCTTAGGTCACTACCAAGATCATGGGAAGCCAAAATGACAGCAATCCAAGAAGCAAGGACCTCAACACTCTGCCCTTAGATGAGCTTCTAGGATCACTTATGACCCATGAGTTGACAATGAAGCAGCACATAGAGGAGGACACAAAGAAGAAGAAAGTGATTGCCCTCAAAGCTGCAAAAGAAGAAGAGAGCAGCAGCGATGATGATGATGATGATGATGATGAAGAGACTGCTCTCTTAGCTAAAAAGTTTAAAAGATTCATGAGGAGAAAGAAACCCTCCACAAGAAGAATTTGGAGCAAAGTGGGAAGGAGAAAAGGATAAGAACAAGGACAAGGACAAAGAAAAAGAGAAAACCCCTTGACTTGCTATGAGTGTAATAAACCGGGGCACTTTAGGAATGAATGTCCTAAATTAAAGAAAGCCTACAAAAAGAAAAAGAAGGCTTATGTGGCGACTTGGAGTGATAGCGAAGAATCTTCTTCCGAAGAAGAAGAACAAAAGGAAGTCGCAAATGTATATTTTATGACGGACGACAACGATGAGGTAAGTTTCGATAACCCTTGCGATGAGTTTGCATTTGATGAATTATTTGATGCTTTTAATGAACTTGTCGGCGATTTCAAGGTTTTGAAAAAGAAATACAAGCTTTTGAAAAATGAAAATTCAACTTTCATTAAAGAAAGGAAGATCTTAATAATGAAGTTATAAACTTAAATCTGAAAATGAAATTTGGTAAAAGAAAAAGTATTAATTTCCAATGAAAATGATAAACTAGGAAAGAGGTTGAAAAATATAAGAACATAGTTGATAAGTTTACCTTAAGCTCAACTAAATTGAACATGTTATTAAATAGTCAAAAAGCAGTTTTTTGACAAAGCCGGATTAGGGTATAACACTTTTAGAAAACAAAAATCACTGAAAAATATTTTTGTGCGTGCTGGCCAAAGTAATTTTACATGCTTTAAATGTAATCAAAAAGGACATAAATCTTATGAATGTAAAATTCTAAAACCTAATAAAAACTAAATATTAAAGGAAAGAAAATATGGGTTCCAAAAGGAACGTTTTTTTGCTACTAACCATGAAGGACCCAAGAAAGCTTGGGTACCTAAACATAAGACTTGATCATCTTTGCAGGAGTGTCTTGCGGCCAAAAGATCAAAGCGAAAGTGGTATCTTGATAGCGGCTGCTCAAGGCACATGACGGGTGATAAAGATCAATTCATCACCCTCGAAAGCAAAAGAGGAGGAGTAGTTACATTTGGGGATAATGGCAAAGGCCAAATCTTGGAGCTTGGTAACATTCAAATAACTCCCTCCACATATTGAAAATGTCTTATATGTTGATGGTTTGAAACATAATTTAATTAGCATTAGTCAATTATGTGACAAAGATTTTAAGTATCATTTGAATCTTCTATATGCACAGTTGCAAATCCCATTGATAATAGCATTGTTTTTATTGGAAATAGAAATGGCAATGTATACTTGATTGACTTAGACAATTTGTCTACTAATAATCATTGCTTAGTTGCTAATAATGCTAATATGAATGAGATTGGTTGGTTGTGGCATCGAAGATTAGGTCACGCAGCACACACCTGATTTCAAAACTAATTAGAATGGATTTAGTAAAAGGATTACCTAAAATAGATTTTGAAAATAACAAAATATGTGATGCATGTCAGTTTGGAAAACAAACGAGAAGTTCTTTAAATCTAAAATATTTTTCAACTTCTAGGCCATTAGAGCTACTTCACATGGACATTTTTGGACCAACTAGAACCACAAGTCTAGGAGGAAAGAAATATGGTCTTGTGATAGTAGATGATTACTCTAGATTCACTTGGGTAATATTTTTAGCTCACAAGATGAGACTTTCTCGATATTCCTAAAATTCTTCAAGAAAGTAACAAATGAGAAAAATACTACCATAGTGTCTGTAAGAAGTGATCATGGAACTGAATTTGAAAATCACTTATTTGAAAGTTTTTGCAATGAAAATGGTATTAATCATAATATTTTTGCACCAAGAACCCTCAACAAAATGGAGTA
>UESW01003962.1:892814-916671 GCA_900491605.1 Calamus simplicifolius
CTATCACAACTGGAAGGAAGGTCAACTTTGATTTCTTTGAGTCGGAGGGCTTCTCAATAGGAAGATGTTTAAAAGAAATGGGGTGGGAAAAGATTTGTTCATTAGATATCCCCACTTATCCTGCCCTAGTGAGAGAATTTTACAATGATTTGAGTAGAGGAGAAGGCGGTTTAGTCAGTATTGTAAGAGGAACTAGAGTTGTAATAACTGCTGAAATCCTTGGAAATCTGTTGGAAATGCCCACAATTGGTATTATGGAATATCAGCATGATGATAGAAGTGGTGCATTGTCAAGAATGTTAGGGAGGGATGTAACCGAGTTTGAGGAAATTCTTGCTAATCAATTAAATCTGGAGCTCAGGTTACTACACAACATATGTGGAAGAATTTTATTCCCCAAAATTGGTAGATTTGAGTACGTCTCGGAGCGAGACATTCTTTTGATGGATTGTATTATAACTGGAAGGCCAGTCAACCTAGCTGGCATGATGATTGGTTATATGGCAGAGGCTGCTACAAAGAAAAGATCTACACTGCCATATGGTATGGTTCTGACATTGATCTTTAGAAGCCAAGGTGTGCTAATTATGGATAATGAACCCCTAAGGAAATTAAGGCACACTGACTATTATAGTATTTCTACTATTCATCGGATGGGCTTCAAGAAGTTAAATGGTATCTGGATGAAAGGAGGACGAGAAGAAAGAGCTGAGAGAGATAGAACTGAAGAGGCCAGAGTAGAAGATATCCCTGGACCATCCACTGCGGGACCATCAGTCCCTGATCCATTTATTGCGGGACCATCTACAGCTGGACCTTCAGAAGCTGGACCGAGCACAGTTCCCTCTCCTCCACATCTGTCTGTTACTGCTTCTGGGAGATTCTCTGATGAGCAGATTGGTCAGTTGAGAGCCTTGCTTGCTGAATATGACAGTCAGAGATCTCATGAGATTAATCAATTAAAAGAAGACTTCAATCAGCTAAAGAAGAACTTAACTCGAGACTTGACATGATTTCCTTTTCCATAAGCAATTCTGTTGAATCCTTTGGTGCTGAACTTCACAAAATCTTTGAAAGGATGGAAGGCATTGCTGATGGCTCGGGATCTTATGTTCATGCAACTGGTCAACTGAAGAAGGACATTGACCTTGCAGTCTCACAGATTGAAGCTTGTCTTGAAAATTTTAAGAAATCTCAAAAAGATGATGTAATGGAAATCATAGGTCACTTGAAGAAAATTGTATTCAAACATATCTGACTTTGATTTTGATTTTGATACTCTTTTGTATCTTAGGTTCTCCAGGTTTACTTTATCTTGATAGTTTATTTAGGAATTTTGAGTATCTAATGTATCTCACTTTGGAATGTACTTGAATCAACTTATGTAATGTTTCTTACTTATGTAATGCAATTACACATTTTCAAATCTGTCTATGATTGACTGCTTGAATCCCTATGTCTTATTGAACCAACAATTTTTCTCTAATAACTTTCTTTATCTAATACTCTCCTTATTGCTGATAACAAAAAAGGGGGAGAGATGGTTGAATATGCAAAAAAAAAAGACTTGAAATTTTAATGAGAGATGGTTGAATATGCAAAAAGAAAGAAAGAAAGGGGGAGAAATGATTGTTTATGCAAAAAGAAAGAGACTTGAAATTTTAATCAGTTCAATTAAAATTTGATTTTTATATATAGGGGGAGCTATTCAATGCAGGGGGAGCTTAACAACAAGCTTAATTGCAATTTTCTGTACATTTAGTTTAAATGTTCATAATTGATGGCTTATATAGAACTCATGCATAATTTTAAAAGTTCACTTTGAATATTGGCATCAAATCCTTCATTAAAAATGTTTTAAGCTTTAAAATGACTATAATCTTTAGTTCGAATGAATTTTTTGAATGCATATACTCAAAGTTTTTGTTATCATCAAAAAGGGGGAGATTGTTGACCCAATTGATGATTTTGATGATTAACAAAACTATTTGAGTATAACAATTGAAGGCTCTAATGATTTTGATTAAGTTTTTCAGATTATAAGTCGATTGAATGATCAAAATCAGGAGTTAAATCTTGTTCTGGATCGAATCTAATGTCTAGGTAAGATTGCAGACATTAGAGTCGACTCCGAGAATCACAGAGCCGACTCCAGTATCTGGCACGGAAGTTAGAGTCGACTCCGAGACTGTTAGAGCCGACTCCAACAGAAAAGACAGAACGTTGATTTTTCTGGCCCCGACTTAGAGTCGACTCCGGGTCTGTTAGAGTCGACTCCAGAAAAGTTTCTTGTCGACCCCAGAAAAGTCAGAGACGACTCCAGAATTAACGGATTAAAGTGTTTCGAGTTAGAGCCGACTCCAGAAAAGTTAGAGTCGACTCCAACCCACCTGGAACGAAAAATCAAATTGCCAGATCAGCTCTAACGGTAATATTTCTATTTTACTTTATTTCTAACGGATATATTTTGTTGCAAGGTACACTCCAACGGATAGTTTTCTTCCAAAAATGGTTTGAAAGAAATCTATAAAAGGGAAGACTATCATTCAAAAACAAGAACGGAAAAACAAAGAAGAAAAACGGAAATAGAGAAATCCCAATTCAAAAATCCGAAAAAGAGAGAGCCTGAATCTCAAGAGAAAAAACCTTCTAGCTCAAATCCACTCCACTCCAAAAAGCTCAAGAGGAATCCAAGGCATTCAAATCAAAGTTTTGGTGGATTTCCCAAATTGGAGAAAGAGGATCAGTTTCTTGCTTTTCAATCCTTCTCAACTGCTTCAACTGTGAAGAATCGGAGCTGAGGCTTGATTCAATCTAGCAAGGAGAAGAAGAAGAAGAAAAGAAGAAAAGCTCAAAAGCCAACCAACTACAAATCAGGCTTTTCTAAACCTTGTTCATTTACTTGATTATTTGCTCATTGAGGAGCTGTGTACTTGAAAAACAATATTTCTTTTGTTTGTGTCTAGTTCAATCTGGGGGATTGAACTAGTGGAGGTAGTCTTACCTCGGTACAAGCTTGGTATAGCTTGTGTTAGGGTTTTTGTGCTGGTGAGCCCGGAAAACCGGCTGGGTTCGTTGTGATCCCGGGAAAACAACAAGTTTGAGTTGTGAGCTTGTAAAACAACTCGGCTGTAATCAAGGAAGATTATAGTGTGGACCCAAGTGAATCTTGGGAGTGGACGTAGGTGTTGGATACACCGAACCACTATAAAATCTTTGTGTTTGCCGTGTCTCCTTTATCTCTATCTCTATCTCTATCTTATTGATTGTATTTTGTTTTTGCATCTGCATTCACTTTCACTCACACTAAGCAAACAAATATTTCAAAAGGTTTAAATTTTTTTTAAAGAACCCAATTCACCCCCCCCTCTTGGGTTGTCATCTGGGCCAACAGCCCTTCTATTTTAATCGGTCCGATGGTGGGATCCTCAACTATCATCAGTTCGTCAGCTGCGTCTTCGACCCTTAACTCGTCCTCAACCTCGGCGTCAGAGGTCTCCTCATCGTCTGCGGGTCGAAGGTGCTCGAGGTCACCTAGCTTGAAAAGTCGAGACAGTTTCCTCTTGCAACTTTCAAAACCCTGAACGAAGGCATCCATGATAGCCTCGCGGCACTCCGAATCGAAGTCGGGGGAACCTTTGTATTTCTTGACGGCCTCTCGAGCTTGAGTTTCGGCCGCAGCCACCCTCTCCTGAGCCCGCATCTCACCGCCACCATTTTATCCAAGCATCCTTTGCCTCCTTCTCGGCCAAGACCAACTTTTCTATAGCATCATGGGCTGCGGCTTCTGCATTATCAGCTCGATTTTCAGTATGTTCTAACTGGAGAAAGGCCTCTCTCAATTTCTCTTCAATTGGCAATAACCTCGCTGTAACTTCCGACAGTTTGGCGTCCAAGGTCTGCAACTCTTTCTCGGCCCTCTCCCGCCATGCACGGTTATCCTCCTGGGCGGTCTGGAGGTCATCTAATGCCTTCAACTCCCAGCCCTCGTTTCCGACAGCTCCTTGTCCAAATCCTCAATGCGGGACTTGGCATTAACTAGATCCTCTTGAATCACGAAGAGGTCGTTGGACACCTGCATTAGTCAGGTAACGAGCGTAAAAATTCTGCACCTATAGAAGAGGAAAAGGAGAGGAAAGCCTCGATCTTACCTGGAGCGCGGCTGTAAAGAGCGTGTCAAAGGACTCCTCCAACGGTAAGGTCCCCATTAAAGCTTGAAATTTGGGTAGGATGGCGAGCTTTAGAACCGTTTCTGACAGGTGGCTCTTATACAGTGTACCTCGGCGGGGCATCCGCGAAGATTGAGATGGACCTCTCGAGGCGCCCGAGAGGGCCGGAGCATCCACCCCCCTCGGTGACTGCGGGCCCAGCGGAGATGCTTCGATAAAATATGGGGGCGTTACGATCCCCGCCCCAACTATCACTCCACTTCCGGACAGCCCCCCGACGACTTCAGGAGGAGGAAATATTATTGCTGGTGGGCTCGCGCGGGGAGGCCCTCCAATCGACATTCTGGCATGAGGGCTCTCTCCTTCCTGATCCTCCTCCACCAGGATTCTGGCATGAGGGCTCTCTCCTTCCTGATCCTCCTCCACCAGGATAGCCTCAGGGAGGGCGGCCGAAGGTTGGGTCGAGTGACCCGGCTCTCTTCGGTGGGGCCTTTTGGGCCTTACCCCTGTGGTATCGGGGACATCCCCCTTCCTCTTCCGGAGGCCGCAATTATCAAGTCCTGGGAAAACCTCATTACTGCAAATAGAGGACCGAGGGCAAATCAAAAGGGGACCCAGGATATACAATATGTGAGAGGAAAATGCATGCCAAAATACGTATTCATACATGTATATAAATACAAAGCGAAAAACAAAAAACAAACAAAACAACAAGACTGAACAAAGCGCTAATTAAGATAAAAAAATTCGAAAAAAAATTTGAGGCTCACCGTGGGCAGCGACACCGGCATGAATATGATCCCTCGAAGGTTATCCTCCGACAATAATTCCTTACTAGGTAAGACGATGGTGGACACCAAAACTTTAAATAGTTCTTGATCCCTCTTTTGATAGCAGAATTTTGATTAGAACTAGTATCGGGAATACCCCAGTTTGCGTTCATCCCTCTATATGCGCGTAGAAGAACCAGGACTTCCACCCTTTAATTTTGGAAGGGAGATTGAGCCTAAAAGTTCTCTTGGGCCTAGAAACGAAATTCTACCACCCAGCCTTTTTAGGGTTTCGAATCCTATACAGAGCCCTAAATAAGGAAAGCCGGGCAGAAGCCTCGTGGAAATGACAGAGTATCAAAAATGAATAGATAATACGAATGGAATTAGGGGTTAGCTGCACCGGGATAAGGCGATACCTATCTAACAAATTCACGAAGAAAGGATGGAAAGGCAACCGTAAATCACACTTGAAGAATTCCACATATAGTGCAACCCTCCCCGGTTTCGTAGAGGTCACCCTATCTTCGGGAAGGGCACTAGAAAGTCGGATACTATCAGGAATCCCAAATCGGGCCCTAAGGTTCCTAAAGTCCTGAGAGGTCATGACTGAGGCGATCTCCATCGGACCAGCGGATTTAGGAGTAGCGACTGGAAATGCTACCTCATGACTGATGGATGAGGATGAAACCCTAGGGGATTGGGACAATGGTCCAGGTAATGGTCGCAGGACCCCGGTAGGCTCCCGGACCGCGACCGATTGTTCCCCACGGATGGTTACACCCTCGAGAGCCTGACGACGCACCTGGATGATCTCTTCCCGAGAGGGTTCGATCATAGGACCTTTACCTTTCCTATCCTGGTTGGGATCCATAGAAGAAGGAAAAGAGAAAGAAGAAGAAGCTAACCTGAACTCAGAAAATGGAGACGCAGGAGAAACAGGAAAAATAAAAAGCAAAAGAATTGAAAGGACGGACTCTTTATAATATATTTGAATAACGCCTCGAGCGCCACAAGGCCACGCAGCAATGCATGAATTGAACCAAGGCAGATGAAAAGATACTATCTTCCTTGTGATATACACTTCCTCTTCCAAGACATAACTTTACGAGTGTAAAAATCAATTGGGACCTTTTCGCCCCTCCCCCTTGGCAAGTGCTATGCACCCGAACGCAAGGGGCAAGGACGAGGGGGCATATGATAGGGTTAGTAGTCATCATAGAAAGGCAGGGAGAGCCTTAGGCGGCCCCTAAGCCTTGGGTGGCCCCTGAGCTCTAGGCGGCCCCAGTGCCCTAGGCGACCCCTGAGCCCTAGGCGCCCCTTGGGCCTTAGGCGGCCCCTGAGCCCTAGGCGGCCCCAATGCCCTAGGTGGCACCTAGGCCTTAGGCGGCCCCTGAGACTCTAGGCAGCCCCAGTTCCCTAGGCGGCCCCTGGGCCTTAGGTGGCCTCCAAGCCTTAGGCGGCCCCCGAGCTCTAGGCCGCCCCAGTGCCCTAGGCGGCCCCTGGGCCTTAGGCGGCCCCTGAGCCCTAGGCGGCCCCAGTGCCCTAGGCGGCCCCTGGGCCTTAGACGGCCTCTCTCGGTCTTACATCTAGAGTTCTCTAGCTGCTCTCATATTAGAAGTACCTAATACGATAAGCTTTCATGTCTGGATGAGGCTCGAAAATCATCGACATCATGACGCTTTAATGGCTCATGTAAGACAAACTTGGAAAGTCGCCGTTCATCGAAAGACTCATATAAAGGAGGTACTAATTACCTACTTTAGAGCTAGATAACTTTCTACGAATTCTGACATTCTCTTGGAAAGATCAAAATCCATCATGAAGATCCCATGCTTCTGAGCAAGCAAGCTCCTTGAGCAAACTCTTAAAAAAAATCCTGAGGGTAACTTATTAAGAACGACCACGTGGCAAGCGCAGGGACAAAAAAAAAAGAAAAAGAAAGAAAGATGGCTCACTGGAAAGAAAGGGGAGAGATATAAGGTGAACAAGGATACTATTCAAACACACCTTCTTTTTAACAAAGAAAATGAGAAAACATCCCCATCTTTTTTCCTCAATTCGAGCTCCAGAAGCTCACGGCTGTGTCTTGGCCATCAATACTCGGAGCCTATGAAGTCTACTTGGTGATTAGGAACCAACAATTAGTATTATCATCATTGATTATGACTATTATCATTACTATGCAATATATAAAAGCATTGTACTCCTAAGATTTGCATATGAAGATCGAAGCCGGGCTATAATTGATGCCAAATTGATTGCTAATGTGAATGGTACAGGGAGACTGGTAGATATGTATTTTAGCATGAAATCATATTTATCTAGCTATAAAATGATCAGTAAGTTGCAATATTATAATTATAATATGAAAAATCTACAGGCCAAGTGATCTAAGAATGAAGCTTGAATTGAAGACCACTTCATTTTATAAATCATTTGTTCCACAGGATTCCATTTTCACCATTCATTCTACTTTTCTAACAATTCTTATCAAATACTTCTAAATTGACGTGGCAAAATTCAAGCAGGAGCAAGTTTGTAAGCATAAAAAAATTACCAAGGTCCTTGATAAACACCATAGTTGATCTGTCAACAACCATTACCATCCCAAATCTTTGACAATAGGACATAAGTAATAAAAAAAAACATGCAATCATGATATAATTAAGTAACGTCTATATATACTTCTTCAATGAATTGTTGTAAACTCCTTGGATGCATTTGGATGAAAAATTTTTGGAAAGATTTCATTAAAGTAAAGTTTGGAATTCTAAAACCAAAATTCTTTATTTTATTATTTTAAATAAAAATTTCTAAAATTTTACCAAATTTATAAATTTTTTAAAATGTTCATTTATATATCAAAATTTTTAATTTTATTTACATGCTAAAGTACCACATAAATATTTATTTTAATATTTTTTTGAATTTTTACAATGCAGCGCGCCCAGTGCAACCCTAGAGAAGAATAGCAAGCTCAAGAATGCAGATAAAAAAATTATATACCACACAAATACCAAACCACATGCAAGCCAACTTAAAGGAAAGCATCTCCAATCGTTTTTGGATATGGAACCAGGGCAACCACTGTATTCAACCTAAGATATTGAGAACCTTCTTCTCCTAGGCTCGTTCAAACCCACCCTAATTCCGTCACCAATGGAAGAAGTGTCCTTGGACCCGTGCCTAAACGCGCTGAGCTTCCCCAAGGCCTTGGAAACAGAGGAGAGAAACGCGGGCCTTTTGGGTGCTCCTTTGAGCCCTTTACTGCCGACTAGATCCGAGAGCTGTAGCTTCACCAGGGCGAGCTCCGACCGCAGCGCCTCATTCTCCCGCAACAGCGGCCCATCCAACATCGCCCCGGCACGGGAGCCGGCCGCCGCCGAGTTCGTCGACGCATCCGTCTCTTCGGCCGCGGCCCCGAGCTTGAGCTGGTCGCAGTAGAGCGCATGGAGGACTATTTGTAAGGGGAGGTTGTTTTGAGAGGCGTCGAGTCGAGCCTCGTAGGAGAGTTTGAGTGGGTTCATCACGCTGCACGCCTTCTCTCTTTCGATCTCGTCCAGACCAGGATGAGCCTGTGTCGTTCACCACAAAAAAAAAAAAAAAAAAACATAACGTCCGTTATTGTGTTCAAAATTAATGGCTAAAATTTCTATTGTAGTGATGTTCAATAAGTAACAGAGCTAACAGATTAATCTTATTAACGTCCGTTAAGTGACGGTTTTGTTGGCGTCGGGGTGATCGGCGTTCCTGGAGAACATCCGCATAAATTATGGTGAGGCGTACGTCACTGACGGGCGCATATACGGACCTTGAGGTATATGTCGACGGCGCGGTAGAGATCGTCGTCGAACCTCCGTGCCGACGTGGGGAGCGCGCTAGCGATATCGGTGAACTGGTCCACGGTGAGGTCCTCGTAGGTGGCGATATCGCCGACGAACGCGTCCACGGTATTGGCGACCTTCTGGACCGTGGCGGAGCAGCAGGCGGCGCCGCCGCCATAGAGGACTCTGCTGCCGTTCCTCTCCCTTTCCACGAATCCTGCCACTATACGTTGGACGCTGTCCAGATCGACGATCCGCTCGCTGGAGTAGTCCAGAGCGACGACGAGGAGGTCGGCAACGACGGCCTGGTCGAGCAAGGCGGAGATCCGGCTCTCGAGCTCCAGCCGGCAGGCGGCGCAGGCCTCGAGGAAGATTGCGGCGCGGAGAAGGCCGCAGAGGAAGCCGACGGGGAGGGCGGTGTCGGGGAGGAGGGAGGCGAGGGACTCGAGGATGGCGCGCTGGCGGGGCCGGAGGTCAGCGGCGTGGCGGGGTCGGAGAGGGGGGCAGCTGGGGAGGCGGTCCCGGAGAGGGGGAGGAGGTCGGAGAGGTTGAGATCGGCGTAGGCGATGACGGCAGCGGCGAGGGATTTGGGGGAGGCGCCGCGGGATCGCATCGCGGAGAGGACCTTTTGGAGGGAGGAGGGGCTGAGGGCACCGAGTTCTGCAGCCCACCACTCCGGCGGGGAACTCGTCGGAAAGTTCGCCTCGCTGCAAGCCTGGGGAAAAAAGAGCCGGTTAGTGCCGGGGGATTAAGGGCTATTTTGGAAATAAAAATTTACAGCTTAGAAAGAAAAAAAAAAAAGCTCTCTAAAAGACTAACGCTTTTGAGAGAGGAGTGGTATAATTGCACAATAACATATATATTGGAGAAAATTGTTAAAAAAATCAGAAAAATATATTTGTTATGGTTGGAGGAATAAATAGTTTTTGAACAGTGATGAAATCTGCAATGAAAAAATATCAATCAAATCTAATCTTGATTTCTCCACTTGAGTGAAAAAATAAAGTTATGAAGGTGGAGAGATTTATATTTACTTTACTAATAAATTATAAACAATCAGTAAAGAAATATTCTTCCAATGAAAATCCTTAAAAAGCAATTTTAAGTATTAATCTTTTTAAAACAATCTTTTCACCATACTTATTTTTTCTTATCTTTTTTCTATAGCAAGCGGTACAAACATTTAAAATATTTTCTTATCAAGTACTTTTGTAAATAAATTAAAAATTAATTCCACTTAAATCATGTATTTGTGCTCTCTTTTTGAAATAAAAAAAAATATCTTAATTGATCCTCTACTTATGTTTCAATTTGTACAATTCACCGCTATTATTTAAATAATTATTAAAGTTAATAAAAAAAACTGATCGAATTATGTGATCATTTTTTAGTGACCTTAAATTAATTTTAATTAAATCATCTTTAATATTTTTAAATAAATTTTAATTAAAATATTTTTGATTAAATATCATACCTTATTTCATGATCATTTTTGATATTTGCTGATCCATTAATTCTTTTGCGATATCATCACTTAAATAATAATTTAAATGGCTATGATAAAATATAAATTAAACGTAATTAGATTTAGTGCGTCAAGTAAGAATCTTTTAAAGTTGGGATCGAAGTACCAGCCTAAATAAGGAATTAAACATGGCAAACACTTCTTCAAGCTAGATGAGGCAGGCCTAGATAAGGAATTAATATTGCAAGATAGTATTTGATAGAAAAAATATTATTTATGAATAGATGTAAATAGAGTTTATTCTTTGATTATTGTTAGAAATATTGTTGACTATCCATAGAACATATAAATGTAAAAAGATAAATTTATAAGATAATTTTTTTACTTTTATTTGAGGATAAATAGCTATTTTTATATTTTCATGATTAACTTATTCTCAGTATAGTTTTTTTGGAATAAAAAGGGATATAAGGAGATATCCTCTCATATTTTCTATTTCAAAGACTAACTAAGGACAGGAAAATTAATTAGGAGGAAGACAAATTAACCTTCAAACCGATGGCATCGACGCATCTTTTCACGATGAGGAGGTCCTCAGCCATGGGGAGCAGCTCCTCGCAAGATCGCAGCACGATCACAGCGCCAGGGAGCGTCTTGAGCGCGGTCTGACCCAAGAATTCCTCCGCCCGTCCTGCGAGGTTCCTTTTACAGTACTTATCAGTCATCTCCAAGTACTCTGCAGCGCATCGGACCGCCGCCACGTTGTCCACCGAGATCTCAAAGTTCACACCGTAGCAAAACTTGGCAGCCTTCTCGAATGCCTCCGCTCCCCCCGGCACCTCCGAGAGGCTGATCCGGCCGAGGTCGGCCGGGTCCGAATCCATGATCTTTCTTCTTACGTACCCACTCTTAGCCACAAGCATGAACTGTTTCCAGAGAAATTAACATCAGTTAATTAGCAAAATTAAACAAAGGTATATATATATATGAAGAATCTTTGCATGAGCTTAATTAATTAATTAATTAATTACCTTGTGAAGAGGGAAGCTAACATCGCCGACGTCGATGATAATATCGGTTGGAATATCTTGAGAAAAATCACTGTAATATTGGTAATAGAATTAATTAAGCACGGATCAGAGAATTCTACCGAGGTGTACGACATCTCGGGAATGAATAAATTAAAGGGGGAGATAAGATATTATATATTATTACCATTGGGCAGTTCTTTCCATGGCGGAAGGGTGGCTGGAGCTGGGGGAGGGGAGGGCACTCCCGACGGCGGAATGGACGCTAGGGCTGGGGGAGGGGAGGGCCATGGGAAGTACTGCTGCAATGCGGGAAGAAGCGCGATTCCAACTAAGAAACGTGAGCGGTACTCTTTTTCTAATTCTCTCCTGGCCTTGGGATATATGGACGACAATCCTACCATGTTTTCTTGGTAATCCAATGGTAGATTCCATTTTATTTAAGGCGTTTGAATATGAATTGCGTCGCATCCAAGCTTGCTCAGTCTCACTGGAGTGGTTGATATCGATGTAGATGGGGCACCGCGTGGGCCACTCGGTCTCGCTCAGGCGGCCTCGGCTTAGCCATAGTTTTTAATTCGAGGGGCCTCTATTAGGGTCTACCTGTTACTGTTAACTTGATCCAAATATTTTTCGTTTCCCCAGATTGACCTGCTACAACGATCCTCCAAAAGAATCTCTGCAAAAACTGGAAATTTCCCTATTGACTTTATAAATGACAATGGATTAATTATTATCCATCTTGCAGGATAAATGACAATGGATTAATTTCCCTATTGACTTATTATATATATATATATATATATATATATATATATATATAGTCCAGGATTAAAAAAAGTTGATAAATAAAGTTTTGGCATGAGGAATCAAAAAAGAGTATATCAAAGCATTTGCCATATCTAATTTTCTTGAACTTTATATATATAGAATGTCTTTCAGAATATTGGTTAACCAATCGTTATTATCATTAATTTACTCTCCAATGTCTCCATCCTCAACTTATTCTTGTGAAATAGATGTTAAAGCGTAGTGTAACCACATATGATTTTGACATTGACCATTTCACTCCTTGCAAGTAGTTGTAGTTTTCTTGAAATTAAATCACACATCATGATTACTGTGAAAGTAAATAGCGTCGCTTATTGGATCTTTACAGCTGCCAAACACTCTACAAGAAAACATCTCTACAATGCAGTTAAAAGTCAGTAGTTCAAAAACAAATACAACTTATCCTAGCATATAAGAAACTAAACAAATTAACTTTCAATTTAAGAGTAGACCACTACTTGCACCTTCATATCAAGCCTCTCACAATGTCAGTTTTATTTTTCTACGTATATACCAAGCTAAAAATCATACAGATTGATGAACTTATCACTCCTTTCTAATTGGAGAACATAAATAAACCTTTTTTTTTGAGAGAGAGAGAGAGAGAGAGACTTTTTGGGTTGAGTTATTTCTGTCACTCGTATTCAAACAACCAGTGCAAAGGTATGGTGTAAACTTGGATGCTGCGGTATGTTTTCCTTTATATATGAATTATTGTCACCAAATTACCTTTTTTGGACGTCAGGTGAGATCTTAAAATCGATGTCCTGAGGATGCTCCTATGCTTCATTTCGGACTAGAATCCTGCAAAAAAATATCCATGATCGGTTGCTCCAGCGAAAACCCTTCGATGCTCAAGTGAATGGCCTAGAAAACAACAGTGAATCTCCCTTGGTTTTTGGGAGTCCACTTGAAACTTAGAGAAATTCTTAAGGTTAGAAAAGTTGAAGTCCCCTCTCTTGTTATGAGCGAAGGTTTTTATATCTGGTCAGAAGTCCTCTTACTTCTTTTTGGACAATTATGATTTCGAGATGCCATGGTCTGACATGGAGCGAATGGCAAGGCCAACAGCAGCAAGAGTGTTCGCCTGGTAGCCTATCAGGTTTGGCGGGCCACCTCCTGATCTGACATGGACGGCTACAGTCGATTGATGGGCCAAGTCCCGTCAGAAACGACGTTGCAGGCAGTAGGTAGGCCATGTCTTATCGGGCGTGTGCTGCAACTGATAGATGGGCCATGTGGGACCGCAGATGGACGATGTGGGACCATGGCAGGCAGTGGGCCATGTGGGTGCCGGGGTCGAGTCTGGATTCGGACTCGATGGCTGACGCTGGAGCTGGTCTTGGGGGCCGATGCTAGAGTCGGTCTTGGGGGCCGATGCTAGAGCCGATCTTAGGGATTGGTCTTGGAGATCGATGTTGGAGTCGGTCTTGGGGGTTGGAGGTGGCACATAATGGATGACTTAAGTTGCTCGAGTTGTCTGATCTCTGTCAGTTAGCTTCATCCGTTAACTATAACGTAGCTTGATTAGCCACATCAGATGCCCTTATGCTCCTGAGCTCATGCAGTCACTTCCCTCGCCGAGCGAAAGGAGCATAGACTTTCAGTGCCTTCGACCCCTGCTTTTAATGATGAGCACGTGCCTCCTTGGGGGGTCAAATCCTTTTCATTTAAGGGAGCATGGGATGCTGTACCGCCATGTAGGAGATTCTTTCTCTGAAGCCAAAGGAATTTTCCTCGGAATCGAGGCAATCTTTCTCGGATATTGTAGTAGCCATCATTGCAGTGATGTCATTGGCGTCCCATTGCCGGTCGTAGATCACGCCTTCACGCCCCCGATCGAGGTATCTTGCTTTGGACGAATGAGATCTTGCGATGGTTAGGATATGCCTTTAATAGAGGTTCTTCACATGAAAACCGAATCGGGCGGGACGATTCGAAAGACGGGCATAAAGGGATCATCCTTGTCACTGAGCCTTTCGTGCATCTGAAGTCTTCCTGCCTGATTCTGAAACCTGAGTCCTTGGAGCCCTCCTTCTTCGAAACCCTGCATCTGCTGTCTCTCTCTCTCTATTCTAAGTTAGTTCCTTTGACCCTTCCTCATCTTCTCCTTCATGGCCTCCGATAGGAAGGGCAAGGAACATGTAGCAGCCTCCTCCTTGTCCTCCTTTGAGGATAGGGTTCCTCTGACCCAGCTGCGGGCGACGGGTGGGATCTCGATCCGAGCCCCCCCGCTAACCGTAGCACTACCTCCACCTGTAGCACCGCCGCGTAGGGCTAGTCGAGCCTCCTCTCCGACTGTTGTTCTCACCTCGGTAGGGCCAGAGAGGACCGCTTCCACCATGACTCCAACGGACGTAGAGTTCCTTAGGGGTACCTATAGGATTTCCAGGGATGTTTGACTGTCTGCTCCTGGACCCAGTGACAGGGTGACCTTCGGTCCTTCCAGTGGAATTGCCTTATACAAGGAGTTATTTAAGGCAGGCCTTCGGCTTTTCCTTCATCCTTTCATCACCAGTCTTCTTTACAACTATGCCCTGACATCGGCGCAGTTAGTTCCGAACTTCTTTCGAACCATCTGTGCTTTCATGATGCTATGTGGCTATCTGGGTATAGTGGGTAGAGTATCCCTATTCCGCAGTCTTTATACTCTCCACCATTAGTCTAACACTGGATGATGGCTATTCACACCCAAACTTAGCCGAGCCCTCAAACTAAACCTGCCCTCGTCCATTAAAGGGTGGAAGACCCGCTTTTTCTTTGCACACATTGAGGGAGTGAGGCAGAGCTAGGGGGATCAAACTTAGAGCCGAATAAGAACTCGGCAATGATCTCGGGGGATCGGGAGGTATTCTAGCAGATATTGTCCTCTCAGGTCCCCCTTTGTCGAGAGCTCTTGTTGGAGGAGAATCTTCGTTATGCAGGTTTGGCCTCGGGCGATGGTGAGCGCCCATGTTCTTCCACTTTTTTTGCTCTCTCTTTTTTGACTAACTGGCTCTTGGCACGTGCAGACATGAGGGTATCCGCCGATGCCGTGAAGAGGGCGGCTGCAAGGAAGAAGTGGGCTGCTGGGGGTGACTCTGAGAGGCCAAAGAAGAGGTCTCGTCATTGGTCTTCAATCTCTCCTCTACGTGAGCAGCAGGCGATGCGGGAGTCTACCCCACCGATCGACCTCACCACTGAGTCACCTCCAGAGGAGCCAAGGGGTGAGGTGATCCCCTCGCCGATGGAGCCGACTGCGGAGGGAGGCTCGTCAGCAGGAGAGCAGGCAGGCAAGGAGGTCTCGACAGTGATGGGGTTGGCGGTGACAGAGTCGAAGGAGACCATCGCCTAGGAGAGGGAGACCGTCACCCGAGAGAGGGAGTGCGAGAAGGTGCCACCCGCCCCTGGCCCTATGCCCATGACCTCGGCATCAGTTGATTCCGCAGGGGCAGGTGGAATGAGAGCGATCTCATCGTGACCGTCCCTGATGAATCACGGCCACACAGTAGAGCGACTACTGGCCCAGGTGTACCTGCCAAAGTTTTGGGAGAAACTCCGCCAGCAGTGGGCCAACGACTTCTTCCAGGATGCCTTCTCGGCTCTGCTTTGGGTAGGTATCCTCTCGCCTTCATAAAGTTTTTCTGCTACATTGTATGCTGACAGGGGTTTTCTTCATGCAGTCAATGAACTCCATGTTCGCTGCCCGAGACATCGCCACTCAAGCCGATACCGTACTCACCCGGGGTCAACAAGACTTCACCGCCCTTCGGGCCCGAGTTGAGAGTGCTAAAGGTGCACTGGAGATGGCTCGTGCTGAGCGAGTGAAGGAGCTCGAGGAGGCGAGGCATTGGGCAGTGGTTGAGCTCGAGCGTGCCCGAATTACAGAGGCAAAGCTGGAGGACGTCGCGGCGAGGCTGACATATGCGACCTTAAACTCCAAACCATTACTCTACGGGTGAGGGCGGTAGAGGAGTGGACCGACGATGCCAAGGAAACCGCCCGGATGGCCGACGCTAGGGTGGCCAACACCACGATGAATAGGCATGCAGCGATCGAGAGGCTGGCGAAGATGGAGGCGATGGCTCGGGCTGCCAAGGAGAGGGCTGCCACTATCGAGGAGAGGGCTGCCATCGCCAAAGAGAGAGCCACCAAGGCAGTGGAGCGCTACCGAAGCTCTGCTGCTTTTGAGGACAAGGTGGTGAAGGCATGTGTCGAGGCTATCAGCAAGGCTTCTAGGAGTGCAAAGAGAAAGTGGCCTGGGTCTTCGACATCCTGGGTCTTGACAACCTCGAGCCCGATGACTACGAGGAGCCGGAGGGGCTATCAGAGAGATCAGTCGATGAGGAGTCTGTCCTAGCCGACAACGGGCTGACTCCTGCCGAGCCCTGAAGACTTATCCCCTTTTTTTGTTTTGCCTTTGTAACGAAGTCTGACTTGAGTCGGTGTTTTGTAAACCTTTTGATAAGTAATGAAAAACTTTCTTTTGAATAATTGATTTTTATGGCACTTAGCTTATGCAGCTTCTGTAGTACATTGTGTGAATCCATGATCGGGCCACACATTTTGATGGCCGTCGGCATATGATCCAAGTCAACGTTGGAGTCCTTTGTAGTACTGGTACTAGAGTCGATCTTGGTGCCAACCCTGAAGTTGGGCTTGTTGCCGATGCTAGAGTCGATCTTGGTGCCGACCTTGGAGTCGGTCTTGTTGCTGATGCTGGGGTCAATCTTGGTGCCGATACTGGAGTCGGTCTTGGTGCCGACCCTAGGATCGGTCTTGTTGCCGATGCTGAAGTTGGTCTTGGTGCCGACCCTGGGATCAGTCTTGTTGCCGATGCTGAAGTCAGTCTTGGTGCCGATGCTGGAGTCGGTCTTGTTGCCGACGCTGGAGTCGGTCTTGGTGCCGACGCTAGGGTTTGTCTTGATGCCGACCCTGGGGTCAGTCTTGTTGCCAATGCTGGAGTCAATCTCGATGCCGATGCCGGAGTCGGTCTTGGTGCCGATGCTGGAGTCGTCTTGGTGCCGACGCTGGAGTCGGTCTTGAAAGTCGCTGGGACTAAACTCGAGGCCTTTAGAACTTTACCTCGCAAAGCTGAATGGATGAGAGAGAATATTTGGACTCATCTTTATTTCAATCAGCTGAAGGCGTACATCACTGATAGTATTGGTAGAGGTTGTTTGCATTCTAGGTACGGGGAATTAGCCTTCCATCTAACCCTTCCCAATTTGGGGATAGTTTACCCCCGCCGTAAGCTTTGAGACCTCAACTCGCCTGAGAACTAGGTCCTCAAGGAGAAATCCTTGGGGCATACATGGGCATTGTTGTACCTCGCAGCTCTCTGGCGATAGGCAGCCATCTTGAGTCATGCTTGGTCATGCATCTTCTCGATGAAGTCGAGGTTGGCCTGTAGTTGATTAGGGTTATCCTTCTCATCATACGACTCCACTCGAGGGCTGGGGATGCCGATCTCCACATGGATGACTATCTCTGACCCATACACGAGGCTAAACGGAGTCTCTCCAAAGGAAATCCTTGGTGTTGTGTGATACACCCACAACACGTTTCGGAGCTCCTCCACCTATTTTCCTTTAAACTCATTCAACCGCGTTCTTAGCCCCTAAAAGATGGTCTGGTTTGTGACCTCGGTCGCCCCATTTGTTTGCAGGCGGCCGATGGAAGTAAACTGTTTGTAGATGCCCAATTCAGTGTAGAATTTCTTGAAAGGAGCATTGTTGAACTGCCGGCTATTGTCAATGATGAGGGTGTGAGGTAGCCCAAACCGATAGATGATGAACCTTCAAAAGAAAGATCTTACCTTGCTTTTGGTAATCGTTGCTAGTGCCTCAGCCTCTACCCATTTAGTGAAGTGGTCGATAGCAATAAGTAAGAATTTTCGTTGATTGAAGGCCGAAGAGAATGGTCCCAGGATATCCATTCCCCACTGGGCAAAGGGCTACGGAGCTGATGGAGGGCTTAGCTAGAAAGTTGGCTGCTGCTATATGTTGGCATGTTGCTGGCAATCGTCGCACTTCTAGACCAGCTCAACGGCATCCTCACGCATGGTAAGCCAATAGTACCCTTGACACAGGACCTTGTACGCTAGTGCTCTGCCCCTCAGGTGGTTCCCGTAGACACCATGTATTTCACGGAGGATGTAGTTGGCATCTGCAGGGCCGATGCACTTGAGGAGGCGATATGAAAAGAACCTCCAATATAGTTGTCTGTCTAGCACTAGAAACTTTGAGGCTTGCCATTTGAGTAGCTTGGCCTCTGCAAGGTCAGCAGTGTCGTCAATGAGGTAATGGACATATGCATCCATCCAAGTGGGTTCTTGGCTGACCGGCAGAGCTTCCTCTACTGCATCGATGCTCGGAACCTCTAGATGCTCCACATAGGTCCTTCTCAGGGTTTCATCAGCCGAGGTAGCTAGGCAGGACAAGGCATCGGCCCTGGCATTCTCTTCCCCGGGATGTAGCTAATACTGAAGTGAGTAAAGAATGAGATCTGTGATTGGTCCTTATTCAGATATCTGGACATGGTGGATTCCCAGGCCTCGTACTCTCTAGTGATTTTGTTGAGAAATTATTGAAACATAATTGCCCCAACTTATTGATTTTGATGATTTCCAAAAGACATTACTTTACTTTCTAAAAGGCTATGAACATGTTAAGTCAATCAATGAAATATTCTTACTATGAGCAATTTCAAATTGGAAACTATGAACTGTTAATGTGTAATGAGTTTTCTTTCAATTGAATATATGTTTCAGTGAGCTATACTCATGAATTCAAAAATGATTTCTATACCACTCTTTTAAAGATCAATGAATTAATGAAAATGTTTTGAAATTGAGCATTACTGTTAAATCAACATTATTCAAGTCATATTTATAGTTTAAAATTGGTTGGGATGATTTTCAAAGCAAATCAGAATGTTTTCTGATTTTTGTATCAGTCCCGAGCCGACTCGAGAGTTTCCGAGTCGACTCCTGTGATTATCTGATTTTTAATGTTGTCTCGAGTCGACACTTGAGTTTTCAAGAGTCGACCCCTGAACCTTCTCGAGCCGACTCGCACAGTACTCGAGCCGACTCGCTCAGACGGCAGAAAGACTCATTTTTGAGTGCCTCTCGAGTCGACTCCCAGCTTTTCGCGAGTCGACCCCTGAAAGTCAAGAGTCGACTCCCAGCTTTTCGCGAGTCGACCCCTGAAGATTCACTTTTTGGTGCGTTTCTGGATTTGCGTGTTCGAGCCGACTCGCACAGTACTCGAGCCGACTCCCCCGGAATCTGGGCGATAATTTTTGAGTTGACACATCAGCACCAACGGTAATATTTTGAATCAACGGCTATATTTTACTGTGTCTAACGGCTATATCTTTTCAGGATCTATAAATAGAAGAGCCAGATTCAAATAGAAAGAAGAGATTGAAAAAGAAAAGAGAAATAGAAGAGCAAGAGAAAAATAGAGAGAGCCTATTGAATATCAGAAAAAAGGGAAAACTGAGAGTATTGTAGAATCATTTGATTCAAGGAGAGATTCAATCTTTGCATTTGAGAGAGAGATTCGTGTGCATCAATTAATCGACTCTCAAAGCTCAAGAGGAAGGCAAAAAGCAATCCAACGTGCAAAATCTTCAGCCATTCCCAAGTTCAAAAAGAGGCAACACATTCTCCAAAGCTTTTCAACGATTGAGGAATCTTGCTGAGGCATCGATTCAACTTTTCAAGGAGAAAAGGGAGAAAGCCATCGCTGCAATCATCCGAAAACCATCAGGCGTTTCTAACCCTAGTTTTTATTTATTCTTAAATTTGTATATCTGCTCAAGAAGGAGCATTATTGTTACAAATACTTTGATTTCACTTGGTTACTGGTTCAATCAGTGGATTGAATCAGTGGAGGTAGTTTACCTCGTTGCAAGCCGGAGTGCTTGTGTTGGGTTCGTTGTGATCCCGTGAAAACAACGAGTTAGGTTTGTTGTTAGCCCGCAAAACAACGTGTAGGGTTTTGTGCTGGTAAGCCCGCAAAACCAGCTGGGTTCGTTGTGATCCCGGTGAAAACAACAAGTTTGAGTTGTGATCTTGTAAAACAACTCGGCTGTAATCGGAGAGATTATAGTGTGGACCCAAGTGAATCTTGGGAGTGGACGTAGGTGTTGGATACACCGAACCACTATAAAACTTTGTGTTTGCCGTGTTCATTTTCTCTCTCTATATCTCTTGTTAATTGCTTGTATATTGTTTTAGTTAATCTCACTTGCACATCTTGATAATACATCAATTATTTAAAAAGGACTTAAATTTTTAAGAACCCAATTCACCCCCCCCCTCTTGGGTTGCCATCTGGGCCAACAATTGGTATCAGAGCTAGTGCTCATTTAGAGTTTGATCTCACGATCAAGAGCTAAAGATCCATTATGGCAACACAAAGTGGTTCATTTGCTGAAGGTCATTCTACGAATAGACCTCCACTTTTTAATGGAACCAACTATTCATATTGGAAAGCTAGAATGAGGATATTCATTCAAGCTTCTGACTATGAATTGTGGGGTGTAATAATAAATGGACCTAGTACACCCACACACCTTATTGATGGCACTATTGTTCCAAAGCCCGAAAGGGATTGGAATGATAATGATAGGAGAATGGCACAACTTAATGCTAAAGCCATTAATATTTATATTGTTCCTTAGATTCAAATGAATTCAACCGAATCTCTACTTGTAATTCCGCTAAAGAAATTTGGGATAGGTTGGAAATTACACATGAAGGAACAAACCAAGTAAAAGAATCAAAGATAAATTTTGGTTCATAAATATGAATTGTTTACAATGGAACAACTGAAACCATCACATGCATGTTCACTAGATTTACCGATATTGTGAATGGTTTGAAAAGTCTTGGAAAAGTTTATACTAATGCTGATCTTGTTCGCAAAATACTTAGGTCATTGCCAAGATCGTGGGAAGCAAAAGTCACAGCAATCCAAGAAGCCAAAGACCTCAATGCACTACCCTTAGAGGAGCTTCTAGGATCTCTCATGACCCACGATTGACAATGAGGCAGCATTGAGGAGGAAACAAAAAGAAGAAAACCATTGCCCTCAAAGGCTGCAAAAGAAGAAGAGAGCAGCAGTGATGAAGTGATGATGATGATGACTGCTCTCTTGGCCAAAAATTCAAAGATTTATGAAAGAGGCCCTTCCACAAAATTTGGAGCAAAAATGAAGGAGAAAAGGATAAGAAAAGGACAAGGAGAAAGAAAAAGAAAAAGAGCCCTTATGTTATGAGTGTAAAAACCAGGGCACTTTAATATGATTGTCCTTTGAAAGGCCTACAAGAAAAAGAAGAAAGGCTACATGGCAACTTGGTCTGATGAGTCTTCTTCCGAAGAAGAAGAACAAAAGGAAGTTGCCAAATCTGCTTCATGGCCAACGACGACGACAACGACAATGAGGTAAGTTCGAAACTCAAATGATGATTTACATTTGATGAAATGTTTGAGGCTTTAATGAACTTATGATGATTTTAAATTTTGAAAAAGAAATAAATTTTGAAAAATGATAACATTAGTTTAGCTAAAAGTAAAAATGAATTAGCTTTAGAAGTTAAGAACTTAACTAATGAAAAAGAAGAACTTAGGAAAGAAAAGATAATCTTAATCAAGAAATAGATTTGTTAAAATCTGAAACTAAAAACTCAACTAAAGATTTAAAAGATCAAATAGAAACTTTAGCTTTAGATAAAGAACAGCAAGTTAAAGAAATGACTCTCTTAAGAAAGATGTTAAAAAATATAAGACATTGTTGAGAAATTCACTTTAAGTTCAACTAAATTAACATGATTCTAGATAGTCAAAAAGCTGTTTTTGACAAAGCGGTTTAGGGTATAACACTTTAAGAAAACAAAAATCACTAAAGAATATTTTTATAAAAGCAACCAAAGTAATATAACTTGTTTTAAATGTAATGAAAAAGGTCATAAATCCTTTGAATGTAAAACGTTAAACAACAAAAAATTAAAATTAAAGCTAAGAAAATATGGGTTCCGAAAGGAACAATTTTTTGCTGCTAACCATGAAGGACCCAAGAAAGCTTGGGTACCTAAACATAAAGTTGATTATGTTGCAGGAATGTCTTGTAGCCAAAAGATCAAAGAAAAAGTGGTATCTTGATAGCGGCTGCTCAAGACATATGACGGGTGACAAAGATGAATTCATCACCCTAGAAGAAAAGAAAGGTGGAGTTGTTACATTTGGCGATAACGGTAAAGGTCAAATTTTGGGCCTTGGTAAAGTTCGCATAACTCCATCCATTTATTGATAATGTACTTTATGTTGATGGTTTGAAGCATAATCTAATTAGTATAAGTCAATTATGTGATAAAAACTTTAATGTTTCATTTAAATCTTCTATATGCACTGTAACTAATCCATTGATGATAGCATTGTTTTTACTGGTTATAGAATGGCAATGTATACTTAGTTGACTTAGAAAAAACTTCTGAGTATCATTGCTTAATTGCTGATAATGCTAACATAAATGAATTAGTTGGTTGTGGCATCGTAGATTAGGTCATGCAAGCACACACCTTATTTCAAAACTAATTAAAATGGATTTAGTAAAGGATTACCTAAATTAGATTTTGAAAATAATAAAATATGTGATGCATGTCAATTTGGAAAACAAACTAGAAGTTCTTTTAAATCTAAAAACATTGTTTCAACTTCTAGGGCCACTAGAGCTACTTCACATGGATCTTTTCGGACCAACTAGAACCACAAGTCTAGGAGGAAAGAAATATGGTCTAGTGATTGTAGATGATTATTCTAGATATACTTGGGTAATGTTTTTAGCTCACAAAGATGAGACTTTCTCGATATTCCTGAAATTCTTCAAGAAAGTCACAAATGAGAAAAACACTACTATAGTATCTCTAAGAAGTGATCATGGAACAGAATTTGAAAATCACTTATTTGAAAGTTTTTGCACTGAAAATGGAATTAATCATAATTTTTCAGCCCCTAGGACTCCACAACAAAATGGTGTAGTTGAAAGAAAAATAGGACTCTAGAAGACATGGCCCGTACCATGCTATGTGAAAGCAACTTACCAAAGTACTTTTGGGCGGAAGCAATTAACACAGCATGTTACATCTTAAATAGAGCTTTAATAAGACCAATATTAAAGAAAACACCTTATGAATTATGGAATGAAAGAAAACCAAATATAAAATACTTTCATGCATTTGGATGTAAATGTTTCATTCATAATAATGGTAAAAACAACTTAGGAAAATTTGATGCTAAATCTGATGAAGGAATTTTTCTAGGTTATTCAACAACTAGTAAAGCATATAGAGTCTTTAACAAGAAAACCTTAGTAGTTGAAGAATCCATTCATGTAGTTTTCGATGAATCTTTAGCACTAGTTCTGAAAAGATTGATGATGAGGAAGATACAAACATAATTGAAAAAGATCTTGAAAAACTTAATATTGAAGTATCTTCTGATCATGAACAAGAAGCTAAAGATAATGATTCACATAAGGACGATGATGTTAATATTGATCATAATGATGTAGATCTTCCAAGAGACTGGAGATATGCTTATAGTCATCCCAAGGAATTGATTATAGGTGATCCATCTCAAGGAATAAGAACTAGATCATACATGAGAAATATTAGTAATCATCTTGCATTTGTATCACAAATGAACCTAAAACTATTGAAGAAGCTGAAAAAGATAATAATTGGATGTTAGCTATGCAAGAAGAACTAAATCAATTCA